>OW240918.1:133468187-133805240 GCA_933207985.1 Pelobates cultripes | reverse complement strand
AAACACGTTTAGTCCCACCACACACAGACAGCCAAAAACCATCACACACACAAGCAGTCCCCATCACACATTGACAGCACAAAATGATCACACATTCTCATCACACACAGCCAGCCCAATGCCAACACACAGTTTCCATCACATGTACACAGCTCAATAACATCACACTATCACACACAGAGAATATAATAGATCACATGCAGCCTATATATCACACATAAACTGTAGCCATTACACTGAGAAACATAGGTGTGCACCCTAAAGCACAAACACACGCCGCGTGTATATGTATTTTTATATACACATATATATACATACATACACACACATACATATATACAAATACAAATATACATAGGTGCAGTGTGTGAGCGGTGCAACGTGTAAGGGGTGCAGTGTGTGTAATTGCGAGGGGTACAGTGTGTGTGTAATTGTGAAAGGTACAGTGTAGTGTAATTGTGAAGGGTGCAGTGTATGTGATTTCGAAGGGTACAGTTTGTGTAATTGTAAGGGGTACAGTGTGTATGATTGTGAGGGGTGCAGTGTGTGGGGGGTTCTGTGTGTGTAATTGTAAGAGGCACAGTGTGTGTAATTGTGAGGGGTACAGTGTGTGTGATTGTGAGGGATGCAGTGTGTGGGGTACAGTGTGCATGATTGTGAGGGGTGCACTGTAAAATGGGTTAGGGGGTGAAGGCGACAGGGGTAGGGTGTGGAGGGGCAGTAACAGGTAGGGAGTGGGAGGCAGCAACAGGCAGGGGGAGTGTAGTGGGCAGCAACAAAGGGCATGGGTGGAAGGCTAGCTACAGCTAGTTGGGGGCAGAGGGACAGGGGGTAGGAGGTTGGAGGGGCAGTGACAGGAGGCCACGGGGATAGACAGTTACTGACAGGGGGTAGAGGGGCAGTGACAGGGGGTGAGGGGGTAGAAGGACAGTGACAGGAGGCAGATAGAAGGACAGTGACATGGGGTAGAGGGGCAGTGACAAGGGCTGGAGGGTAGAGAGGCAGTGACAGGGGTTGGGGGATAGAGGCAGTAACAGGGGGTGGGGAGGAGGGCAGTGCCAGGGGTAGGGAGTGGAGGCAGCGACAGGGGGGTAGGGGGTGGAGGGCAGCAGCACAGTGACAGTTAGTGACAGTGTTAGGTGGGTAGAGGGGCAGGACAGGGGTTGGGGTGCAGAGGGGTGAGACAGGGGTTAGGGGTAGAGGGGCAAGTTACAGGCTGGGGGCCGGTAGCAAGTGACAGGGGTTGTGGAGGGGCAGACAGAGGTTGGGGTAGGAGGGGCAGGCAGGTTAGGGGGTAGAGGGACAGCAGCAGGGGGTGGGACAGGGGTTAGGGGCAGTGACAGGGGGTGGGGGAAGTGGAGGGGCAGTGACAGGGGTTAGGGGGGTAGAGGGGTAGTGACAGGGGTTGGGGGGTAGAGGGGCAGTAACAGGGGATGTGGGGGAGTGGAGGGGCAGTGACGGTGGTAGAAAGGGGGTTTATATACCTTCCCTGGTGGTCCAGTGGGCGCTCTCTCTTCAGTCTGCAGCTCCGCCGGGAGTGAGCTGCAGACCACATGGTGAGTCTCGTGATCTCCAGGCAGAGAGTTGCCGCGGCAACTTTCTAACAGGCTGGAGATCGCGAGACACCTCAGTCTGCAGCTCACTCCCGGCGGAGCTGCAGACTGAGGCTGGATCTCTGTCAGGGCAGACTGACAGGAGGGGCCTCTCACCCGGCGGCAATGTGGGCAAGCCGCCAGGCCCCCTCCTGTGTCGGGTCCTGACATGTTAGTCTGCCCTAAAGCAGTGCAGCATGGAGATGTGATTAGGGTGTGCCCAGGCACACCTGGCACACCCCGTGCGCACGCCTATGCTGAGAAAGCCTAACACCCAGTCCTCATTACACGTTGACACTCCACATGCAGTTCCCACTATACTCAGACAGCCTGAGTTCATTGGTCACAGCCAAAGTATTTGTTAGCTATAAAAAAAATAAAAAAATGTAGTGACACCAGTAAAGACTCCTGTTTGTAATAGGGTGCAGGGCTAGACTACCCTGGGGCCGCAATGGGATGTGGCCTTTGAGAGTTTGGCAGTGGTGGGATGCAGATGCGGCCATAATAGTGTGAGAGAGTGCTCTCTCGGCCAATGTGATGCCGCCTTTGTTGTTGCTGCTGGAAATCTCATACCTGGCATCTTTTTCCTTCTGCATGGTGCATGCAGGATGCTGTTTGAAATTCTTGGGCAAGTCCTGTAAATTCAATCTAAATGCCAGGATAAGTCCTGGGTGCTGGGGAAAGTCCTGTGAGTGCAATCTCAGTGTTTGGTAAGTTATGGGTGCTCAGGCAAGTGATGTGAGCTCAATCTCTGTGATGAGGTAAATTCTGGGGCAAGTCCTGTGAGTGCAATCTCCTTGCTGATGTAATTCCTGGGGTAAGTCCTTTGAATTGGTATAAAACCTTTTCCGGGGCTGGTTTTTATCCCCAGTCCTGGAAAAAGTTGTGATGTCCCAGTATTATACTTGTAAAAAGGTGTGTTTTTTTAATGTTGTGTTTGCAATAAGGTGTAATGGCCTGTGTTGTGCTTGTCATAAGGTGTGATGTGCCTCCACTATGCTTGCAATATGGTGACAAGCATTCCTCTGGCACATTACCATAATCACACAAGTCTAAATATGTGTGTGTAAATATACATTTATGATTTGAGATTGATAACACAGATTATTATTGGCATGATTGGGAAAGCATTGTATATGGTGCTTTGCTATATTATGTGTACGAGTTTTCCTTGCAATTATTTCATATGGCACAGAGGGCTTTGAGTGACTGCTGGAAGCTTCAGGAACTTTCAATTCCTTTTTATACATTTTTTTAATGGGACAGGGAGGATTAAGAAACTAAATATAATGCTACATATTACACCGTCTTTTGTATATTATAATGCTACATATATTTCTTTAGTTTCCCTTTACATGGTGGAGAACCTATTTAGGAACAGCACCTTTAAAAATGTAGAAAATGATTGAAATTGATCTAACAAGAAAAAAACAAAACAATGATTTTTGCTTTTTCATGAAGGGAAGGGAAGGGAAGGGGGGGGATGTACAACTCTTTGTCAAAGGGCTATATATAGTGAATAGATTGCTGAGATTTAGCACCACGTTAATATTATATTGAGAATAATCAACATAGCTGGTAATTAAAAGGAAACTGCAACTTCCCATTTTTTTTTAATATTATGTTTACTTTGTCCTATATTTAAAAAAATTTATATTTGTGAGGTGTGAAAGATAAAGTTAAATGTAGAAAAACACACCTCTTTATCTTGCAACTGAGTACCTCCATCCTAGCTGTCTACCATTATATTATATTATATGCGCTGTTCTTTGCACTTGGCAGTCAACAAAGAGACAACATAGAATAAGTTTAAATAAAACAATATTGCTCTTTCTATTCTTATTTGTATTGTTTGCCTTGGCAAAACTAAAATAGTGTCTCTCAAGAAAAATAAAGCTAAGCTATAAGTGAGTTTTAATGTTTTATTTAATGGTATAAGACAGTGGGCACTAAAACGAATCTCATGGGTTTTATTAAATGATGGCAAAATGTAAGGATGTTTTCTTAATGTAACCCTTTTGGTTAGAAATGTCATCAGTTTGTTGCAACTGGCTTTTGAAAAAAAAAAAAAAATTAAGGGTCAGTCCATGTATTCCCAAGTTAGTCATATTAAACATATGATGACTTTCCATAGTGTCTTTACATTCATAGTACAATATTGCAAAGTGCAAATCCTCTGATTATGTGGCAGGGCAGGAATCAAAGTAAGCAGGAATATTATATTTAGATTTCTCTCATTTTTCTTGGACCAGATAACTTGCAAGCCAGCTTTTTCTTTCTCATTCTCTGAACACTAAAACAAAACCCTTTAGTTCAATGAAAGCTCTGAATAGTAATGTCGCTAGTGCTGTCCCTACACATATTGAGTGCTTTGTTCGTTAGTATTCTGAGATCTGTTAGGAAACTGGTACATATGGAAGCCTTTAGCTTCTTAGGCTTCTTCCTTGACATCAGACTGACTACATGACCTACGGCTCAGCTAAATGTGCTGAGCTCAGGCCTCATTAAAAAAAATGGTTGTTAGGACCATGCACAGATCACTTCAACTACCCTCTGTGCATTGTCTGCCTAAAAATTGTAAGTCAGTGGCCACTCACTTTAAGATCCACTCCTTTTATGGGCAGATCCACCCATCTGGGGATCCTGTTCCCTTGCATGCCTACCTCCATTACAGTTGTTAAGTAGGCACTATTGTTATATAAGCAAGTAGTAGTACAAGGAGTTATGTGACCTCCCCATCAGCCATGAGACAAATTCATTAACAAATAATAACAAAATGTTTATAGTGAACTGCTTAAGACATGTTCACTATAACATATTTGATTGTATTAAGGAACACGTATATAATTCAGCATGAAAATTTGTTATATATTTAATTGATTCAAGTTTTTTAAAATAAATACTTACCTAATTTCCAGCATTGTTATGGCCATGATGAGGACTGTTCAAAGGGTTTATGTTAACTGTAACACCCACTTCCTGTTTCCTTCTACCTGTTGCCCACCTCCTATTTGACTGACTTCTCATCACACTCGTCCTCTAATACACTAACACAGTGGCTTCATTCTTAGTGAATGGCCATATAAATTAAGTTGCTGAATGAACACTGACATTTTTGTAAAGAGAAGCTGGAGAACTACCCGAAGAAGGGTTGTCCTGCTAATGTCCTTAGCCTGAACCATTATGCCATTGGCTTTGTTTAAGGATACATAACCATGTGCTATGCCACTCAACTAGTGCCTCTTCCTCCCCAAGTAGGCACCACATCAAGTTCAAGTCTGAGGATGTGAAATTGAAGCTGTAAATCTGCCCCTTTGATGATGTCATCAAGCCAACACCATCTCACAATTTGAGGGCGTGACTATCAAGGAAATGCCCCAGGCCTATAAATACTTGAGCGCTACGTCTGTCCAGTGCCCAGTTGTGGTTTCCTTCTTGTTACCTGAGAGCATTTTAAATCCTCTTTGTTAACAATTTTTTTTATTCTTGCTTGTCCTGACTACTCTGATTTCTGTATCCCCGACCCTGGCTTGGCTAATTGAATTTGTCTACCTCTGTTATCCTTGACCTTTAGCTGTTCATTGACCTTGCTCTTTCTCTGTGCTTTTTAATTTAAGCACGACAACTCTGAAAGTCCTATAAAATGTATCTATTATTTTCCTTGTCCTGTGTGACTATTTTGTGTGTTGGGTTATTCTCTATCCTGAAACTTACCAGTGGAAACTGAGAATAGAATGACAGGTGGAGAAGATATCAATTAGTTTTTTTTGTTTTTTTTAAAGAAATTAGTGTATTTTCTAGCAATTCTGACAGCATTCATTTTAGAGAAAATGTTAAATTGTGCGCAGTGAAAGTTGCACTTTAAAGCAGCACTGTCACCGTCTAGAATTGCAGGGATTGACAATTCTAGGCTTGAGGGATTGACAATTCTAGGCGGTGGTAGCTCTGCCCAGTGGCTAGAAGTGTCAGGCGTAGGAAATATACAGAGACAAAGTAGTAGAATTTCAGTGAAATTCCAACACCATCAATATGAGTATTTCATAAACATTCTATATTTACAAAATAATCATTTTTTAGGAAAGGGTGTCAGTGCCGCTTTAAATATATAAATACATATGTAACTATCTACACACATGATATAACACAATACATTGTATTTGCAACTAAGATGCATTAGGAGAGTTATGGAATCAAAAGACATTGCTATACATATTTATATAATAGTTTTGACTTTATATAGATCTTTAAAATGCATTAGAAGTCTAGCAAATATTGAGTTTATAAATATTGCCCTATAACCCCAACAGCATGGGTTTAGTTAAAACTTCTGAAAACTTCATTCATCCCAGAGTATATGTTCAGTCATGCTCAAAGTCATGAAAGAAAGATATTACTATCTTGAATAGATCTGGTGTATTCTTTATATATTTTATGTGGGCAGAAATATATTAAAAAAGCCTCAGAAGATTTTTTCAGTGATCTTTTCACACAGCTCTGGAAAGTGCTGGTGTTCTCCCTGAACAGGTCATAAATGGGCTTTTGGATTCCATATATATCATAACAAATGTATTTTTATTCTCACGGAGGACACAAACAAGGACTATATCAGCAACTACAGAGAATTCTACACCATAATTAATTTAATTAATCTTATTTAATTATCTTGTCAATTCCCTTAATAAAAGATCAGAAAAAAGGCCTTAATATTCTTACTATCCCAGGTAATTACAATCTTGTCTGTCTAAACCTGCTAACACCCGTGCTCCTCCTTTGTAATTAAAATAAATACATGACACTATTTCTTTTGCACATGGTTTGATTAGTGAATCCCCAATTGTGTGTGCTTTTCCTGCAAGTGCTATGCAGTAACTCACTCTGTAAGAAGCCTCTGTGGCTTTTTCATTAGTATTTTGACATTTTTTTGCTCATAAATTGTTTACTCTTCTGATACTCCTTTTAGCTTTTGCTTAAAAAAAGTCAATGTCTATATTTGTACTCTGCGTGGTTTTGCTCAAAATGACGACGTAATTTAGCAGATGCTAATGAACTGTTTGGCAATATTTTATTGCAAAGTACGCATTGTGCTTCAGGACAATCTTCATTTCTGGCACTTGTGAATCCAAATGACAAGCAGCTATCATCATATTTTCTTTTCTTTGTTTGTGAAGAAGATAGGCTAGCATTGTGTGCTTTTCTTTCTTTCTTTTTTTTTTTTTGACTTGTCACTTGTCTCTGCTATTTGAGGAACAGTAGATACAACTATTTCGGGCATGTTTTCTGGATTTTTAGTTGTATCTTCCTTCTCAGTTTCTATAAGTGCTGAACAGGTAGAAGTAGTAATACTTTTTCTCTGAAGAGTTACCTGCTTTAACTAGCTTTTGAAATTCATGGTTGTTAATTGGTAAAAAAAACAAAAAAAAAACACTTTGAAAAATACAGATCTCACAACCTGACTGAAAAGGATGCTGATTTGGATAACACTCTTAGAAAGAACTGAACTTAAGCAGGATTTTTGGGTTAGACTTGGAGCAAAAAGATTTGAACATTTTGAAAAATACAGTTAAGAGTTTTATGCCCCTAACAGAGTCATATTCAGTTGGAATACATAACTGTTTAGTGTTTGGAATACATAACTGTTTTGTCCCCACCACAATGAAATGGTAAAACCCTTTAAACACTTACCTTATCCCAGCATTGAGGTCATTTGGTGCTCAATCTGTCTACGACTCCTCCACTGCCAACTCGAGTGCGTGCGTGGCGAGTGCTGCTTGCACATTCGGCCTTCCCCACAGGAAAACATTGAATCAATGTTTTCCTATGGGTATTTGCAAGATGCTGTATGAGATTGATCTGTACAGCAATAGTTGCCTAGTTGCTAGTAATTAACTACAGTGAGCAGCTACAGGCTGCTCATTGTTTAGTAGACATGCCCTCACTGTTTCATAGACATTCTTTCACTGTTCGATAGGTATGCACTCACTATTTATGGGACATGAGCCCACTGTTATTTTTATAATAAATTATATGTTCATTGCTTAAGTTGATAACTATAATTGTGTACCTGCTTGCACAGGTTCGCTTTATACAATAACATAAATAAATGAATATTATCTTCTTGTACAAATCCTCTTAGCACCAAATATGGAATAGGGGTAATAAAGATAAGTTTTGTAACTATACACAGCTATGAGGATTGCATACCAGAACTCTGCAAGGCTTAGAATTGGGTACATAGATAAATTGGGTACATAGATAAAATGGTAGTAAACAGAAGAACAGAACCCATTACTGAGAAATATGATCGTTGTGAATCTTGATTCTGTAGCTCTAACAGAGTCCCACCATATACACTTGCTCTTGGTATTACTATAAATGTCCAAGATAAAGAAAATCTAGGTAAGCAATGTCTACTGCACCATCCTCATCTATTATTTTACTTACTCAATCAAAAAAAAATCAATAAGATTAGTTTGGCATGATCTCCCTGAAAATAGAAACATAGAATGTGATGGCAGATAAGAACCATTCGGCCATCTAGTCTGCCCAATTTTCTACATACTTTAATTAGTCCCTGGCTTTATCTTAAGCCTAGGAGAGCCTTATGCCTATCCCACGCATGCTTAAAGTCCCTCACTGTGACAACCTCTACCACTTCAAAGCTATTACATGCGTCCACCACCCTCTCTATAAAGTAATACTTCCTGAAATTATTTTTAAACATTTGCCCTTCTAATTTAAGACTATGTCCTCTTGTTGTGGTAGTTTTTCTTCTTTTAAATATAGTCTTCTCTTCAGGGGCGGACTGAGAACCCTCAGGGCCCCAGGGCAAAATAAATCAAGGGCCCCCTTACAGGCCCCACCCATACTCTGCAGCAAGCGCCACCCTTGTCCCGCCTCCATGCACCACCTCCAGCCACACCCTACACAATCTTTAGACACAAGGAACAAAAGGGCAATAAGCCCTTCGAGGCCCCAGCAGAGACTACAATTGAGGGCTAATGGGCCATGGAGGGGGGTCTTTCTAGCGGAGGCTATCTCAGTGTCCTTTAGAGAGTGTGTTAGAAAGAATCCCCTCCAGGCCCCATTAGAGACTACAATGGAGTCTAAAAGGCTTGGAAGGGGGTCTTTCTAACAGAGGCCATCTCAGCGTCCATTAGATATCCCCTGCTGGAAACAGTCGCCTCCAGGCCCAAGTAGAAACTACAATTGAGGGCTAATGGGCCATGGAGGGGATTTCTAGCAGAGGCTATCTCAGTGTCCTTTAGAGAGTGTGTTAGAAAGAATCTCCTCCAGGCCCCATTAGAGACTACAATGGAGTCTAATGGGGCCTGGAGGGTGGCCTCTCCAACACTCTGGTTCCTATTCACAATATAGCAACACAACATAGCTCGCTGATACCTAGGCCAAGTTGGCTCCTCTTACCTTAATAACTGTTGCTGGCTGGCAGTCTGTGGGCTTGCTTGCTGCGGCTGGCAGGCTGTGGGCTTGCTGGCTACTGCCGGCAGGCTGTGGGCTTGCTGGCTACTGCCGGCAGGCTGTGGGCTTGCTGACTGCGGCTGGCAGGCTGTGGCTTGCTGGCTGCGACTGGCAGGCTGTGGCTTGCTGGCTGCGACTGGCAGGCTGTGGGCTTGCTGGCTGTAAGCCTGTGGCTTGCTGTAGGCCTGTGGGCTGGCTACTGGCCTGTGGGCTGGCTAACTGGCTGGCTACTGGCCAGCCTGTGGGCTGGCTAACTGGCTGGCTACTGGCCAGCCTGTGGGTTGGCTGGCCGGCCTGTGGGCTGGCTGGCTACTGGGGCACTTGTAGATTATTTAAAGAAATAATCCATGCACAATAACCACTACTGCTCCAGAGTAAGTAGTCAAACCATTTAAGAACAGTTTGACAACTTACCTGGGATCTGCTGGGATATGGGGCTGTAGTAGGGAATAGGAGCAGTGGTGCAATGTGTGTGAAAGGTTCAGTGTGTGTGTGGGGGTGTAGTGTGTGAATGTGTGGGGTGTGTGGGCAGTGTATGTGTGTGGCAATGTTAGTATGGGGGGCTGTGTATGGGGGTCTGTGTGTATATGGGTGGGCAGTGTATGTGTGTGTGTGAGGCAATGTGTGTATGGTGTGTATGGGGGCAGTGTGTGAATGTGTATGGTGTGTGTGTGTGTGGGGGCAGTGTGTTTATGGGGCTAGAGTTCACTCTCACCACTGCGACCACCAGGAATCCCTGGGGGTCACAGTGTTGAGAGTGAACACTAGACCGTAGCTCCAGGGCTAGAGTTGACTCTCGCAAGAGCGGTAACGTTGCCATGGTAATCGCGGCAACGCTCTGTGCTCGTGCAAGAAGGACCCAGAGGAGCTGCAGGGTGAGCTCCCAGGTTCTCTCTTCCTTCCTCCCCTGCCCGCACGGTGCCTGCGGACAGGGGAGGGGGGGGCAATTGCCCTGTTGCCCCCCTGGATCCACCAGTGATATATACAGCCCTTCTGTGTGCCTTTTTGTCTCCCCCCGTCCCTCTGTATGTTTCTTTCTCCCCCCTCCTTCCCAGTCTCTCTTACCCCTCTGCCTCTTTCTCCCTCTCTTCCACTGTTTTTCTCCCCCCTTTCCCTGTCTCTCTCTCCCCCACATCTCTCTTCCTCTCTGTCTCTTTCTCCCCCTCCCCATCTCTTTCTCCCCGTGTCTCATTCTTCCCTCTCTGTCTCTTTCTCCCCCTCCCTATCTCTCTATTCCCCCTCTTTCTCCCCCTGTGTCTCATTCTTCCCTCTCTGTCTCTTTCTCCCCCTCCCTATCTCTCTATTCCCCCTCTTTCTCCCTGTGTCTCATTCTTCCATCTCTGTCTCTGTCTCCCCCTCCCCCAACTCTCTATTCCCCCTCTTTCTCCCCCTGTGTCTCATTCTTCCCTCTCTGTCTCTTTCTCCCCCCTCCCCATCTCTCTATTCCCCCTCTTTCTCCCCGTGTCTCATTCTTCCGTCTCTGTCTCTTTCTCCCCCCTCCCCATCTCTCTATTCCCCTTCTTTCTCCCACTGTGTCTCATTCTTCCCCCTCTGTTTCTTTCTTCCCTCTTTCCCCCTCTGTTTTATTTTCCCCCCTCCCATTTACTGACAGAAGTCAGAGGGGGCCGGCCGCGTTCCACGCTGGAGCCACCAGGCCGGGCGGCAGCCTCGCCGGTCCGCGGCACTCCTGTCACTAACGCTGAGGACGGAAGGAGGGAGGAGCATGTCTCTCTCTCATGCTCCTTTGCGGTTCCCACATCCTGTGCTGGGAATTGTGGGACCCGCAAAGGAGCATGAGAGAGAGACATGCTCCTCCCTCCTTCCATCCTCAGTGTTAGTGACAGGACAGGAGTGCCGCCGGACCGGCGAGGCTGCCACCCGGCCCAGCGGCTCCAGCGTGGAACGCGGCCGCCCCCCTCAGAGTGTGCCACCGGACCGCCCACCCGGTGGCACCTACTTGCTTAGCCCCGGTGGGCCAATCTGGCCCTGCCGCCGGGCCCCCTGATGGCGGACCCCCTCCAGGCCGGGCCCTCGGACCATGTCCGAAGTGCCCGACCGGTCAGTCCGCCCCTGGTCCTCCCCCCAGCTCCCCACCCATGAGCAGCAGGTGGGGGCCCTGAATGACAATGGGGGGGACCTATTGTCCTCCCCTCTGGCCCCCACCCATAAGCAGAGGGTGGGGGCCCTGAATGAAAAGGAGGGGGGAGAACCTATTGTCCTCACCCCTGGCCCCCACCCATGAGCAGCGGGTGGGGGCTCTGATGAAATAGGGGGCGGGGGACCTATTGTCCTCCCCCGGCCCCCACCCATGAGCGGCGGATGGGGACCCTGAATGATAATGAGGGGGAACCTATTGTCCTCCCCCGCCCCCCACCCATGAGCGGCGGATGGGGACCCTGAATGATAATGAGGAGGAACCTATTGTCCTCCCTCCGGTCCCCACCAATGGGCTATGGGTGGGGGCTTTAAATGACAATGGGGGGGGCTATTGTCCTCCCTCCCCAGCTCAATGTAAACCCCCACCAAGGTGACTAGGTGTCCCCAAGCCCGCCCCCCAAACCAAAATAAATTAAATAAAGCCCTGCCTACCCCCCTCACCCTAAAAATAGTGAGGGTGGAACAATAAAACTAAAGACCTGTAAATAAAAAAAAAAATTTTTTTAAACTTACCATTTGATATCTTCTTTTTTCTAAAACCTTTTTTCAGCCCCCAAAAAGGGCACATAAAAATCCATAATACCCATATAACTTTGAAAATCAAATAAAAAAACCTGAGTGCAAAATAAAATATGACGAAAAAAAGAAATCCAGACTCTAAAAAAAAGAAAAATCCTTATTCACCCAGCACAGGCACCACGCAGACTAAGCTCCGCAGGGGGCAGGGAAAGGCTTATAAAGCCTAACCATGCCCTGCAATTTGACTTAGTGCACTCTTATTGGTTTATTCCAAGCCAACCAATCTGAGTTACTGACAGGTAAGTCTCTACATTTACCTGTCACAGCACTCTGATTGGTTGGCTTGGAATCCAACCAATCAGAGTGCTCTGAGTAATTTTACACAGCGTGGGAAAGTTCTTTTGAATTTTCCCATGCTGTGTAATTTGACTTATAACTCTCTTATTACTTGATTGAAAGCAACCAGAGTGTTGTTATGAGTCAAATTACACAGCATGGGAAAATTCAAAAGAACTTTCCCACACTGTGTAAAATTACTCAAAGCACTTTAGTTGCATAGCCCCCACATAGTGTCCACCCCCCGCTAGTTAATAGATGCCATTTGTTAGAAGGAGGGGGGGGGGTTACAACAGTGAGCAGCCACTGGCTGCTCACCGTTTAGTAGATATGCCCCTACTCACAGCACAGCGTTTGGGAGATTTTAATCTCCTTTATGCTATTATGACCCCCATAGAGTGAGCGAGGACATCTGGGGCTTAGGTAGTGGTCTTCGTTCATACGTTTGAAATTTCTATTCATTTATTTGTCTTTCTGACGAACGAATAGATGAAATTTCCCTTTCAAATGCACAAGTGTTTAACTGGGCATGCACAGGAATTTCACAGCGCTATCTAGTGTGGGCAGATGACGTGTCCCACAGGGACTTCACTTCATCTACCCACACAAAGATGGCGGCGCCCAGGACCTAGGTCTGGGCACGAAATAAAGATGAAAAAAATAGGTAAAATAGGGGGCTTAGGAGCATTTGAGGGTGACTAGGGGGACAATTAGATGTAGTGGAGTTGGGAGGGGGGTTAAAAAAAACTGGATTCGGCAATGACAGTGCCGTTTTAAGGCATTTTGAGTATTCTGCACAGTTTTGCAAAATAACAGTCAGAAAAACAAACATTTGTCTGAACAATTGAAAGAGATAAGCTGTTAGACGAAGAAATTGTCCAAGACATGGAAATTGTGAAGATTAATACACCCAAAAAAGCCTCCAAGGACAATAATCAATGTTCAGGCATCACATGTATCATATTTAACTTTTGAAGTTAAGCTGAATTCAACCTGATTAATAAAATAATAAAATTGGTATCATGCTGTATAGAAGCTGTACAAAAACCTAAAGTAATAAAACTTTTTAAAGGCATTGGGGGAAAGTTAAACATGGCAGCAGGTTTCATAATTCCAAGTCATCCCATACCCCAACAAGGAAGACCATAATCACACTTCAGCACGGTAGTCCTCCGGTAGACAGGCCCAAGTGGAGGCCGCAGGAGCCTCAAAGTGGTATGCAGAGGAGCCTAGTTGTGGCTTCAAATGTCTCTCCGAAAGTTAACCGCTCTGGATGGAGCAAAGTAGGGCAGCCGCTCAGGTTGGTCTGCTGCTCTGTGGCGCCCTGCTTCCATGATGTTCCGGTGACTTAGGCGTCTCTTAGGCGACACTTTTGGGTTCGCACCTGTCTCAGAGTTGAGTACCTTTGTCGGGAACAGAGCAAGAGACTCTTGTAAAGTTGGGCACATGGCTCCTGCAGGTCATCTCCATGCTGGCGCTTACTAATCTTGCTCCCCAGTCATCACCATAAATTTGCAAAGATTTTGTCTAGCCTGGCCTCAAGATCACGTTGTGCATCTGAGATCTGGGAGCCACACGAACTCCTCCATGTTAGGTTTCTTTAGATATGGTGGTCTCCCTTCCCTGACTGGCCAGGTCCTGGTAGCTTCCCAGGTATGGACCAGGATCAGCCCTACAGGTCCAAGGGGGGAGGGTAAGGGCACTCTTGCAGTATTGTGGTTGCTTCAGGGCACATCCAGCCTGGGATATTGTCATAGTTACATAGTTACATAGCTGAAAAGAGACTTGCGTCCATCAAGTTCAGCCTACCTCACATTTGTTTTTTGCTGTTGATCCAAAAGAAGGCAAAAAAAACCAGTCTGAAGCACAATTTTGCAACAAGCTAGGAAAAAAATTCCTTCTTGACCCCAGAATGGCAGTCAGATTTATCCTTGGATCAAGCAGTTATTACCCTACATTGAAAGATTAAATCCTTGAATATTCTGTTCTTGCAAGTATGCATCTAGTAGCCGTTTGAACATCTGTATGGACTCTGATAAAACCACTTCTTCAGGCAGAGAATTCCACATCCTGATTGTTCTTACAGTCCGTCTCTCCCACCTTTTGCTCACTAGGCCTCATCTGCCGTGGTGGACTGCACAATCTCCCAACATATCGTCAGCTGTTATACAAGATGTCAGATGGATCAGGGAGCAAACACTGTACTCGCTATGTACCAGTCGAGTCAATTGAGGTTGTTAGAAAGCTATTTTTGTCGAGAGTGCAGAGGAGCTCACTCAAAACACGTCTCTCTGCCATGATAGTCAGGCCCGCTACACCAAATGGGTATTTTTAAATATTTGACAAACATAAAGCGATGTTGGAGGACACAAAAAGTGAAGAAGGCACTGCTCAAGCGATATTACAATCTTTGAGGAAGATAAAGGAACTCATGCGGACGAACAATGTGTTAGAAAAGGGAGCGGTAGATAGATATGATGCCTGTATATAAGAATAAGGTTGCAAAAGTTGTGTGGGGAAGAAATGTATGGGTTTTTTTTAAAACAAACTATTGACCATGTACATAGTTTTACTTTTGAGATTTTAAAAAAATATTTATTTATTTTTATACAGAAATTTTATATTTTGTTGGGGTAAAATAAACATGAACCAGGGCAGCCACTACCCGGGGGCACAAATATCCAGTTGACTGGCAGGGGACAAGTGCACAGCACTCCTCTCCTGACGGTTGAGTACTGAAGCGTGGCAGAGTGCCAGTATCTCCGCAGCCCGGCACAGGAGTAGAAGGCGCGTGAGTGAGCTCTGATCCAGATCCACATTTCCTGTATAGCTCCTTCGCACACCTTATAGAGGTCATGGGAGCTGGAATATGAGATCACTCAGAGGAGCACTGCGGCAGTCCACTGGACACCAGGCCATGGAGCCACTGTGTGTGTGTGTTTTACAATACTGCCCCTGTTCCCTTACCCTCATACTGTTCCTATCCCCCCAGTACCCCACAATGCTGCCGCCTATCCCCCCCTCCCACCATAGCCCCTGTCCCCCACAATACTGTTCCTATCCCACCACACTAAAGCCCTATTCACCACAATACTGTTCCTAACCCTACCACTAACGCCCTAATCCCCTATAATACTGCCCCTTTCCCCCCACACTAAAGAATCAATCCCCCACAATATGCATCCTCCATATTAAAGAACCAATCTGCGACAATACAGCCCCTGCCCCCATCACAATAAGGCCCCAATCCCACAAAATACTGGCCCTATTCCCGCCTCGCCAAAGTCCATATCCCCCCCCACAATAGTGCCTCTCTTCCTCATTACTACTCCTATCTCTCCTTGACTAAAGCCATAGTCCCACACACACACACACAGTACGAATGCCCTATATTGTACAGCGCTACAAAATATATTGGTGCTATATATATTATAATAATAATAAAGTCCCTATACCACACAATTCTGCCCCTATCCCCCACACTAAAGCACAGTGACACATAAAGGGGCTGGTGGGCAAGTAAGAGACACAGAGAGGGTGTAAGACACTAAAGGGGGATATAATACACAGGGATAACACATTCAAGAGGGGATATGTAACACCAAAGGGGGTATGAAATTCAAAAGAGGGGTTAAGAGTCACACAGGTGATGATACATTTTGGGGGAGAGCAGGGGGCAAATTGCATATTCGCCTGTGTAGCCAAAAATCCTTGCACCGGCCCTGACAAGAACCACGAGGATAGAATTGTTGCCTAATTCTATAAAATAATGAGCCATGCAGAAGTTAGGTCTAAGCTGAAATCAATTATTTAAAACCCCTAAAAAACAACAACTGCTAAACCATATTTTTTAAGTAAAGTAGTTTAGGGTTTATTTGCTAAACATTTAATTGCAGTGAGTTAAAAACGAAATCGTTAAATATAGCCAACAATAGTTAAAGATATCCATCTGTGTTTTAGTCATGATTTTCTATTTTAGCCTAAATGTATCAATCACTATTATCAAGAGTTTAGTAAATAAACTCTATATCCCTAAACTGAATTAATATTTGTATAAATACCTTAAAGAAACACTCTGAGCAACAAAATCAGTTAAGTGTTTATGATGTATGGAGTCTTCGGGTACCATCTTTTCTTTAAAGGGACAGTATAGTCACCAGAACAACTACAGCTTATTGTATTTGTTCTGAGTGTAATCATTCGCTTGAGGCTTTTTGCAGTAAACACTGTCTTTTCAAAGAAAAGGTAGTGATTACATTACAGCCTAGGGATACCTCCACTGGCCACTACTCAGATGGCTACTAAAGGTGCTTCCTAGGGCAGTGCACTGTGCAGCACTGACATCCATTGTCTCCACCCTCTGCATGGAGACACTGAACATTCCTCATAGAAATGCATTGATTCAATTGGCCAAATGCTGATTGGCCAAAGCTGTGTTTGTCGTGTGCTGGCTCTGCCCCTGATCTACCTGCGTGACAATCTTAGCCAATCCAATGCTTTCCTATGGGAAATCATTGTGATTGGCTGAGATCACTACTTCTGATGATGTCAGTCAAGCAGGCAAATCAGGAGCTAAGCTAGCAGCAGCAGCAGTCTGGAATAAAGGTAAGTATTTACTATATTTATGGGGGCAAGGAAGGTGGCCAAGTTTCTAGATGTTGTTTTAAACATAGGAACAGGAATACATTACTCTATAGTGTTCCTTTAAAGTTTTTGAACAGCCACCCCTTGGAATGGCAGCAAAACAGGTGCCTTGGGACAATATTTCTGTATTAAACCTGAACATGGTTTAACACTTACAGTTGAGATGGTGCCAGGGGACTCCATAACCAATTCATTAAGATTAAGTGGTTATGGTGTCTGTAGTATTCTTTTAATAAAGAAGAGTTTAATACAGTGATTTTATCTGTTTTCACTGAGCTGAGTCTATTACACTTACACATACCTGGTGAGGATGAACCACAGTCAGAGTGATTGACTCCTTTGCATTTCTGTAGCATTAAGGGGGGAAAAAAGAGTTATATTAACATATGTTACATACCACAACAACCATATAGTACTGCCACATTCTATAAATTTTTATGATGCATCATATCCTTTTTTGCATGGTGTAAATCAAGGAAAATAATATCTACCATTTTTTCCATTTATTTAACCTATTTTATGACACTATTACATAGTTTTGTTTTTGTTATTTTGTAATTATGTCACTCTGTAACTTGGAGGAATAGGTATTGAAAACAAACTAAGCTAGCAATTATTTACAATCGGCCATAATACATTAATATAATGCTAAACCCTCAAAAAGAGATGAAAACAAATTACAAATACATAATTCTATATTTAAGCCCCCAAAGGTTACAATAGCTAAGGAAATCCCCATTTTATTTTTTTCTTGCCCTAATTTCCTAGAAAAACTACCACACAAGATTTTCTTTACTTTTTTATACTAAAACAAAAATCTATCCGGTTTTAAATTAAATATATTTTTTTAACTTATCTGATTCACTGTTAGTTTCTAAACTAAGTTTTATATGATATATCTGTTCTCTAATTCGTTCATATAGGGGCCTATTTGTACGACTCACACATTGTAAATTACAAGGACATGTTCTTACATGTTACATTTATTTATATGACAGTAGTAGTGAAGCTGATTTTGACTAGAAGGTTTGGAACTACAGTGGGTGCATCAATTTGCTTATGATGATCCAGGTTGATGTGGCTGCACACTTTCGTGACTAAATTATTTTATTTTGATTCGAGAATCTATTAAAACAGTGTACGTTTGACATGGGTGCGTTAATATCCCTTACACTACCTTCCAGCACCCTCCCAGTGGTTCCCTTTAGGTTTTAGAAGGATGCAACCTATGAAAATGTTTAACAAAGAGGGATGCATGGACATCTAAAGCTTTAGTCCATGATCTGTGCTCAGGGCCATCACTCTTCCAGTGGACTGAGTATTGTAAGATAAGTGATAATCGATAATTTCCTGTAATTTCACAATGTGATTTATGGCCGTCAACTACTGCAAGAGTAGTGGCAGGTGTAGAATTAGAAAAGTGATGGTAAGTTAAAGGTTTAATTAGGACAACATGAAGATTTAGGAATGTAAAGATTCTGAGGCAAGTCCAAGGTGTATGCCCCAGGGTTTACCTGATTTGCCTAATACATTGGAAAACCAGTTTGGAGGAGGCAACACTATTTTAATGTTTAAAGGAGTACTATAGTGCCAGGAAAACAAACTTTTCCTGGCACAATAGGGTCATTAGGTCCCCCCCCCCACCCTCAGGGCCCCCCTCCTGCTGGGCTGAATGGGTTAAAACTCCTCCAGCCACTTACCTTTCTCCAGTGCCAGACTCCCTCTGTGCTGGGGAACTCTCCACCCCCTGCCGACGTCAGATCCGAATGCGCATGTGCGGCAACAGCCCATATGAAAGCATTACTCAATGCTTTCCTATGGACATCCAGCGTCTTCTCACTGTGATTTTCAAAATTTAATTCTGACCACCCACCCCAGGAGATCTAGCTACTCTTAGAGGTGAGCTGCGGTCAACAACAGGACAGACAGTCTCTTCCCATTATACACTAATCTTAGCAAGGGATGCAGAACTGTCCATCAGGGGTGTTGTGTAGACATTGAATAGATGCACTATTTGATTTCCCAAAGTGTCAGTGAGAAGAACACATCTCCCCTCCAAGTCCGTTTGTATTTGTTACCTGGAGCTCTAATTTCTTATGTAGCAAGATATCTACACAGTTTTACTTTTTAAATTACCTGTCAAAATGATTGTCTTGGGATATGGGAGAGACCTTGTGAGGCAAGTGAGTCTCATATATAAAGGTCATATCCGCCTTTATCTTTGGCTGTTCCTTAAGGAGGTTGGGTTTACACCTCCAGATCATGTCATACTGCAGTGGGGGATGTGGGTAGGGAGCAGAGAGAACTTGGGGTAAAATACACAAAGGAAAGTATAAAAAGTTAAGAATGCCTGGTCTCACTTACTGCCATGTAATTTTGGGTGGTGACCTGTCCCCTGCAACCCAAATTATATCCAGTCCTCCCCTTCCTCCCTCCCCTAATGACATTTTTAAACTTTAATATGAATAAGTAATGATGTAATATTGTGCTGGTATCTACAGTTTACGCATATTACGATTTGGCAATTTTCCTTATAGTTGAACCTACAACTATGCTGCGTAGCCCTGCTCCCTACAAACCCCTCTGTTGCACTAATTCCAACAGTTCTATATGGATTATAATCATAGCCCTCCTCTCCCCTTTATAGAAATGCAATATATTGCTGTGTGGTTCTGTAAGACTTATATTTTGTTAATTACTGATATCCCAGTTTTACGTGGAGCTGTCAGAATGTTCCCCAAATGAGGGCTAATTTAGCCTCACATGCCTTGTTCAGTGATGTCATGATCTTATGCTTAAAGGAACACTATGGGGTCAGGAAAACAAAGATGTATCCCTGACCCTATAGTGTAAAAAAAATCCCCCTAATTATAGTAAGACACTTACCTTTACTCCAGTCAGCTGCTGATGGCTCTGTCCCTGATCTGCCTGCTTGGCTGACATCATCAGAACAGTTATTCAAAGCCAATCACAATGCTTTCCCATAGGAAAGCACTGGATTGGCTGAGACTGTCAAGGAGGTAAATCATGGGCAGAGCAAGCACAAGCCAAACACAGCCCTGGCTAATCAGCATCTCCTCATAATGCATCTCTATGAAGAACGTTCAGTGTCTCCTTGCAGAGAAGCACCTCTAGTAGCCATGTAAGGAGTGGCCAGTGGAGGTATCCCTAGGCTGTAAAGTAAACACTCTATTTTCTCTGAAAAGACAGTGTTTACTGCAAAAAGCCTGAAGGAAATGATTATACTCACCAGGACAAATACAATAAGCTGTAGTTGTTCTGGTGACTATAGTCTCTCTTTAATCATCTCAGATTGTTGTAATTTTAGAATATGACAGGAGGCTTCACATTTTGCTTAGGTCTCTCTTTACTTAAGCTCCACAGCAGCATAACTGTAACATAGTAACAGAGTAAACCAATCAGAAAAAAAGTCATAGATAACAAAACTCCCTCCCACAGATGACTCCTCCTCTTTCTTTGCTGCACCTTATAAGCACAGATCAGTGTGCCACTTTCTCCTGCTTTGTGTGGGTTACTGTGTTTTTTTATTTTACCTTAATTAAGTGTGTGGCGAAACCAACCTCGCCACTATGCACTGGAGAAGCCTGGTTGCCAGCCTCCTGCCATCTGACTATGGCCCCCTTGTGAATTCGTACTTTTGTATGCAATATTTGGGCATGTGACATTCTTATATTGCTGCTACTGGCCCTTTAAGGGCCATCCGTGAACATATTCTGCCTGTTAGGAATAATGCCTTTTTAAGACTGTGTAGCAAATTGCATTCAGGCTGTATTTAATATTATGTGTTCGGTATAAAGTGTTATGTGAATGCAGCATTCCCCTGATTGTTCGGTAGAACCACTTCATTCATTATATTGGGTGAAACTACCGAACAACCAGACCACCCGGGAGTAAGTGTGCCTCCAATTACCGTTTGCAACAATGTTGCAAACGGGTAATTGGCAATATGTGTAATGTGTGTTGTGTCCTCTGGGTGGCCGCCATTCGGGAAACGAACACGTGGCGGCGGCCATCTTAAACTCCCGAACAGCGGTGTTTTGCCGTCGAGTGTCTGGAACTAAAATCGGACACTCGACTAAGCAAACACCGCTGAGACCTCCAGACTTCCAGCAATTCGTGCAGAAACTACCGAACGGCCCGCCGTTCGGTAGAAAGGATCCCACGAACAGGGGGATTCATACGAATCCTCCCCAAGCTCTATAACCCAGGCAATTCGTGTGATTCATTCCCTTTTCTGTGACCGACTGCAGGGCCAAAGTACATGGAACTATTTTCGGATACTTTTGCCATGCAGTCGGTCAAAACTTTAACCCTTTATAATTCCTGAACCCCTGGTCCGATCTGGGTGATTTTTGGATATGTGTCTCACACAGATCAGGGTTACCAGGGGATGTAACATTTAAAGGGGTATTCCTATGTTTAGGGGTACATCCAGTATCCCAGGGAATTTGTGTCTGTACTAATGGGATTATGTGTCACACTAAGGGGAGGAGATGTGTGGGAGGTAACTGGTACCTTATTGGCTGGGGTACTAATTGTTGTGGATCCCTCCCTTGCATGGGAGAATGTCTTAAAAGGAGGCTGTGTGAATAAATCTGTTGATTCTGCCTAACCCTCAAAACGAAGTGTCGTCTTGTTATTGGGGGAATTGGATTGTGTGCTGACTGCCAGGAGTGTAAGCTGTTCGTATTGCTTTTCCTGTTCGGCTGCTTCCAGAGTTCGTGTATTTCTTGTTCGTGAGTTGGGTATTCGTACAGTTTGGAGTTCGGGAGGTTGGTGATTGCAGTAGCTGCTGGTCTATGGAAAGGGGATTATCGCCTAAACGGATTTTATCCCCGTTTGAGAGAAATGGTCCGTTACAAAGTGCATGTTGCTTTTATGGTTCTGTCATTACTGTGGCATGTGCACGGCATTCTTTGAGAACATAGGTACTACTTCGCAACACATTTATCCTTTGGGGCTAGAAGTAGTCTGAAACTGTTTGACATATTTGCCGACATGTTATGTTGGCTGCTCCTCAACATTTCCAAATGCTCCTCAGTCTTACATTATCTAGATGACTTTCTTACCATAGAATTACCTCTCCTGTCAGCATTCATAAAATACTGGCTCTATTCTCAGCGATAGGTGTTCCGCTGTCACAAGAGAACCTAGACACTATCTTATTACAAGCTAGTTTACCTACGGAGAAAGTACAGCAGATAACAGAGTTGGTGGAAGGCTTTCTGGCTAAGGACACGTGTACCAGAACGGACCTACAATCCTTACTGGGCACGTTGATTTTTGCCATGGGAATTATTCCACAAGGCCGGGCCTTTATTTCTTGATTGCTGTGCCTTCTTCCTCTTCTCAATACGGTCCATAGCACCAAAACCCTAGACGCACACGCTAAGGCAGACCTACACATGTAGCTTAAATTCCTTTCTCATTGGAATGGGAAAGCAATATTTCATCCACCCTTATCAGACTCTTCCCCGGTCATTTGGAACGATGCAGCAGCTCATACAAGGTGCTCATACAGGGTTTGCAGCTATTTTTGGCAACTCCTGGTTTAGGAGAAATTTCTGGCCAGTTGAGACCCATGGTCTACCCTCATTCCACACTACATCTGCCTTATTTGAAATCTACCCGATAGTGGCAGCCTCCAAAGCATGGGGGCACCTATGGCGAGGGAAAGCAGTAAAATGCTTCTCTGATAATAGAGAGGCATGGGACATTATAAATAAGGGCAGATCTTCATCACTTACCATTATGAGACTAATTCGACGACTGACATGGTTAGCAGCTACGCTGCAATTTCACATTACATGCATACACATCCCAGGAAGCACCAAAACAGCCACTGACGCATTGCGTCCATTTAATTTACAGATTTTCTTCAGAGCCCATCCTACATCCAACATCAGTCTGGTCAGTACCCCCTCATACCAAGACCTCATCCTGGACTAGAAAGACTCTTATCCCACAGAAGATATCTGGCCAGCTCAGCCCTCTCTACCAACACATTACAGCTGTACAATAGAGCATTTACCCTCTACACCAAATTCAGGTTAGATTACCAGATAAGCGACACACATTCGCTAGACTCAATAGTAGCATTTATTTCCTCTTGCCACCTTAACTTAAAATTATCACTAAACACCATAAAGCTCTATCTCACAGGAATACAACATCACATCCTAAGTGCCTACCCTAGCACAAGCCCTTTTATGTCTTCCTATACTGTTAAGAATATACTGAAAGGCATACAACGATTAGACAAACCCACTACCACTACCAGGCTTCCTATAGACGGGCCTAAATTTTGCGCACTTTCAGACATTCCTGACACCAGTCCAATCGAAACCAACACTAATCTGGTTATTAAAACAGCAACTTATCTTGCCTTCTATGGATTCTTATGACCAAATGAATTCACTACCAATAACATCATGTCTAACCACCAGCACCTTAAAATTACGAACCTTCAAAAAGATACTGACCATTACATACTTACCATCGATCACACCAAAACAAATCAGCTAGGCCCTCCTACTAAAGTCTGCTATTATCCCACCGATAACCAATGGTGTCCCGCTAGATTACTTGACACATATTGTTCAGCACTAGCTGGTCTTAACCCAAATACGCCACAACTTCCATTACATGGCAAACCTCTGACCACTACGAAGTTCATATACTGCATCAGAACTTGTTTATTAAACTCAGTCTTGACCCCTCAGCCTTTTCTGGACACTCATTCAGAATTGGGCCGCTTCAGTGGCTTCAAGCCACAATGTCCCTGCTCATTTAATTAAAAGACTGGGACAATGGAAATCAGCAGCATATAACAGTTGTATTCCACAACCAGAACAGGAATTTAGATTAGCATTTAGAGGT
Organism: Pelobates cultripes; assembly: GCA_933207985.1. Classification (NCBI taxonomy): domain Eukaryota; kingdom Metazoa; phylum Chordata; class Amphibia; order Anura; family Pelobatidae; genus Pelobates; species Pelobates cultripes. The sequence continues at coordinate 133,781,616 of OW240918.1, read as the reverse complement.
TTAACTGTGTAACATGTGTATAATAAAATGTACCGTATTTGTATACATCAACTTTTTGCCCTCTTTTATTACAGGCCTACCCCATACGTCGGTTCCGGCACACCACAACCGACTGGTGCTCACTTTTATTTTTAGCATCTTACTATTACGGCTTATGTCCCAGACTACAAACATAAATATATATATATATATATATATATATATATATATATATATATACATACATACATACATACACACACACACACACACACACACTTTTATTTCCTATATATGTATAATATAGTATAAAATAATTGATGCATTTTTATAATATATGATTTCATTATATGTATATATCTCAAAGTACACTTATAATGAAATCATATATATGCATTATATATGTATAATATATTATAAAATGCTTTAATTATTTTATAATATATAATACATATATCATTTTTATGATATATGTATATTTTTATGATATATCACTTTTTAGCAGCCTGTGGGACTGCCTGACAGCTCAGACAGTCCCCCTGCTGGCAGCTCCATAGACACCTATTGCGGCCATGTAATCATGGTGATCACATGGTCCAAGAGGGCCGGAGTGGCCGGAACTGCCTCAGGGGGACTGCTTGGGTCTCCGGCAGTCCCCCCCCCCGACCGTGATCGCTGCGGATCGTCAGTCCAGGTAAGTACTAGGTATATCGGCAGTCCCTCACTACCGGTTTTTGTCGGACGTACCTAATGTCCACGGTCGTTAAGGGGATATATGTATTTATAACGTCATTCTAAATGTATTTTGATTTAAATATATATGTATATTAATATCAAAATACAGTTAGAACAATTTTAAACTGTATATAATTTTTTTAAATTTTTTTCTTTTTTTAAAATTAATTTTTATTTTTATATATATATATATATAAATATATATATATATATATAAAATTAACATAATTCAAAGTGTATTTTAATATTAATATATATAATTAATATTAAAATACACTTTTAATAATCGTGTATGTGTGTTTATATGCATGTAAAAGTACTTAGATTATATATATATATATATATGAACTAAGTGATTATACTACCACCAGTGCATATAGTGGAGAGCTAAAGTGATATAAATACCAGTACGCTTACTCTTATACAATAAGGGATGCCAGATAAATAACTATAATACAAAAAAAAGAGCACTATATGGTGCAATAAGGTCTTAAGACAAAAATGTGACAAATTGATGTGAAGTGGTATCTCACTCACAAGTATAGAGCCAAATGGGATAGGCTCAGATCACCTCAGCAGTTGTGTTCTGTGGTGTCACATCTTCTTAAGACCTTATTGCATCATATAGTGCTCTTTTTTGTATTATAGTATAAGAGTAAGTGTCCTGGTATTTATATCACTTTAGCTCTCCACTATATGCACTGGTGGTGGTATAACCACTTAGTTCATTTACTTCACATTATCTTATGCTGTGTGTAGTTTGGGAGAAACTAACATAAGTGTAGTAGCAGCTTGTAAATTTAAATAATGGACCCTAAGCGCAAGAATACACACACTTTTTTCTTTTTTTTTCGTATATATATATATATATATATATATATATATATGTACATATATAATATATATGATCTAAGTGCTTTTTATGTACTTTATAAACTGTTATTTAACTTTTACTAACTTTTATTAACTTTTTTTCAGGCACTACGTGGCTGCTTGAGAGCTCAGACAGGCTCAGACATGCCCCCCGCAGGCACTGCAAAAGCAGGGAGGGCCAGATCAGGCAGTGGGGGTCTGCCTGATCTCTCAGGCAGACCCCAGGATCACGGTCGCCAATGATCAGGTAAGTGCCAATTTACTAAATGACGTACCAGGTACGTACACAGTCGTTAACAGCCGTTTTTTGTCAGACGTACCTGGTAAGTCACCAGTCGGGAAGGGGTTAATTCATATTTTTCTCACACTTGCAATATTATGTGTTTTTTTTTGTGTGTTTTTTTACTAGATATATGGCAGGATATTAGTTTTTGTTTGTAAAGGAAGTGTATCACAGACTGCACACTTAAATAATATAGTTTTGCACTTTATCTACTCAAGGTGATATTTATAACGAAATTTGCTCAGCATATATTATTTAGTTTGCACATATTTGCACCAGTAATTTATTATATTCAACACAGGTATTTGTGACATTTTTTGCATGTCTTAAAGACACAGCGCACCTTTTTAATCTTGTTATGGTTTATTGAAAGTGTGTGATAGAGCTTGTTTACACTATAGAGGTGCAGCTCTTTTTTTAAATTTTCTTTTCAAAAAAAAAAAAAGGTAATTTCAAACTAACTTAAAGGATCACGATAGTGTCAGGAAAACAAACCCGTTTTCCTGACACTTTGTCATCCCTGGGGGACCCTCACCCACAGGGTCCCCCTTCCGTGGCGCTGAAGGGGTTAAAACCCCTTCAGTAGCTTACCTAATCCAGTTTCTATGAAACTGCTATGTTTACATGTGAATAGTTAAAACCTTAGGGACCTGGTACCCAGACCACTTCATTGAGCTGAAGTGGTCTGGGTGACTATAGTGTCCCTTTAATTGGATTCTACGAAGAACTAACTAGAAGTATAGATTAGGGTGTTGCCTTTGCCAAGGCATTTGATAAGGTTGCACACAATACAAGAAATTGGTCTAGATGAAAATTCTTGCAGATAATTTGTGATTGGATGACTCGAGACAAGGTGCTACAGCAGTTAAAGAAAACTAATGTAAATAAAGCTCCGGGGCCTGATGGTTAGTGATGTCATAGCGTGCTCGCGTTCGCCACGGATGGCGAACATATGCGATGTTCGGTCCACCCCCTATTAATTTACTAATACTAAGTAATACTAATTTACTAATACTAAGTAAAAATTACTTAGTATTAGTAAATTGTGCCCCTACTCGCAATACCGCGAGTAGGGGCATGTCTATTAAACAGTGAGCAGCCTGTGGCTGCTCACTGTTTAAAAAAAAGGGTCCCCCCCCGGTGGGGGCCCTAAATACTAATAGGGGGGGACCTATTATTTAGAGGTGGGGACACTAACTGATAAACAGGAGTTTTTGGGCCCTGCGTGGGGCCATTGTCGTGGGGGGTTGCTGCCTGGGAAGGACGGGCCTGTGACGGCTCGGGGACCTACTGTCCCACCCCCTCGGACCCCTACCCTGGTGGTGGGGGCCATAAAGATAATGAAGGGGGGACCTACTGTCCTCCCCCGGCTCCCACCCCTGGGCTACAGTTGGGGGCCCCTAAATGTCCCAGGTGACCCAAGCCCCTAGTCACCCACCCCCCCCAAATAAAAAGTCCCTACCTACTCCCCTCACCCTAAAAAATAGTGAGGGGGGAATAAAATAACTAACCTGTAAAATAAAATGAAACTTACTATTCAACGTCTTCTTTTTTCTCAAATCTTCATTTTTCAGCCCCAAAAAAGGCCAAATAAAAAACCATCATAACCGTCGAACAAAAAAACAAAAAAAATCTAGAGCGCAAAAAAAAAACCTGACGAAAAAGAAAAAACCAGAGTGCAAAAAAATAATCCATCTTCACCCATGGAGGGCTCCGCGCAGACTGAGCTCCGCAGGGCGGGGGAAGGCTTATAAAGCCTTGCCCCGCCCTGCAATTAGGCTAAGAACACTCTACTGACTCTATCACTACTGACAGTGTTCACCGACGAGTATGTAAGGAGCTAAGTAGGGAAATAAGTGAACCTCTGTATTTAATCTTTCAAGATTCTTTTCTTTCAGGTATTGTAACGGAGGATTGGAGGAAGGCAGCTGTCGTTCCTATATTTAAAATGGATCTAAAATCCTTGCCTGGAAATTATAAAGCTGTGAGCTTAACTTCTGTGACTGGGAAAATATTTGAATGGCTATTTAGGGATAATATTCAGATATTCATTGTGAAGAACTTTGTTATTAGCAATAATCAGCATGGTTTTCTGAAACATAGGTCATATCAAACTAAACTAATTGCATTCTACAAAGAATTAGAAGTATAGATCAGGGTGTTGAAGTGGATGTAATCATGGGCGTCCGCAGGAATTTTTCCAGGGGGGGGCATAATTGTAATGACATCCATGCTTGGTACCTTTTTAACAGTGTCATGAAAGGGAAGGGGCATAGCCATTATCACATAAAGCCAGGGTGAATAGCGTTTTCACAACTATGGTGTCAGGAATATATGTTTGTATTCCTGACACTATAGTGTTCCTTTAAGCAAATTAAAGGACATTTCTGGTAACCATAACAACTTCACCTAAATGAAAATGCTATGATGCCAGGAAGCCCCTGGGTGCTCGCTTTCCTTTAAAGGGTTAAATCGCTCTCAAATGGTTTAACCCCAAAGGCTTCCTCCAGCTCCAGGTCGCTCAGTGGTATTTGGCTTCTGAAACAGAGTGTCAGGAAGTGCAGATTGGCGTCAGGCATGGGTGCCGCTGATTGGCTAGAGTGGTCAGTTGACGCTCTAAGCCAATCGCTAGTTCCCGGTTCATAAAATATTTTTACTTTTTTATGAATGGGGAGCTACTGATTGGCTTAGAGTGCCAGCTGATCGCTCTAGCCAATCAGCAACACTCCTACCCAACGGCACTCTGTGCTTCCTGACACTCAGTAAATAAAAGTGAACACATTAATACTGATATTTTTTACCTTTGGAGATGAGAAGGTCCAGCGTTTCCCTGCCAGGCCCAGGTACCAAAGCCTTATGATGTGGTGTCCAGAATAAAGTGGAGGGTTCACTTAATTTGTCCTTCCTGCTCCAATCTCTTTTTCCTCTCCTTCATTTGACAGTCTTTTTTTTTCTTCTGACACTGTTTTCTATCCTTGGCCCCTTCTGCTCTTTTACCTTTCTGCTACTTTCTGCTTATTTTGTGCCCTTCTGCTCCTTTCTCATTCTGATCCCTTTCTGCTCCTTGCAGACCCTTTCTGCTCCTTTTTCTACTTTACCTTTGTGCTCCTTGCTGTCCCTTTCTGCTCCCGTTTCTACTTTACCTTTGTGCTCCTTGCTGTCCCTTTCTGCTCTTTCTCCTACTTTACCTTTGTGCTCCTTCTGATTCTTTCTGCTCCTTTACCTTTGTGTTCCTTGCTGTCCCTTTCTGCTCCTTGCTGCCCCTTCCTGCTCATTCTCCTACTTTACCTTTGTGCTCATTTCTGACCCTTTCTGCTCCTTCTACTTTACCTTTGTGCTGCTTTACCTTCCAGCTCCTTCCTGTTCATTTCTGTTCCTTTGTGCTCCTTCTCCTACTTTACCTTTTGTGCTCCTTGCTGTTCCTTCCAGCTCCTTGCTGTCCTTTTCTGCTCCTTGATGTCCCTTCCTGCTCATTTCTGTTCCTTCTCCTTTTCTTACCTTACCTTCCTGCTCCTTGCTGACTCTGCATGTAGGCTGTCTCCCCCATCCCTCACTTCTATAGGGGTGCGCACGGGGTGTGTTGGGTGTGCCTGGGCACACCCTAATCCCCGTGGCATGCCAATGGATTGAGACCGGCAGGGGAGATCTCTGGATCTCCCCGGCCGGCTCATGCAGAGCTAACGCTATCCGAGCAGCGGCTCTGGTCTAAGCCTCCATGGGCCAGTGGGGAGATCAAAGTTCTACCTCACCGGTCCACAGCAGCATGGAGGGAGGCAACAGAGAACCCGGGCTAGAGTTCACTCTCCACTGAACCACCAGGGAAGGCAGCAGGACTGGGATATTAACTAGTCTGCCCCCACCTCCGCCCAAACATACAGCACACACACATACAGCACACACAGCCCACAAACAGCACCCACACACACACACAGCACCTACACACATACATCACCCTCGCACACACAGCACCCACACACACACAGCACCCACACACACACAACACCCACACACACCCAGCACACTAACAGCATCCTCACAAACACACAAAACCCACACAGCACCCACACACAAACAGCACACTCTCATACAAACAGCACCCTGACAAACACACAACACCCGCACACAAACAGCACACTAACAGGACCCGAACAAACACGCACACACAAACACCCTCTCTCTCACACACACACACACACACACACAGCACACTACCAGTTCCCTCACAAACAGCACCCTCACACACAGCACACTAACAGCACCCTCACACACACACACAGCAGTGTGTGTATACATATATATATATATATATAACAGATATAGAGATTATATATATATAAATATATATATACATACATATACACACACACACACACATACATATACACATGGCGTGTGTTTGTGCTTTAGGGTGCACACCCTAATGCAATAGGCTGCGCACGCCTATGCTCACTTCCCTAATCTATAGGCTGCCCCCCCATGCCTCACTCCCCTAATCTATGGGCTGCTGCCCCCCCAGCCTCATTCCCCTAAGATATAGGATGCCCCCCTCACTCTCCTAATCTATAGACTGCTGCTCCCCCAGCCTCACTCCCCTAATCTATAGACTGCTGCTCCACCAGCCTCACTCCCCTAATCTATAGACTGCTGCTCCCCCAGCCTCACTCCCCTACTCTATAGGATGCTGTCCCCCCTTACTCCCCTAATCTATAGGCTGCTGCCCCCCCTTACTCCCCTAATCTATAGGATTCCCCCACCTCACTCCCTAATCTATAGGCTGCTGCCCCACCAAAAAAATCTATAGGCTATCTCAAATCCTCCCCCTATCCCTCACGTACCTGGTTTGTAGGCTGTCTGGCTGCATGTGTTGTTCCCCTGCGGTTTCAATCAGCAGAGAGAAGCAGGGATCCCTATCCCTGTCTCTCTCCATACACAGCCGGTATTGCAGTTCATTTTAAATTTCACACGAAAAATATCAGAACAAGCTGAAAAATCCAGGGGGGGGCAAGTGCCCCCTCTTGCCCCCCCCTGCGGACGCCCATGGTCCCAGGCCAGTATATGTTACAATCCTTTTAGCTTCCCCTATCAGCTCAGAGAGAACTGAATTAAATTGGCAGCAGTTCTCTTCTCTTGGGAGTGCACCTCCAACTAATCTCCGGCAGACTGGGACATGTGTATCCTAGTTCTGCCTGAGTTTAGGGCATGGGGAATAAGTCATATTTCTATCAGTATGAGATTCTGCACATTTAAATATTATATATTATTATTATTGGTTTTGTTTATTATTATTGTAGCTTCATGACCTCAGTGAATTTTGAAATATGTTATGGACAACAGTAAAAGTTCCTCTGAATCTCCTTTTAGTTCCAAATTTTAAACAAAGATGCTTACTGTTTCTGCAACCAAGCCACTATTGGTGGAAATCTATGTTTTAGTCAAAAGGTTACTTATGGTTTTCTATTTGATCATTCAGTGTTTGGGAGATCATCGGACAATCAGATGGGGGTCTGTCTGTACTCAGAACATTTAGACTGCTACGTGTTCTGAAACTGGTCCGCTTCATGCCAGCTCTACGTCGTCAATTGGTAGTCCTTATGAAGACCATGGACAACGTGGCCACCTTCTGCATGCTTCTCATGTTGTTCATCTTTATCTTCAGGTACAGAGAAAATCTATGTCAGAGTTCCACTAATGGACCTGAGGTCACCTGGGTGGCCGTCGTTAATAGCGCTAACCCTGCTTCTTTTCAGTAAATGTTTTGTGTTTGTGTAATCTTTTACAGCTGAGAATCAAATCTGTGTCCCACACTTTGATAACTAGCAGCATTATTCACTAAAGTGAGAATTCAAAACGAATTTCAGATTTAAGGCCAAATTAGCTAAACTGGAAAAAATCTCTAAATCAGCAATACTTCCTGTTGGGGCTACTTTGGCCTGGCATCTAAAAATCCCATCCTGCAACTTTAACATGTGCAACATCTTCCTTTTTATTTTGATTGACTAAATCCTGGGCAGAAATAACTACATCCCTTCATTTTATAAACTGTTCATTTTTTTCAGGCCAGATTAATTCTAGCCTGCAGTTATGTGATACATGGAGAGAGAGCAGTGATACACTGAATGCAACTGTTGCTGTAGCAGCAAAAAAGTCCGCTTTGTATGTTTAAAAAGAATGACAGATATGCATAATTCATTTTTGCCGAAAGAAGATTAAAATGAATATTTACTAAAATCTGGTTATATTCCTTTAGAGTTTTTTGTTTCTTTAAAAAAATTGCCCTGTTTTAAAGTTAATGTTGCAAATTTGTATGGGGAACTTTTAAAATCATGTTTCCAGATAATGTCGGTAGACTGGTTTCAGGTGCCTAAAAGTCATTTGTTTACTTTAGCAATGTGACATTTTTTTACACCAGGCTTCCCCAAACTCCGGCCCTCCAGATGTTGCTGAACTACAACTCCCATGATTCTATGAATGAAATAGATAGACCGAGAATCATGGGAGTTGTAGTTCAGCAACATCTGGAGGGCCGGAATTTGGGGAAGCCTGTTTTACACCCTTTCCCTAGAATTTTGTCTCATTGTGGAAAATAAAAGACATCATATGGTTTAATGTATATAGGATATAGGTTCTACAGTAGGAAGAAAAAACAAAACATCATAGTGTACTATCTTATTTATTTATTTATTTATTTATTTATTATTGCCATTTATATAGCGCCAACAGATTCCGTAGCGCTTTACAATATTTTGAGGGGATGTAACAATAAATAGGACAATTACAAGAAAACTTACAGGAACAATAGGTTGAAGAGGACCCTGCTCAAACGAGCTTACAGACTATAGGAGGTGGGGTATTAGAAACATTAGGACATGGAATATGGAATAGTGGTGTTCAAAGTTGCACTCACAATAAGGAGATTGATTGAAGGCACATCAATATTAAGGTTGACTAGCGATCTTCCCCACGTATATAAGGGTATATAGGAGAGAAAGAAATGTAGTAATAAATGCAGACTGTTATTCACCTGGTGAAGCACTAGATAAGGGAACACTTACAGAATTGCAGAGGTGTATAAGCATATCATATCACAGGTGCCCAGGAATCCGGAGAGAGTCCGCCAAAGCATTCAAGTACAGATAAGCAAAAAACCTATTGACTTGTAAGATTTATTAAGTATAACAATTTAAAACAAAACATAAATAAAAACACAATCAAAATAAAACTCTCCTATAAAATCCCAACCCTACGCGTTTCGTCTGGCACAATGCAGACTTCCACAGGAGACTGATCTTCATTTCATTTTACCCCTGAGGAAGTCTGCATTGTGCCAGACGAAACGCGTAGGGTTGGGATTTTATACGTGGGGAAGATCGCTAGTCAACCTTAATATTGATGTGCCTTCAATCAATCTTCTTATTGCGAGTGCAACTTTGAACACCACTATCAATATTTATTTAAGATAGTACACTATGATGTTTTGTTTTTTCTTCCTACTGTAGAACCTATATCCTATATATGTTTTGAGAGGACTGGAAGGAGTCCCTTTTTGTTCTGATTCTACAGGGTGAGGTATAAATTTGTATAGGTGAAGTGTGTTGTGTTTCACCTCCTCACTTTATGTCTTTCCACCTGTGATTGTTAAGGGTGTTTTTTTTATTGTATCATATGGTTTAATGCTGAAATTTTTTTTCATTATGGTAACGTTTTTACAAACTCTGGGTTACATAAAGGGTTGGAAGTAATTATGGGTTTTCTATTCTATCCATAATACATGTTTTCGATTCCCCTTTCAGCATTCTTGGCATGCATCTTTTTGGTTGTAAGTTTACCGTGAAGACCGACACCGGGGATACAATCACCGACAGAAAAAACTTTGATTCTTTACTTTGGGCCATTGTAACTGTTTTCCAGGTAAGATGGGAAGATCAACTCTTTGTGGAATTTGGGGAACTGTGAATCCAAAAATTGGTGGCATGGTTTTTGGTATAGAATAAAATTTTTCCTTCGTAATATTCATGATAGTGTGGTCATAATTTCAGCTTAAAGGGACACTATAGTCACCCAGACTACTTCATCACGATGAAGTGGTCTGGATGCAGTGTCACTGTCCTTTTAACCCTGCAATGTAAAACATGGCAATTTTTTGCAGAGCTAAGTCCACTTTCAGAGTAAAACGTGGTCATGTAATGTGGAAACACCATAGAAAAAACTTGATTCTATGTATTCCTATGGGGAAGTTTGAATCCACAAGGCAATCTTTAAACATGCGCATTAGGTTTCCAATGTTTATCTATAATGCTCTTCTGTGACTACGTAGCAGGCAGAGAGGTTAGCAGTGCCAAGAGAGCCTTGGTGCTGGGAATAAGTATGTTATACACATTCTTTTTCAAATTTTAATGCAGGGGGAAAAAGAGTAAGGGCAGGGACACTATAGCCTCAAGAAAACAGATTTGTATTCCTAACGCTATAGTGTTTCTTTAATCATTAACTCATAGGGTTGTTTGATCAACTGGGAATTCAAAGTGATTTCAAATGGAATTTCAAATTTAGGGGCAAATTAACTTAACTGGAAAATCCATCTATGCTTTTAGTTGTATAACACCAAAACAGGACACATTATTAAAAAATCATCAGAGAATTAGGTTTTATGAAAATAACATCTCTCCACATGTACTTGAATGCTGTAAACTGACATTGTCATCCATGCATAAAAGCCACTTAAAAATAAATACATCGATTGCATAATTTTCATCGGGACAAATTAACAAGATTTCTATCACAAATCGAAATCGGCTTGTGTTAAAGGATTAAATATAATCTCTAGTCGGAAATGCATCCAAAACGCAATTCTAAACCCTCAAATCTTAATTAATGTTTTGTGGTTTTCAATTGTGTTTTGTCTGAAGCCCCCATTATGAAGCAATCAGAAATTATAATGCTTTACTTTTTCAACCTTAGCTTTCTGATGGATCCGCATGAGTTCCCATTTACAGCCCGATTTTATAATCCACTGAAAATCCTTAAACTTGCCTGCTGACTGTTAGAGGAATATTGCATAGCATCCACACTAGGACTATGTTGTTTTCAACCGTGTTGAAATGATTGCTAAAATGCTATCGATCAGTTCGCATGATGCAAAAGATCATTTACAGAAAATTACACCCAGATATTGGCTATTTGTAGAGTTTAGTAATTTACTTGGAAGAAATATATTTTAGAAAAAAAACAAAAACCCTGTACATTCAGCAAATATTGCGACAGATTTCTGTGGTCACACTATTGCTTTAAAATGTTAGTTCATCAATGTTACAAATTTTATCATTTGGAGATATTAGATACGACGGTCACTGAGCTACTTCTTTGGGTTGCCGACTTCAGTATTTTTTAATGGAAGGACAGGTATCTAGAATAGCCGTAAGGCATTCGAGAAGAGTGGCTTAAATGCTGGGAGCAAGTAACTGAGTACAACTCTCTGTGACTTCCAGGGGGTATCATTCTGTCTTTAACATTGAAATTCACTTTGAAATTGCTTTGAATTCTTTAGTTACTAACTCAATAAGTGAAAATTGTAACTAGTAACTAATAATAAGGGTAAAAAGGGACACTACACTACCATTGAAACCATGACAGCTAATAAGTAGGAAATGACATGTGTACGACCATTTTAATCCCAGTGGGGGCCTATCTCTTTCTATGTTTTTGTGGGGATTAGATGATTGAAAAGTACACCACGCCAAACATGTTTAAGGATCAAAAGCCATTTTATAACTTCATATCTGTCTGTCTGTGTACTTATGTATTATGCCTCAATCACGCAGAGCGTCCATAGGAAAGCATTGAAAAATGTTTTCCTACGGACACTTTGAATGCACGCGCATTCGGCGCCGGCGACGTCAGTCAAAGATGCTTACGTCGGCGGGGGAGGAAAGGTAAGGGAGCCTGGCGGGGGAAAAGGGTGAGTAGCTGAAGGGGTTTTAAGGGGTTTTAACCCCTTCAGCACCGCGGGAGGGGGACCCTGAGGGTGGGGGCACCCTCGGGGTACTATAGTTGTCCCTTTAAACTGCAGTCTTCAAATTAAATACATTGTTACCATTTATACCATAGTTTGCCACTGTAATTCTCTGTGCATGCAGTTTGTATCATTTAATGTTTCTAACCAATATTACATGTACACAGTTATTAATATTCTGGTTGATAGAATTTAGTACAACACATGGCTACTCTACCTTCTCTCCGCCTCCTGACCCAAGCAAACATACACTGACTCAAGCAGACACAGACACTGACTCAGACACACACAAACACACTGACCAAAGCAGACACACAGACACACACACTGATCCAAACACACGCACACACTGATGTAGACACACACACCGATCCATGCACACACACTGATTCAAGTAGATACACACACTGACTCAAGCAGACACACACACACTGATTCAAGCAGACACACACACATTAACTCAAGCAGACACACACACTGACCCAAGCACACACACACACACTGACCTAAGCACACACACTGATCAAAGCAGACACACACACACACACTGACTCAAGCAGACACACACACTCACTAACTCAAGTAGACACACACATACTGACTGAAGCAGGCTAACACACACTATTAAGTTCCCCTCTTGCCTTAATTTCACATTGTCTCTCTGTAGGTCACAGGCTTTTGGATTGCGCCTGGCTGACTTGAGTCTCTCTCAGTCCCGCCCTCGCTATCCTCCCGCCCACTTGACCCTGAGTACAAGGAAAGGGGTGGAAGCGATCGCAATATGTACCCGTCCACTGCCGGCATATTAGGATGGGTTGGGGGGCGGCTCTCTGTAATTTTTGCGTGTGAAGGTTGATGGCACCAGGTACTAGTCTGCAGCTATGTAAGTGCTCCCTAGCGCCGGTGCCATCAACCAGCGGCACACAATATACATAATAAGTAAAGCTGCTGCCGGTGCTCCCCTTAAGCAGCAGCCTATGTGGCTGCCTAATCAGCCTAAAGAACGAGCCGGCCCTGCACTCGCAGAAACTACAACAATAGTAAAGCTCTGAATTTTTCCTCAGAACTGCCCACCCAGGTTCCGCCTAAATATACAGCATGCTCCTCCAGCTGTTAGAGATTCTCATTCAATTACCTCTTCATTCCCTTTACAATTTACCAATAGCTGCTTCTCTCTGTTAACTGCTTTAGCCATCACCTCCAAACTTCCCCTGCTACCTGTTTCCCCTGCTACGTCTCAAATCCCCACTATATCCATTTGATTGTAAGTTCACGGGCTATCTAGAGCTTAAATGTCTAGATCTCAGCTTACGGGCATTTTGTATTTGTCTGTGTATATTGTACGTCCTCCACTAATTGTACAGCGCTACGGAATCTGTTGGCGCTTTTAAAATACCATTAATTAATAAATAAATATCTCAATGTTTATTTAGGCCTTTTTGTCTTTCTTTATCTATATCTGATTGTGTCGATCTATATATCTATACTGGTCTTTCTGTCTTTATATATCTATGTATTTCTAACTCTATATCTATCTATATTGGTAGTTCTGTCTTTATATATCTATATCTGTCTGTATCTATCTCTATCTATCTATATATACATTCTATCTGTCTGTCTGTCTATCTAGCTATCTATCTATCTATCTATCTATCTCTGTGTCTGTCTTTCTATCCATCTTGCTATCTATCCAGGGCCGGACTGGGGAAAAAATTCGTCCCGGGCATTTTTCAATCAGAGCGGCCCCCTGAGAAGTGGGCGGGGCCAGAGAGGGTGTGTTTTGTCATCACTAAGGACAAGCCTGCCCCCTCTCAAAGTGAGCATGTTGGTTCAATGCCCAGAGCCCCGCTGAAGAGCTCTAACATTAGAAAAAGGCCCTGTATTTGTTCTGCGCAGCGCAAGCAAATTTAATAACATGCTTGCGCTGTGTTTGCTTTTAAATTGTCTCTGGTGTCTCCACAAGTGGGATACCAGAGGATAAAAGGGCCAGGAAAGTGTATGGTGCATGTGTTTGGAGCCTGCTTGTGGGATTGCGTGTGTGTAAAGTGTGGTGTGGTATTGTGTAAACAGGTCAATTTCATTTGTGTTTGTGGTGTAATAAGTGTGGCTAGGGGCTGTAGAGAGTGTGTGTATAGGGGGCATAGTGTTATAGGGGATGTAGCGAGTGTGTGCATACGGGCTGTAGTGTGTGTGTGTGTGTGTGTGTGTGTGTATAGGTGACGTAGTGTGTGTAGGGGTTGTAGAGAGTGTGTGTTTAGAGAATGTTATATCCCCCCCTCCCTTCTTACCTTTAGCCTGGAGGGTAGGGTGGGCCATGCTGCCATGGAAGGGGGACCGTGCTGCCTGGTGGTCTTAGTGGAACCCGGGGGAGCTGCTGGCTAGAGCTCCTTGTGTTCTCTCCTGCCTCACTCCCTCTTTCTCCAGCCAGCGGTCACATATCAGTGCCTGTGGGCCGGTGAGGGAGATCTTTGATCTCCCCACCGGCCCATGAAGGCACACAGCAGGGCCGGCGCTCAGATAGTGCTGGCTCTGCATGGGTTGACAGGGGAGATCCTGTGATCTCCCTTGCTGGCCTCGGCCCATGGCCATCGCGGCCCACCGGGCATTTGCCCGATATGCCCTGATGACCAGTCCGTGCCTGTATCTATCTATCTATCTATAGCTGTCTGTCTATCTATGTCTGTCTCGCTATCTGGGCCTGTCTGTCACTATCTCTGTATCACTGTTAACCCTTTCAAGCACACCCATTTTAACACAAGATGAAAAGATTTAATGATTATGTATGGAGTTATTCCTCATATGTTTAACTCTTTGTTAACCTTTGTCTTCCCTACACCAGATTCTCACCCAGGAAGATTGGAATATGGTCCTGTATAATGGCATGGCTTCTACGTCATCATGGGCGGCGCTTTACTTTGTGGCCTTGATGACGTTTGGGAATTACGTCCTGTTTAACCTATTAGTAGCCATTTTGGTGGAAGGTTTTCAAGCAGAGGTAAAGTGCCTCCATCTCTTCTAACACCCAAAGCTGTCCATTGCAAGGCTTAGTTAGCGATTACCTTTGAAATGCAGAACAGTGCTGTAAACATTTTGCAATTAGCTTCACACATACGGACGGCCTTTAGAAAATTCAGGCTAGTAGAAGCAGTTACTGGATCTACTTGATATCTGGTGTTAATATGTAAAGTAGGCCAATGTGAGCTTCTGTGTGCGTCCAGTGCTGTTGATTTCAGTGATTCCCTGTGCCCTCACTGCTGCATACATGACGATTTACAAAAAATATATAATATTTGTGTCACGATTCGGGGAACCCAACACGCTGGCACACACACACACACAGAAAAGGTGCCGTACCGGACCTTAGAGTGGCCGGGCTAAGCACACACAGAATAGTCAGGAAACAAGCCGAGTAAGGGGAACCAGAAGACAGAATAACGTGAAACGAGCCAAGGTCAAAGGGTAGGAGAAAGTCACAGAGTCAGATAAACAAGCCAGAGAGTACGTAACCAGAAGCACAAGGTAAGTAGCAATACTAGCAAGCAAAGACCACAACAGGGCAGGGAGGAACAGGAAAGGTAAGTATTTAAACCATAAGGTTAATTCTGATTGGATAATTTCCAATCAGAATTAACAATCACACGTGGGAGATATCTAGACCTCCCACTGTGATTGAGACACTGTGCCTTTAACGCCGGGTCAGGTGACTGACCCCGGCGTGTACTAACTTGGGCGGTCTCCCAGCGTGCAGCGTCATGTATGCTGCCGCTGGGGGACGTGGAGGAAACGGCGGGCGGCATCCGAGGCTGGAAGGATGCCGCTCGCCGAGCCCACGAGGAGGAGACCGCGGACGGCTGGAGGGTGAGTACCGCGAGCGGAGTGCAGCCTCCCCTCGCAGCCACCCGCGGGATACCGACAATTTGTACATGTAGAACTTTGCCAGGAGTTGAAGAAAGTTGCAGGATGACATAACAGACAGGTCCTAACTATGCCTGTTTACTTGCTTATTAGGGATGCAATTTGATCATCGTCAAACATTGGCAATTATTTCTAAGCCTAACCCTAACCCTACCTCTAACCCTAACACTAACCCTACACCTAATTCTAACATCAATCTTACTTCTAACCCTAACACCAATCATAACCCTACCTCTAACCCTGACACCAATTATAACCCTACCCCTAACACAAGCCATAACCACAGCAGCAACTTCTGTACCCTAACATTAAACCCTACCAGAAACACTTACCCTAGCCATAATGCTAACTCTAACTGTAGCTCACAAGGAGAGATGCACACAGCTCATTTGTCAGTCTGTGGTCACTGACTGAAGCCTCAGTTGACAGAGGGGAGCCTCAAGTATCAAATGGTACCTGGTGTCCCGGTTACCAACAGGAACCTAGCCCTGTTGGTATGTTAAAGGCATGAAGGTTTATGCCATCAATGGGTGTTAAAGCCCTGCACTGGATGCCAGCATAGACTGCCATGCAGTACTTAAGGGGTTAATGTTAAGAAGCTTGTGTATCTGTCACTCCAAGTGAGCCCCCATTACTGTGCCCACTCGTGAATTCACACATGTTATTGCTCACAGTGAAAAACCAAGACCTTGGTCAGTGCAGCCAGAGAACAGAATGCAGTCCTTACTGTAGAACAGTGTTTTGTAACCCTTCAATTTAGACACAAAATCAGGTCCCCGTGCCATTTAAGTGTGCCCCCATTGGTAGTAACAGGGGTATTACAAGGAGGTAACTGCATATCTCAGTGGTAACAGTAGAAGAGCTGTCTTTGTAAATGCAACGGAGACAACTTTGATATTGAGAGGAGTCAAATGATATTGTCTTACAGAAGTTATTTAATTAAATGTACAATATGGCACATTTTAGTCTCCATATATATATATATATATAATAATATATGATCAGTATTTAGACAAATACAGTATGTGTCCTTTTCACTGTAAAGACTGAGAGAACAGTCAGAGGTTATCCTGATTGCCGATGTCTATAAAAACTGCACTATTCAGAGTTGCGGTGACAAGATAAAATATCGTTAAATAAAGTCATGATAGATTTCCGTCCTTCTAATGCAGGAATCTATATTCACATGATATCAGCAGCCAGGCGTCTGGCACAGCAATGTCTGACTGCTCATAAAATTATGGTTTCTCAGATGAAGCATGAAGTGGATAATAAAATTTACTGCACTTCCAGGAAATCGCACCCCCTCCCAAAATGCTGAGTCTCCCCATTTTTTTTGTTCGCTGAGGGATTTGCCAGATAGTGAGATCAGCTATATAATAACCTTCAAAAACGTTAGAGGGGGAAAGGAATTTTTAATGCCTTAAGTATCTCATTACCATCCTTCGACTCTTCACGTAATTAAAGAAAACATATAATTTAGTCGTCAAAGTTATCGTCATTTTAAAAAAAAAGTTTTTACAAGATCATTAGTGAATACAAATTAACAAGAGAAAAATCCTGCTCGGCCCCATTAATTGCAATACACTTCAAGTGTTACCAGGCTTCAAATTAGTTTAAATGACTTTAACCTTAATGATATTCTATAGATTTTATAAAGTAATGGGGTGAAGTTTGAAATATGAGTCACTAAATCGGATGTTTCAAGAATCCATTAAGGAACGTCTGATACAATGTTATTTGGTTTTGCTTTTTTTTATAAAAGGGCATTCCAGTCTGGAGTTGACTCGTTCCTTTTTAACTATAGAAGGAATAGCGTGCTGTACTAGTTATGGTGCCAGAAGTGCCCTGGTACCTCCACAGTGTATGTTGTCAGACCTACATGCAAATGGTTTGATTTCTTTCTCCAGTTCCTCCAGGCACCGTTGCCTCCTGTCTACACTCAGAAATTCTCTGCCTTGAACTAAGCCTGCTATGCCGGCCTTAGCTCATTGGCTCAGAGCAGTCAGGTGACCACTCATTTAATGAGCTGGTCCTGCACAGTTGGGTTTAGCTCAGGAGAGCTAACTGATGCTTCATGCAGGACGTCCAGCTCTCCTTTCTGGCTCCAGGGGGACAGGGAGTGGTGCCTGCTGAACCCAGGGGAACGAAGTCAAACAGTTTGACTACATACACCGGGGATGTGCTAGGGCACTCCTGTCACTATGACCACTACAGTGGTTACAGTTCTACCTTTGGAGAACTTGCATTTGATAAAATTCTCTGAGATCCAACTGAGACCAGGGAGTAATTGAAAAGCTTTCATTCAGTGGAGAGTTGAGCATTTCCCGTATATATCTCATCGATATATGGATTCTGCTCTGGCAACAATGTAATATATGCAAAATACATGTGTGAGACCACAGATTTAGCTGGTAGAAACCTCTGTCAGGTTACTAAAAGTTTTATTTATGCCGTTTCATGAATGTAACTATAGAGACTATATTTATACCATATAAAAGCCCGTTAGAGGAAGTGGACATTTTCATGGCATCTGTCCATCCTGTGTGTATGTTCTATATATTTACATCTATGTCTATACATATATATAAGTGAGAGAGGGGAATTAGAACTGCAGCAATGGGATGAACTGCTTGAAGCAATGTTTTATAGTGCTTGTCACTGTAACAACTTTATAAACTTGAGCTTGCAATTTTGACAAGCGTCATGAACTCAACATTATAATGACATCAATAATAAGTCATAATTTTATCCACATAAAATGAGTGTAATTCTGACAAATTAGGGTTACAGTTAGAGGTTTTAGATCCTCATTATGACTCTGATTTATTTAATTTAAATTATCTAAATTATCGTGTAGTCATGATATCATCTTCATTTTTAGGTCTAAGCTATCAACAGTATTTTGTCTAATTCTTAGTGTGATGGACCGGATATCTACCTATAATATACAGGAGCGTATTCACTAACAGAAAATAATAGTGAATTGAAACCTAAATTAGGAAATATAGGCTATAATAGTTGATTTGGAAAAATTATCCAACTAGAGTCACAACATACAGCTTACAAGAGCTGTAGTTCTCTTGTCTGCAGCCTTTGCAAACCCTCCCAATCCAATCCCGCCCAGACTTTCTGTGGCTGTCCAATCACAGACTTCCCAATGCAGCTCAGTGAGTAGTCTTTGCAAGGCAGGTGCTCTGGCAATTGCTGAGTTTAGCTGAGCTTAGCAAACCAGGAAGTAACAGGACCAGCTGTCTGCTTGAATGCCGGGGGTGTAACAAGGTTACTTTATAAAAGCGCACATTTCTCCTAAAATCGGCACTTTCTATAAAATGTCAAAAGAGGATACACTCTTCACACATAAAGCATTTCAGAAAGATAAAGTGCTTTAGGGGTCTGAGGTGTCCCTTTAAGCTTACATTGTGCAGTTTTTTCCTTCAACTAACCACAACATTTACTGAATGTTGAATGTGTTTACTGAATAATACCCTCAGTGTTTCTTTCCCTTTTGAGGCATTCTGCAGAATCCACCAAGGTGATACATTTCAATTTTAATCTTCAGCCATGTCTGCTGATGTGCCGATACCCCGTTACCCCCATAAATATAGGCTCCTAGGGCCTTGCCCATGTTAGTAACAGACAATTCTGCCTTGTATGTAGTGCTTTCTCCAAATATCCAAAGATGGCAAGTAAAATCCCCTGATTTACGGAGCATCCATAAATCTTTTAATCTGTTACAGACTACACAAGGTATTCCAGGTACGCCTCGTGTTGTATGAAATGGATTAGAGCCGCTTTTCTCCAGCTAACACAGATAAAAAAAAAAGAGAGAAATTGCAAAACTCAAATTCAAACTGCGAAAATTCTTCACGGATTGTGAGCAAAGCTCAGCAGAACAGATCTAATGCTTCCCACTTCCCCCTAATACCTTGTTTTTATTCCTCTCCAGGGCGATGCAACAAGGTCAGACACTGATGAGGAGAAAGTCTCTGCTAACTTTGAGGAAGACCTGGAGAAGATACGAGATCTACGCACAGCAGGTGCAGTGTGAATCCCTTTACCTTTTAACTCATTGAGGCTATTTGGATTATGGCTACACCATTTGTTTCACACTCTTCTAGTGAACACAATGTTAAAAGAAAAATTATCTAGAGAAGCTATGACACTTTCACAATTAAAGAAAATACATTTTACTTGAAATGTTGTCTTCTACTGCCAACCCAAGTATTTTATTTAACTAATTTTTTAAAGTGTATATGTCAAAATTTCCATACAAGAGAGCCACTAAAAATGTAACTATGTATTTTAAATCTCGCCTATGGTGCAAGTGGTATTGAAAAATACTATCTCTGTGCAATCTAGGGTATTTTGTTGAATTGTGTATTGCGGAGATAGGACAAGACAATTGCAAATTCTGAGCCAAAATAGCCAATTCAAATTCTCAGTGCTTTATTATTGTCGGGACTTCAAAAGGAATTTCAAATGTGAAACCCCAAATTTTATTTCACATGGAATTTCTAACAATCCACACTTTAGTAAATAAAATCGCTGCAAAATATAGGCCAAAATAGAAACATTTAAAAAGAGATCTCCAGCTAACCTCGGGACTTCTGTTGTGGCTGTTTATGCCTATTTGTGGCTATTGATCTTGTGGTTGCCACAGAGGAAGTTGGCTGTAAGGCAAGCAGCATCTCATATATTTGGTTTGAGAGAGAGAGATAATAAAATGAACTATCTTGTTCATAGTGGTTATGAGAAATTTGGATTCTACAATTCTCCCAGAATGCTTTGTTAAATATGCAGATTAGCACAGACAAGCATGACTTCATCCTGCATTTCCTGTAGCCACAATTGGCAGTCGAGCACTGTTTTAAGTACAGCTTTTTAAATCAAAGCATGGGGCTAGTGTTCAATAAGGCCAAAGTCCAAAAACGAACTTTGTTCATTTGGGACTCATCAGCTAGGTGTTAAAGAAAGATACGGTAAGTACAATGTATGATTAACCCCCCTGCCCCCCCTTCACTGATTGATTTGCACATTAATTATAATTGCGGCTTTTTATTGAAGATACAGTGAAGCAGGTGATTTCATAGTAATATGGCAAATTGAATATTTTCTATATGTTCTGTTCAAGGTTATTTTTGCTCATATTGGTCTCTTAGACCAGGGAAGTCCAAAAGGTAGATCCCCAGATGTTGCAGAACTACAACTCCCATGATGCTTTGCATGCCTTTGCATTTATTTAGAATGACAAAGCTTTATGGAAGTTGTCGTTTTAAAATATCTGGGGATCTACCTTTTGGGCACCCCCTGTCTTAGACAATAGGCCAAGAGGATTTATTGGTACTGAGAAGCTTGTCGTGGGTGGTAGACGCTGTAATTAAGGTGACGTTTCTTTTCTGTCCAGAGTTGAAGATGTATTCTCTAGCAGTGACACCAAATGGACACCTTGACCCTCGTTGTTCTTTGCCACCACCTATTATCATGCGCACGGCTGCCACCCCGATGCCCACGCCTAAATGCTCACCCTGTCTGGACCCTGGACACCCATTCATAGATTCAAGAAGAGAAAGCAGCGTGTCTGTAGATCCATCCATGTGTGATCAGAAGTCTTTGGTGGGTACCTATATTTTCTGTTTCTATGAAAAAATATATTTTTTCACCATTTAATTCACTTTGATTTTGCTTTGAATTCTGGCAATTCACACTTTTTATTAAATAACCCTGTTTTGCTGTTATGTATTTTTCATTATTAAAGAGCTAAGGAATTAACAGGGTTATTTATTAGTGACAAATGCCTCATATTCAAAGTGAATTTCAAATTTTAAGACCAAAGTAGCCAAACTGGAATTATAGTTGATTTTGAGAATATTTCCAGTTCAGCCACTTTGGCCTTAACTTTTCTCACTTTACTAAATGTGTTTTGGGAATATGATGAACCCAAAACCGAAATAGATGCTTTACGCACCAAAACAACTTAAATTAATGAAGGCCCCTTAGCAGTCCTGATTCCAGCAGACAGTACCGATTTTGGGGTCATCTCCTGCCATTCCAATTTTGTCCCACGACCAGGAACAGCAGGAAACTCTCCTTGAGCAGCACATTGCAAATGCATCATTAGAATCACTTGCGATCTGAATGGGCACTAGAACCATACAGCGAGGGCTTCAGCAGTTGACTCTGCAAGGCGTTGTAGGTTAGTGGCCCCTTCAGGGTGGTGCCCTGTCTCTTTACCACATAGCCCCTCCTCTTTTCCAGGCAGGACCTGCCCCTTTCCAAGTGCCTTTCCATTGTGGGCATCATCGGAGACATGAGTTGGATCACTGGTGGTGCCCATTCCTGTTCTCATACCTCCCAGTGTTGGGAGGAATGTTTATTAAGTGTTTTTGGTGATCAATTCTCTGCCATTTAGGAGATAAATCACTTTATACAGCTCTAGTCATATCTTCCTGCATGTGACGTGCTCAGCCTTCCTAAACACTTCCTGAAAGGGAACCTAGATATTCTACATCCCCTTATTGCAAAGTCTGTTTACATTAGAATATCTTGTCTCCTACTCTGCAGGAGCCTCTTGTGTGTGATTAAAGTTCAACTATCAGAGCAAGAAATAAAAACTTCTAAAGTAAACACACTGTGCTGTAAGATCTGATAGAAAATTTAATATTTGAGGCTGGGGCTTCATAAAAAGAAACAAAAGTGATTTAACTCCTTAATGGCAAATAATTGAGCAGCGAGACTGCAGTTGCTTGAACTATACACTTAAGTTGTTTTATTGCTTAGAGTATTCCAATAAAGTTTTAGGTGACCTTTAAAACCAAATATTGCTAAAAGATATAAAAAAAAATGCTGTGTTCATGGCAATTTACATTGCTTGAATTAGTTTATTTCTAAAGATCAATACAAGGTTTATCAGCAGTATTTTAGTACAGACGTAAACTTTCTATTTGCTTCAAGAACAGGGTGAAATTAAACTGAACGAATTTGCGAATGCAGTTAATATGTAGTAGGTAAAGTGGTTTTTTTTTTGTTTGTTTGTTTGTTTTCAAGCAGATAACTTAAAGAGCCAGTAAAGGTTAAAATAATGAGGTTATTATCTTATCAAATTGTAGTGAATTGAAAATGGATTTGCAGAGTTTATGTCAAATCCTCCAACTCAGCTTAAAGTCACATGATCTTTATTTACGCCCAAATTAGAGTCAATCCAATGTTTAGCATATCAAATAAACATTTAAATTAAAAAAAAATCAATATTTATTTTTAAACAGCACACAGAGGTTTTTGTATTTTTTCTACAAAAGTGCATGATGGGTTTAACTCTGACCAGCTAACAGGTGATCAGGTGAGATATATGCTTGTGTTAATCTTAGTGTTTATATGACAAATTTTGTCAAAATCTCCCTTATCAGTTTATACTAAAACCGAGCAGTTACTGAACATGGCCCACTTGATCCTAAAAGATGTTATTTTTTTTTAAATAAAAATGTAATTTAAGAATAGTTTATTGCTTATAGTAAAATATGCGTACATTTTTTAATCTTACATGATCATTTTTTTACAGTAATTTAAAGCAGGTGACCTTTCATTCAAATTTAGAAACTCTTGAACGCCAAAAACATCTAAATTTGTTGTTACAGATGCCCTTTCCGCAGACATGAATCACATTTTTTGCAGAAACAACTTTGTACTGAGTGTTTACTTTGTTTGTTTGTTGACTTGCTCTCTCTATCCATAGGCTAGTCTCCGTAGCTCTCCGTGTGCCCCTTGGGCTACATACAGTAATTGGGGAAGCCGTCGCTCCAGCTGGAATAGTCTTGGCAGAGCCCCAAGCATCAAAAAGAAAAATCAGTCTGGTGAAAGGGAGTCCCTGCTGTCCGGCGAGGGGAAGGGAAGCACGGATGATGACTCTGATGACTGCAAGTCCAGCTCAATGGGTAGAGGATCCCTACATCGGCGGGCAGGTTCTCTGGATACTCGCGGCTCTTTGGACATCCCTGAGCTTCTCCAGGTGCCAACGTTACGCCACTCCCTTAGTGTCAGTCCTCTAGCCATGGTTCCTTCAGAGTTTCAAGACTGCAATGGCAAAATGCTTCACGTGCCCAGCGACCTGTTTGTCCGAGTAGAGAAGCACAAGGAGGAGCCTCCCCTGGACTATGAGGACGACCTAGAAGATGTGAGTCAGTTTCCCGTTGCGTTTGGGTGAGAACGATGGAGGGACATTTGGAGACAATATCCCACTGTCATGTAATGCCTTGCTCCTCTGTCTAAAGTATTCTTCCTTGTCTAGATAATTGACCTTTGCACACTAAAACAGGTGACTCCACTAAAGCATCTTCTAGTAACTGTCAAATTTTAGTGCCTCACTACATCACCAGATGGCCAGAAAAGTTGTGGCAGACCCTTACTGTCAATTCAGCACAAAGAAGCAAGTTACCAGGCAACAGAACAGAAGTTATTAAAAAATTAAACAAACCGTAAAAAAAATTCTCAGTAGAAAATAAAAAAAATAAAAAACAGCTTCCCAGGGATTTTTATCTTATGGTGGAAATTTATGTGATAAATAAATTTTTTGTGTTCTACCTATAAGATAAAATTAAAACATTTCCCATAGAAAACAAATGTGTAAAGTGTCAAAAACAGTATAAAAATATTTGTAGATAAAACTAAAAAACTGGCTTAACCACATCCACCCGCAGACAGAAGGATAAAAACTAGGAGCGTGGCATTAATTATGCGTCATTTTGAAAAGCTCACCCCCTCTACTTGATGGTGATACCGATCCATTCCATGTTTTTCATTGGTTAAGGAAGGGTCTATAGAATAGCGTCCGATAGCTGGAGCAGTGCTCCAAGGCATAGACTGCTGACCTTTATGTTCACAGTTATATGGAGAAGCGAACAAAAAAGAGTGTATAGTATTTGTTTTTGTTTTTTAAAACAAAATAAAGTTATTTAAAGTAGTACCATCAAGTTTAATGATTTTTAGCCTTCTATCAGCTTATCCCCAGTTTTATGAAAAATAAACTGAAAGGAACACTATAGGCACAAAAACCACTTTAGCTTAATGAAGCAGTTTTGGTGTAGAGATCATGCCCCTGCAGTCTCATTGCTCAATTATCTGCCATTCAGGAGATAAATCACTTTGTTTATACAGCCCTAGTCACACCTCTTTGCATGTGACTTGCCCAGCCTTCCTAAACACTTCCTGAGAAGGAACCTAGATAGTCTATGCTCTCTTATTGCACAGTCTGTTTAATTTAGAATGTCTTATCTCCTTTTCTGTTAATAGCCTACTAGAGCCTACATGAGCCTGTGTGTGTGATTAAAGTTCAGTTATTCTATTTCACATCTTCCAATGCAATGTGTACATTGTCTGTCCCAGGACTGGATTGTGTTGCCAATTGCTACATTTTTAACATACATTTAAAAGAAAACAGCATTATATATGAAGAGGTTAGCGGAGCGGTATAGGTTATTTTCAGTGTTTCATTCAATATTGTTATTTCTACAGTAGTCATGGCTTCATGTTAATGCAGAATTGAGGAACAAGAGTTTTCAGCTGATTTTAGACAGTCTGTTTTAAAGAGCTTGCAATCTACTGTATTGATTGTACGGATGCTTTGGATGAAGGGCCAGACTAAGAATTATTCTCCCTTATTAGTCTTGCAATGGAAAATACTTGTCTACGGATACATGCTGTTTCCGGAGGCCTGTAGGGGACATTGCATTGAAATATACATTATCTAAACATTATCTGTTACATCATGCCACTATTATCCCCATAACTTCCTCGCTAATGATCCCCAGAGGAATCAGAATAGGTAGCGCAATGTACAGCTATTGCCTAATTCATTCTATAGTGTACTTAAAATGCCAGTATCCCAGCAACTAATTACAGGAAACACTGAGCAATTAAGTTTAATATGCAGTTATATGGCAATTAACCAGTTTATCACAATATCATTATAATAAGGATTATTGTGAATGCAGATTATATTTTAGTTTAACCTTGTTTTATATGTCTTTGAAATTGGTAAGGCTGGGAGAGTTGAAAATATATAAATATAAGCTTTTTCCTTGGTTTGGTTGGTTTGTCCTGAAATAATGCACCGAAGAAAAGGTTAATGACAGATTCTCTGTAAATGATGGAATATTTTATTAAATCAATCCAATGATTTTTCTTTCATTTTATTCTTTCATTCTTTAGATAAACAATGTTTTTTTTTTTTTTTTTATAAATTAAGATGAAATCTAGGTTCCTATCACCTATTGTTACTCTTTTTTTTTTTTTTTAAAGCTCCAACCTAATCCGTAGCGCTGTACAATAGCCAAATACGTATTTGTAATTTTGACAAAACATTTTTGGCTTACAGTAGAAAGATTTGAAGAAGACCCTGCTCATGTAATGTACCCTCTGCATTGTATTGATTTAGGGCACATCACTTATTTATCTAGTGTTTCATTTCTCCATGATCTTTATAAATTCTATAGTGTTCCGTTTTTCAGTTCCATAACGTCCATTTCTCTCAGTTCTCAAATGTCCAAGTTTTCTGACTCCTCTAGTATTCTATTTAATGATGTTCTATAGTATCCCACTTTTCCAAGTTCTCGTGTTCGTCTTCAAAGGTTTTTAGCCTTCCATTTCCCCAAGTTCTGTAGTGTTCTATTTCTCCAAGTGTCTAGTGTTCATTTCTCTTAGTCCTCTGGTGTTCCATTTCTCTATGTTCTCATGTTTTCCGTTTCTCCGAGTTCTCTGGTGTTCTGTTTCTCCCAGTTTTCTCGTCTTCCATTTTTCAGACTACTTTAGTGTTCCAGTTCAGATCTCTAGATGTCCGTTTATCCAAGTTCTCTAACCCTTCTTTCTCCAACTTTTCTTCTATGTTCTATTTCACCACATTCTGTCGTGTTCTACCTCTCTAATTTCTTTTTAGTGTGCAACTTCTTCAATTTCTCCGGTGTTCTATTTCTCCCAGTTCTCTAGTGTTTAATTGTTTTCAGACTTCCCTGTTACATTTTAAGATTCCTCTAGTGCAGTTGTCCCCAACCTAGCCCTGATGGACCATCAACAGTCCAGGTTTTGTCAGTATCTCCTTTTGAATAAATAAGGGAAATGCATACATTTTGGACTGTTGGTGGTCCACGAGGACTGGGTTGGGAACCACTTCTCTAGTGTACCACTATTCTGAGTTTTCTAAAATTATTTTTTTCCATGTCCTCTAACTTATCTCCAACTTTTCTTGTGGTCTACCAGACAGCCACTAGAGGGACTTCAGGGTGGTTAGGCGACTTTTTGATGCTGACTTTATACGCTGTGCATGAGGACAACCAGCGTCACCCAAAACCTCATAAGAAAGCATTATAAAATGCATGCGCTTTAGGTCCACCTTCCGGCTGCTGTTGGCAAGGGAGGATTGAAGGCAGAGCCTGAACCAGCGCCGAGGAACATCGGCCCTGGAATCGGGTAAGTGGCATAAGGGTTATTTAACCCCTTCTGCACCATATAGACATGAGGGAGGAAGCCCTATAGGGAACTTTGTTTTCCTGGCACTATAGTTTCGGTTTAAAGGGACACGCTATGCATGAGGACCTCAAGCGTTGCCGGAATCCCCATAGAAAACCATTGAATAATGCTTTCCTATGGAGATGTCTCCCCCGCCAGCAGACGTCGTCGGGGAAGGAGAGTGGGCGGATGCCTGACCCAGCGCCGAGGGACATCGGTGCTGGATTCAAGTAAGTGTCTGAAGGGGTTTTAACCCCTTCAGCAACATGGGATGGGGGCAGGAGGGAGGGGGGCACTCCAGGATTCTCTAGTGCCAGGAAAACGGATTTGTTTTCCTGACACTAGAGAATCCCTTTAAGGTGGTATTTTGGGAAATTTCATTACACAAAATACAAGCAAAATTCTTATAGATACCCATAAGCCATTTGACCTATTTTTTTTTTTAAAACTAACCATTTATCCTGTACAGACCAGGGATATATCATTTCATTTCAAATCATTTTTACCCTAACCCCAATATAAAAAAACAAAACAAAAAAAACCCCTTATATAAATAAATAAAATAATCTGTAAAAATTACTTTTCACTTATAAGTTTCACTGATCAGTTTATACACTAGACTGCTTTAAATTCATATGTTGGCTTTGTGGCAAGTTTTCTTGACCTCTTTTCTGGGGAAGTTGATTATGGTTTTATAAAAATTCTTCATATGAATATATTAGAATGTGTCCGGGTTTTCCGAAAATGTTTATAGATTTATGTATTTGTTTGCAGTTCTGCCAGTTGTAGCATAGATTAGACTGCAGTGCCCGCACGCTGGCTGTGCATCATGAGATTCATAGTCCACAGACATCTGCAGTGCCACAGTTAGCTGTCATTGGTTTACCTAATTACTTATGCTCTACATACCGAACGCTACATTCTGTTCAGGTGAAATTTTCCCTTCGAGGCTCTAGTCCATGTTTTATTTGTTTTATATATATATTTATCTGCGTGTGCTGCAGCTCACTGATCAATGCCGTGTGTAATTACATTCACCGCCATTCAACTTTGAAAAATAAGCCGCAGCATCAAATCAGTTTTCACTTTTTTAAGCTTTAACTCTTTGAGCGCTCTGGAGATTTATTCATTAATCGCCGAACTGCAGTAAATTGGAAACCAAATTGCTACATTTGGGCATAAAATTGTAGCTGAGCTGTAGCTGAATTTTTTTTTTAAATCAGCTTTTTTTAGCCTGTATTTTGCATCTGGTTTTCAATTTATTACAGTTCAGTGTTTGTACTTTTTTTTGTTTAAATTAACACAAAAGATTAAATTTAAAAGGGACGATAAAGTGTATAGAAACAAGCCCAAAGCCCTCATATATCCAAACTTGTAGAGCTGCAAAACACATACTGTTTAGGATCCATACCTGTCAAGTGTCTCTATTTAGGAGGGTCAGTCCCTATTTTGGCAAAAATCCCTCAGTCTCTTTTTTTAATCCTAATATTCCTCTTTTCTAAGAGCTCCATATACCTGGTGTGTCTGAGTGTATAACAGAGCTCCACAGCAATAATACTCCCAGTAATAAGTCTTTAAACTACAATAAATGTGTTTGGGAATCTGTCTGTGTTCCTGTTATAAACTGCATTTTAGTTGCATAAATTATTATTAGTAAGTCACCTAAAAGTTTTGATAACAGCCCTGTCTCTGGCCGTACCCCTAAAATTAAAGTCTCTTTATCCATTTGAAATTTTGGGAGGTATGAGAACCCAAATTACTAACATCTTATAATGACATGATCACGGCTGAGCAAGACCTGTTCAAGGCTTTTATGACCATGAAAAAAGTATCCCGTTGATTATTTACACTGTAGGAAGTTTCAGGAACCATAGTTTTATGCAATTCATGGAAAAAAATGTTTAAAAAGTTTAGACCTCATAGGCACCTGGAATATATAACTACATATCTGTTTGTTTGTTTTTTGTTTTTTTTAATTAACAGAAATGTGTGCTTTTTGCTTGAAACGAGTGCCAGGAATTATAAATATTTTTGGGTCTTCTGAAACTTCTGAAATGTTTGTTATGTAATTGCTCCTTAGGAAAAAGTTGAGGTTTAACTAGTGGACCCTATCTACTAAGCTGTGCATTGTGTGCTTCTGATTTTTATACAGATACGAGCACACATTTTCGACTCAATTAATTTAATGAGTATTTCCTTTTGTTTTGAAGCACACTGAAAAATGCACACCACTACATGCAATATAAAAACTAGTGAAAAACTATAATGTTTCCACTAGTGTATTACTACTTATGAATTACACATCAATGAGATGCTAATATCATGTGCAAAATCATGTTCTGAATCTGTTCTGTTTTACCCCAACATTAATTAGATCTCAAGACGTTCTATCCTTAATAGATCCTATAAAATGTTTCTATTGCATAATGTGATTGCTTCATATTTATTCAGGCTCGTGAATATTGAGATTTAAGGCACACAATATTAAAATTGACACAGGCCTGATGTTGACCTGTTATGTCATACTAAGGCACATTGCTTGTGTGTTTGGAACCGTTAGTTTAATGTTTAACCATCTCACTTTGTGCTGTCTTTGTTCCGATATCACTCCAGAGTTACTGCTTCCGGATTCGTAAGATTTTGGAGCCTTACAAACCGAAATGGTGCAAGACTCATGAAGACTGGTCTCTTTACATATTCTCGCCACAAAATCAGTAAGGAACAAGATCAAAACAATTCATTTTTCCAGGTTGTTATATACTTAATATAAAAAAAAAAAAGAGTTGAGTGGCCATTAATTATTGTGTGGCCAAGTGATGAGTTTAGAAAGCCTTTTTGCGTAGTTGGCTGATGTAATTCACCAACATTTCACCTGTGTTCCTTCTCACTCTTGGATGCTTAGTAACCTGACTGTAGCTAAAAAATGGTGGTTTCTAGATAGATCCAAAGAGCCAAATAATCATTAGATGTTTTTGTGTCTTTGGTCAGGTTTCGTATGATGTGCCAGAAGGTCATTGCTCACAAGATGTTTGATCATGTGGTACTTGTTTTCATCTTTCTAAATTGCATCACGATTGCTCTGGAACGACCTGACATTGACCCAAACAGTATGGTAAGGCATTTGGACGTCATTAGTTTGTATCACGATAACACAACTGGAAGCGGAATCTAAGCGAGAAAGAAAGATTATTTATTTATTTTTAGCATTCAGCTTTATTTTGAGAGAATAGATTGAGCTATAGAAATCATAAAATAAAGTGCAAGGTAAAACCAGATTATGTAACAGGTGAAAGACAAGATGACAATGACAAATAATAAAAAAAAAACACACAAGGACACACAGGAGTGAGAGGTCCATGAAGCAGGGACCAATAAATGTAATGTAAAAAGGTGAAAATATTTTTATTATTTTTATTATTGTTTGCTGTATAAAGCATTAAAATATGTGTTGTAATAGCTTCCCCTGAGTTTCTGTTTAATAATGTTTAAAGGGAAAAGTAACTAATAAAAAATATGGACTGTATCATTTACCCAGGAGTTTATCTTTAAACAATGTTTACAGGGAAAAATAACTGAAGAACTTTGCAAATCAGTTGTGTAAATGGCATTTTGAGATCTTGCAGAGATGACCTTGGAACTGGGTTATCTTACTCCTGTTATGATATGTTTGTTCAAGGTTCTGGTAATGTAAAACCGTCTCTGAGAGTTGTTCTAGTTCTCCATCTATTTTAAGATAATTTTCTCTTTTTATATTTGTCCAGGAAAGGATATTTTTGAGTGTTTCGAACTACATTTTTACAGCAATCTTTGTTGTGGAAATGACCATCAAGGTAATGCAATCACGATTTGTACTTTGACTTCACTTTCATTTTTTTAATCATTGTCACCCCTTTTCATTGCGTTGCTCTATCCCTTATCATTCCCCTCTTGAACCCTTCTCTAACTATTATGATTTCAACTCACAACCAAATTATCATGTGCCTTTTCCAACCATCATTTCATCTCTGCACCTAATAAATTTTACATGTCACACTCTCTTTTTTGCCTCTCTGTTACTTGTCTTTTGATGTCTCAACACCATATATTTTGGTACAATTTCACCTCTCCAGCCTTTATTGTTTTAACTTTTTACCAGTTGTCATTTCACTTCGTAATCCCTTTTAATTTCACCTCTCCACCTCTAACTGTTTCACCTATCCATTCTTTATCTTTGATTGATAATGAAATGGCCAAATACTGTTTCTAAATTACAATGAAAAATGTTTTCTCTTGTCACATAATTCCTCTGATTTTGGTCACAGGTGGTGGCTCTTGGGTTTTTCTCTGGGGAGAATGCTTACCTACAGAGCAGCTGGAATGTCCTGGATGGAATCCTGGTCTTTGTTTCCATCATCGATATCATCGTGTCTCTGGCATCGGCTGGAGGAGCCAAAATCCTGGGCATCTTGAGAGTCTTGAGGCTGCTGCGTACCCTACGTCCCCTACGGTATTAATGCACTATTTTAGCTCTCTTTATTGGTGTGTGGCTCTCCCCCCTTAAAGGATCACTATAGGGTCAGGAACACAGACATGTGTTCCTGACCCTATAGTGTTAATGCCACCATCTAGCCCCCCTGGGCCCCTCATGCCTCCATAAATATAATAAAAATCTTACTGTATTCAAGCCTGAAGCTGTAAATCTGCATGCTGTTAGACTCAGAAAAACAAGCAGGCTGCTGACATGTGATAGCCTGATCCAATCACAGTGCTTCCCCATAGGATTGGCTGAGACTGACAAGGAGGCAGATCAGGGGCAGAGCCAGCATGATTCAAACACAGCCCTGGCCAATCAGCGTCTCCTCATACAGATGAATTGAATAAATGAATCTCTATGAGGAAAGTTCAGTGTCTGCATGCAGAGGGAGGAGATACTGAATCACAGGATGCTGTGCACAGTGCTGCCCTGTGCCCTGCCGACAGTAGATCTGAGTAGATGGAGGCATATTATGCCTCCATCATCTCCAAAGTCCCTCTGGTTCACTCTGAGTGACTGCAACTGGAGGTGTTCCTCCAGCTTTCAATGTAAACACTGTATTTTCTCAGAAAATACAGTGTTTACATGAGAAAGGCTGCAGAGAGCTATAGTTCTCACCTGAACAACCTCATTAAGCTGAAGTTGTTCAGGTGACTATAGTGTCCCTTTAATAATGTAGGAACAGATAAACTGTGGGTTGTCCATAAGGATACATTTTGGGGCAAAGGTGTAAAGCAGGAGATATAGGCAGGAAATTTCCACAGGCTTCCATGGCAAGTCTTCTGCTTTTAGGACTTTACCCAAGAACTGCTCTTGATATCCACAAGTGTGACACTCATATAGATTTATGGTGCTCAGGGCAACTTTATTAATTAATTATTATTAATTTTTTTTTTTTAATATATTTTATTTATAATTGTTTTTTTATAACGGTAGGGATATATTGAGATTTGTCTCATCTCATCAAGTATGTCTTAGAGAGCATATAAAATACAACGTTGCACAAATAATAGGACACCTATATACTACAATTATAGATACTGTAGAATATTGCATATTCTATGTTTCTATTGATTATATATGGATGTGTGGATTGACATAAGTAACAGATGGTATAAGTCACAAGGCTTTCTTTGTCCGAGAGCTCTGGGATGTGGATTTGGGGTTTTTGACCTTATAGGGCTAGAGTTATAGTCTGACGTCATTATGGCACTTCTATATAGTAACTGAACAGAGGGACACGAGGTCGCTCTCTCTCTTGGCTCTTGGCTCTTGGCTCTCTCTGGCTCTCTCTCTCGATGTAAAGATGTAAGGATGTAAAGAAGTCCAGCAATTACCATCGGCCGTTGAATGTCCATTATCCTGTAACATCATTTATTGTTTTATTATGTATCCGTAACTAAGAATAAACCTGAAGAAACCGTAAGTCAGATTGCGTATTAGTACTTTTCAATAATATAGACATATATTATTGTGGCGAGCATTTGGCCCAAGACTATATATACAAAAGACGTATATATATCAATCAACTGAAGACAAGAAGAAATTAAGAAGCTTTAACAGTGATCAATCTCAACCAGATTTTACAGATACATTACACATGCAAAACAATTGTAAATTAATAATCAGTACAATGTTTTGTTTTTGAATGAGGGTAGAAGGATACAGATTGTTTTCAGGGACTTGAGACTGGTGGCAAATTTGATTTCCTTTGCCAGGTTATCCTTGTATGTGGAACTCTATAAGAGAAAGCTTCTCTACCGAACCTTCTTTTCGAGGTGAAGAACGGAAAGTAAAGAGCAGAAAGTAAAGTGGAGGATATAGGGTGTTGAGGCAGCAGGATTGAGCATACTGCTCAGCTAGTGTGAGAGGATTCCAAATATAAAGCAGACAAAAAAGGTGAAGATTGCATTAGTATTTAAGAGTTGTCCAATTAAGTAGTTTCTACATACCTTTAATGAAGGATACTGTAGTTACTTTGGAAACAGTGCAAAATGGAAACACAGGAAGGTAATAGAGTGATGTAATTGTCCGTAAAGGGGGCAGGTCCACTCGAATTATCAACCCAATGAGGGCAGACCCTGCTGTAAGCTCTGTTCATTGCTTTCTGCAGGGTCCTAATACCCTGATGCACTCCCGTTAGGCTTGTTGGGGACAGCTCCCTGCTGTTCCCAAAGATGGAACACCAGGGAACAAAGGTGGGGTGGAAGAATAGGACCTGAAAATCGGGACTGTCACACTAAAATTGGGATGGATGAGAGGCATGAAAGCGACATAAGAGTTATAAAGAGTGTTACATTTAGTGAGAAATTTTTGTATCTATTACATCCCTATAGTCGAGGACTGGCATTAACATTTCAGACACAATCTAGAGCGCCAGTTTTGAGATAACATTTGGAGGACTGTTGTTCAATATGTAAGCCAATTGACAGATTGGGATCTAACCACATACCAGGATATTTATAGGATCTGACAGTGACCAGGTAACAGTTAGATTTGTCGTAATGCATATTTTGGGATTAGTTAGTTTAAGCAATTTATGCTTTATTTTGAATTCCATTGCAAATATTTTGGCAGTATTTAAGGAAAGCTTATTTTTAGTACACCATCTTTCAACTTCTGCAAAATCATCCAGTAACACGGCTTCAAGTTGTGAAAAGTTTGCGTTACTTGCATAGATTCTTGTGTCATCTGCATACATGTGCACAAGTGATGCCCTTCACCCGTGGAAAAGTGATTAATAAATATGGAGAATAGAATGGAGCCAAGAATTGAACCTTGGAGGACTCCACATATAACTTTGATGGAGTGGGAGACACTGTGGGCGATGGACACAAATTTAGCCTTTTTCAGAAAAGTACAACAAATACCACTAAAGAGGCTGATCACCTGTATTTTAAACTGTAGGTTTATTTTGTAAGATTGCATGGTCAACCATATCTGCCCTTGTCAAAATAAAGGCTAATGGCTTGACTATCCCATAAGATAATCCATTATTACTTTACTTTTATGTCATGGACTTGTGACGTTCTACAGTTGCAAGAAAAAGTATGTGAACCCTTTGGAATGATATGGATTTCTGCACAAAGTGGTCATAAAATGTGATCTGATCATCATCTAAGTCACAACAATAGACAATCACAGTCTGCTTAAACTAATAACACACAAAGAATGAAATGTTGCCATGTTTTTATTGAACACACCATGTAAACATTCACAGTGCAGGTGGAAAAAGTATGTGAACCCCTAGACTAATGACATCTCCAAGAGCTAATTGGAGTGAGATGTCAGCCAACTGGAGTTCAATCAATGAGATGAGATTGGAGGTGTTGGTTACAGCTGCCCTGCCCTATAAAAAACACATACCAGTTCTGGGTTTGCTTTTCACAAGAAGCATTGCCTGATGTAAATGATGTCTCGCACAAAAGAGCTCTCAGAAGACCTACAATTAAGAATTGTTGACTTGCATAAAGTTGGAAAGGGTTCTAAAAGTATCTCCAAAAGCCTTGCTGTTCATCAGTCCACGGTAAGACAAATTGTCTATAAATGGAGAAAGTTCAGCACTGCTGCTACTCTCCCTAGGAGTGGCCATCCTGTAAAGATGACTGCAAGAGCACAGCGCAGACTGCTCAATGAGGTGAAGAAGAATCCTAGAGTGTCAGCTAAAGACTTACAAAAGTCACTGGCAAATGCTAACATCCCTGTTAGCGAATCTACAATACGTAAAACACTAAACAAGAATGGATTTCATGGGAGGATACAACAGAGGAAGCCACTGCTGTCCAAACAAAACATTGCTGCACATTTACAGTTTGCACAAGAGCACCTGGATGTTCCACAACAGTACTGGCAAAATATTCTGTGGACAGATGAAACCAAAGTTGAGTTGTTTGGAAGAAACACACAACACTATGTGTGGCGAAAAAAAGGCACAGCACACCAACATCAAAACCTCATCCCAACTGTAAAGTATGGTGGTGGGGGCATCATGGTTTGGGGCTGCTTTGCTGCATCAGGGCCTGGATGGATTGCTATCATCGAAGAAAAAATGAATTCCCAAGTTTATCAAGACATTTTTCAGGAGAACTTAAGGCCATCTGTCTACCAGCCGAAGCTCAACAGAAGATGGGTGTTGCAACAGGACAATGACCCAAAGCATAGAAGTAAACCAGACATCCCAAGAATATTGCTGAACTGAAACAGTTCTGTAAAGAGTAATGGTCAAGAATTACTCCTGACCGCTGTGCATGTCTGATCTGCAACTACAGGAAACGTTTGGTTGAAGTTATTGCTGCCAAAGGAGGTTCAACCAGTTATTAAATCCAAGGGTTCACATACTTTTTCCACCTGCACTGTGAATGTTTACATGGTGTGTTCAATAAAAACATGGCAACATTTCATTCTTTGTGTGTTATTAGTTTAAGCAGACTGTGATTGTCTATTGTTGTGACTTAGATGATGATCAGATCACATTTTATGACCAATTTGTGCAGAAATCCATATCATTCCAAAGGGTTCACATACTTTTTCTTGCAACTGTATATATATATATATATATATATATATATATATAATGCGAATATTGATTATCCAAACAGGAACTGATGGATTGAGTTGTTCTATTGAATACAACTTGCCAACAGAGAGATACGTTGTTAATTCCTGTTAATGAAGTAAGGCAGGAATATATTTCACCATACTGCTTTTCCATTACAAGCAAAGAGTCAGGTGCATTTACCGGTATTTCTGATTGTGAATGACAGTTTTCCTGTCCTCCGTGTCATTTACAATCCGCACTGGTCTTGTGCACAACTTCTTTCCTATTTAGAGTCAGACATAAACTGTCATATTATACACCACTTAGCATTACACTGTCTTGGTTCCACTGTCTTGGTAAGACGGAACTCAGAACACCCAGTTTTTGTTTATCTGCAGCCATGTAGTTGGCAGTTGTTAGCTGCTAAATTACATGTTGTAATGCAGGTTATGACATCCTGTAGGACAAGTATTACTGTTAGATTACACCAAATACCGCCTAAGAAAAACAACTTGTTTTTTTTTCTTTCTTAAACAGTAAGTGGTGACTTTGATAAATTAACATTATATCAAAGTGCAATAACATTATTTTTCATATCCTGCTGGCATTTTGGGAATATGATTTTCCAAAAAGAGTGTCAGATCATTATTATTTAGATTGTTTGTTTGTTTGTTTTTTAAATAATATTTGCCCTTTATATTTTTTCTGACCTTAATAGTGGGAAGGCAAAACAATATATACCAAACATTCTTGCTTATTTAAAAAAAAAAAAAAAAAAACCCTGTCCTATTTTTCTTTGTAGTATGAACAAATTGAAAACAAAAAAATATATATAATATTTGTGGCGTATGCTGAACAGCAGTCTATAAGTGCAGTTGCTGTTTTGTCCTAATTTCGTCTGCTAGCTATGCATCCCATATTTCAAATAAAGGTTATGTTCAATGGAACATGCACGGTTTAAATCACAAGCAATAGTGGTAAATGGAACACAACCTCTTTCCATTAAACCATTTAAACCTTTGTGAACTATGTAATTTGATTGGTTATTTTTATGTTTAGAAACAGCTGTGTGCTTTATTAGATGGGCCTCTGGGGTTGTTCTTTCCAAACACCTTCTCTGTTTTTTCAATGTATTTATTTTTTTGCCTTGTTTCATTATTGTAAAGAAAGCGTTTTCTATTTTGGATGTCCCGATTTCAGCGAGTTGAAACATGCATTTTGTATTTTGTTCTTACCCGGCTGTGGTTTCATTAGGGATGTAAGTGATGATCAAGAATTAAACTGGCAGAAAATAAAAGCACTGCAATTGTTCTGTGACCTCTTGACTCCCAAAAGGTAGTTTCAGGGTCTGTTCTCAATGTTTGTTCGCAAACAGATTCTTCAAATCCGTAGAGAATATCAGCAGTTCAAGGCAGATACACATTCTACACAAAACGCATTCTACAAAACAAATTCACACACGTTGTTACTGCAGTACACGAACATTCCTGTAATAAACAGAACGCAAGCCTTTTCTTTATTTGGGTAAAAAAAAAAGCACTTCCACTCCTTGCAATTCACATGCAGCAGTTTGAACTATAATCCCAAATCACAGAGCACATGTGTGTTTGGAATTTGGGATCTCTTTTGGTCTGTATTCGAAATTCTGGTTTGTTTACTAATCCACAAATTCAATTAGTGAAAATTCACCAGGGGCTATTAAGTGTTAGGCCAAAATAGCTGATTGGAAAAATTGTCCAAGTCAGTTTTTTGGCTTTGCTACTGGTTAATATTTGTCAATATTTTAAATTTCCCAGGACAGCTCAAGGTTTAGTGAATAACTATATGATTCCCGAGTGTATGCCCTCTGTCAGGTGTGATGCCACAATGTTCCCCGGGGTTTTTAAGTTTATGAAGAATGTAGTCCCCCAGAGTTTGGAACTAGCGATGTTATGCCTTAAAGTCTGCCTTGTCCACAATCTGGCGGAATAACTATTATCCGATGTGGTATATCTATAATTATTTTCAATGGCCAACTTATTCCGCAGTGCTTTACAATATTAGAAAGGTGGAAATGTAACAATAAATGAGACAATTACAAATTGTTAAAGGAACAATAGGTTGATAAGGACTCTGCTCAAAAGAACTTACAATCTAGAGGATTTCTTTAGCATCCAATCACATTACCAAGTAAAATCACTGCTTAACAGAACCACAAATCTCTTTATTTATATTGTTGTGGTAACGATGGAACTTGCATTATATAAGTCTCAATTAATTAAAATTCAATTCTAAAATTAGTGTGGGATTTACTCTCAATAACTGAAATTCATATTGCGCGAGCATGACATTTTTTCCATCTCCCGTCATGAACTCACCATTTTTGCGAATAAACCACTTATTTAGCATTCCGTCAAGTTTTACTGTGGCAGTTTCAGCCAAAATATTGTCCTACAAAATATATGTAATGTTTACAATCTTTAAGGAAACTTTTTATGTGTCGGACGTCGGACTATGACGGTTGTATTTATAACTCATCTTCAGACTACTCATCACTGTTATTCTTCTGTTGGTTACAGAGTTATCAGCAGAGCGCCAGGCCTCAAACTGGTGGTAGAGACTTTAATTTCTTCACTCCGACCCATTGGAAATATCGTCCTGATCTGTTGCGCTTTCTTCATCATCTTTGGTATTTTGGGAGTACAGGTAAGGGTTGGGGGAACTTGTTGCAGTTTCAGTAAAACAGTAGTTGATACATGTTTAACTAGGATAAGTGTTACCATGAACATCAGTCTTACGATGCCCATCAAACAACTCATTAAAGGTTAGAAATGTAGCTTGCTGGGGTAAAAAGTGAAATCCGTCTGTTTTGTTGTTTCTAATGTGCTTATATTCTTTACAAGTAAACTAAGGGATTATCATCATAGTTACTTCTATTGAAATGGCTTTGATGAGGACACATCAGAATTGTTTAGTTTACTTTTAATAAAAAAGTTAACATGCAGATGTTTCTTTTAACACCAAACCACCCCAGCCCAAATCTTGCTCAGCATGATAGAAGTTATAGTCCAACAGGGACAGACAATATCAAGTCATGCAGTGGCTTGTTTTTTTTTTTTCTACAATCGTACCTTGGAAGGGCAGAGGTCAAAAACTAGAATTGTGTAGTGTTTTTAGAGCACAAGTGCCCAAAAGGTAGGTGCCCAGATCTTGTGGAACTACAACTCCCATGATGCCTTGCATTCCTTTAGAATGTTTTTAGAATGACAAAGCATCATGGACGTTTTAGTTTTAAAACATCTGAGGATTTACCTTTTGGGCACTGCTGTGTTAGAGGGTTAGATTGTATGACAGCTGTGTGTGTGAAGCATCTTGGGTTAGCATTTTGTGTTGTGGCTCCAGATGCAAATGCTGGACAAAATTGATTGGCAGCCAGGAGTTAGTATCCCAGTTGCTGATTCACAGCCCATAGATGCAGCACTACACACACAAAAAATGAAAATTTATTTGTCTCCAGAATTAAACATTTTTAAAAGAAAGGGTGCAGGTTTTTGCACCACAACCACTTCAGAGATTAATAACCCTTTAAATACACAGGCTTGGCATTCCATACAAATTAACTTACTTTTCCCATGATCCCCTGGCACAATTTAATTGTTTGGGCATGGTTTTGGTGGGTTTTCCTGTACTGAGTCCTTTTAAACCCCAAAATTGTTGATTGGGGAAAATAAATATTCAGGGGGCACCAAATATTATACTACAAGGGGAATAGAGATATTTCTTTCCTTACAAAAAAAATTAAAATTCCTTATTACAATATCTGACTCCAAAAAAGACATTTAGAGTCGTTTCTCAGTAAGTATGGGCTTTGCAGAATGTATAAACCAAGGATGAATGACAGAGATGGATAATTACATTGCTTCACATTCTCAAACACACTCTTCATGTTTTTGAGAGGTGGAACAGGACCTTTAATTATCATTTCTGCTTCCTGGGACCATTATGGACTTTTCCATCCCCCTTTCAGTGTTCCAATTATCTCTCCTTCACAGACTCGTAATTAATTGAATTTATGGACTTACCCTTGTGCCGTGTCAGCCTCTCATTAACATATGAATATCTAGAGACCTCATGCCCATATTTGTTCGTTGATCAATTGTGGTTTATGCTGAGTGGAGGAGGAGTCACTTGAGATAAATTAGAAATGTGGGTGTTTTTAATTGCACTGGCTATTTGGCTGACCCAAAGAATTAATGATTGTTTTTTGTTTTTTTAGCTTTTCAAAGGGAAGTTTTATTACTGTGAGGGTCTGGAAACTCGTAATATCACAAACAGATCAGAATGCAACCGAGCGCGTTACAAATGGGTACGGAGGAAGTACAACTTTGACAATTTGGGGCAGGTAGGTCATATGATGCTGGTTTTACCCTCAATTCTTTTTCAGATGATCAAAAAACAAAAAGTTCCTAAATTCTACTTGCAGAACATGATAAAATAATATTGCCATCAGAAAATGTGTATTGACTATCAAATTGGTGCTCAAATTGAAATCCCTTGGGCTTTGTTGCCACGGTTTGTGATCA
Source organism: Pelobates cultripes (assembly GCA_933207985.1). Taxonomy (NCBI): domain Eukaryota; kingdom Metazoa; phylum Chordata; class Amphibia; order Anura; family Pelobatidae; genus Pelobates; species Pelobates cultripes. The sequence continues at coordinate 133,740,717 of OW240918.1, read as the reverse complement.
ATGACACAATTATTGAAGCGATATTAAAGACATCCACACACATTTCATACAAACGTTTGGTGCAATGTGAAAATCAGGTTACACTTTCTATTTTATTAATCTTGTATTCTTTTTCTTTCATTTAAATAGTAACTAGTTTTACTTTATAATCCCACCCTTTCTCCATACATTTTAATGATTCATCTATATTATACATTTAGAAAGAATGGGTCAACTTTGACAAAAAGTTGTCTAATGCCAACCGTAGGATGGGGATCTTGTAGTAATTCCTCCGCAGGCTACATCCGTACTTGACAAATTGTATTTAGCAAATAAACCAAAAACACATCACATTTATCAACACATTTAGTTCTATTTTTTTTTTTATTGCAATGCACATCGTTTGCCCAGTTCCCAATTAATTTTCTATTTCAGCACAGTCGGGCACAATGAGATTTGTGACAATACATATCAATTAGATACTAATAATATTATGCGTGTTCCTGTCTTTTCTTAGGCTCTGATGTCACTGTTTGTTCTGTCGTCCAAAGATGGCTGGGTAAATATTATGTACGATGGTCTGGATGCTGTTGCCACAGATATTCAGGTATAAAACATCTCTTTTGCGTCCTAGTTTTCATTAGAGTAATTTGCAGTCTTGTGGTGCCTCCAATACAACATCATTTCAGTGGGATGAGACAGTGGGATGTTAAATTGACTGTAGTCTTTGTTGTAGCTGCTCAAACCTATTCTAAAGAACTTATGAATTCCAAAAAAGGAGGACTAAGTCACTAATCAACCTCTGAGAGCCCTCTCTAAGGAGTCAGTCATCTTCATAAATGGGGTTTAGTAATAAATTCTGATCTTTAATATCTGGGCAGGGTAAGAAGTCAGGGATTTTAAAAACAATACTGTAGTAAGTAGTAGAATGACGTATCATTCAAGCCATTAAGACTTTGTGAAAACATTAACAGGGAGCTTTTAAACTTGCATTGTTTGTTGCATTCTGCACATATTGTACTGGGTTTTACTCTGAATTCAGAAAGCATTGTAAACTCCAACTCATATTTTTTTGAGGAATTTCACTTGCCCTAACAGGGAGCAACACAGGAAATGGTCAAAATCAGTCATTATTCAATCGTATGCGAATTTGGGAGAGAAAACACCAACAACCATTTTCAATTATTGACTGATCATTTTATGAGTGTATTCAGCAACTAGTGATGGGGAGAATTCACAAGGGAAATGTATTGTTGGGAATAACAGCTCTTTAGGGGCCATTTTCAAACCGTGCTATTTTGATGTCAATTTAGAAAATCTCTTTACAGATTTCCACAATTCATTGTAAGTCAGAGGCATTTGTAAATCGAATTTGCAAATTTTTGGGCAAAATAGCTGAATTAAGAAAAATTCTGCTATTTTTTTCAGCTCACCTACTTTGCTCTATAAAAAGGTATTTCCCACAATGCTCAGCCAGACTACAGGGTAGCCAAGCATTACGGGAATATGGTTCCAAGGTTAGCGATAACTGTGCTAGATTGTGTGTAGATGTTACATTGTGTTCTTATATTATTTCAAATTAGCTTTCATCTGTCTCACTTCTGTATAAATTGGTTCACTGACAAGTATGGAGAGGGGGTCAGCATTAATGTGTTCAGTGAAGCACTGGGAGGAGATAATAGGCTCACTATCCTTTAACAGACAGGTTCTAGCCGTGTTTCTTCATATGTATTCTTACTTTTCTGTTGCAGCCAGTTCGCAATCACAACCCATGGATGTTACTTTATTTCATCTCCTTCCTCCTCATCGTAAGCTTCTTCGTCCTCAACATGTTTGTTGGCGTGGTAGTCGAGAATTTTCACAAGTGTCGTCAACACCAAGAAGCCGAGGAAGCCCGTCGCCGAGAAGAAAAACGTCTCCGTCGACTGGAAAAAAAGCGCAGGAGTAAGGCGTTCTATATGTCTGGTCGGTAGACTGTTTATAAAGGAATCTTTCTGAGCCTTGCCTGCTGCCAAAGCATAGCAACGTCCTGTTTTAGACAAATGTAGAGAAGTAGATCGATTTTGAGAGGGTAACGGCGCAACAGGTCACTTGGTAAAGCAACATGTTGGCCACAAAAGTGAGGCAACTTAAAAACAAGTGCTGTATTTTTGCCATTTGGGTCATGATATTTTGTGGCATTTCGGAAAACTGTTACAAGATTTTTGTTTATTTAAACAAATAAATATTGTTACATTTTTCACCTGTAAAAAAAAGACATTATCTATGTTAGTTCGTCTATTTGTTTGTCATCGTTTTTCTGTCTGTCTATTTGTCTATATATGTCAATCAATTTATTATACATATTTCATAGGTTTGTACGTGTTTGTGTTTTGTCATTGATTGTGTCTAATCCTATGGAACAATATTGGCAACTAAAAGCCATTTATCTGTCACAATCAGTTTGTTTTTATTTAGGTATATGTTTTATTTGTTTGCTTGTTTTTTATTAAAACATACCAGTCCTGTCATTATAAATCTATCCAAGTGCTTGGTGCAAATGAACATTTTCTTTTGTGTTCTCATGTACAGCATTTGTTGAATGTGCGTTTGTCTTTGTTTAGACTTGTGAATGCTTTCTTTTGTTATATGTCTGGGAGATTTGTAACCACCACAAAATATCTGAGGTAAAATGCAGAAACACAGCAAATTGTGTCATTCTAAACAGTGCGTCACTTGTGCTGTCCGATGGCTGGCCTCCATTGTGTTGCCTTTTTCCTCTCAAACCGCCTGTAGTGCAATTAGAGCCTGTGATGACAACGCATGTCCCTGCATGCAAAGCCTAGGCTGCATGAGGAGCACAGGCCGAGCAGAGAACCGGAATACGCTGAGTCCATACAGGAAAATGGATGAGAATTAAAATATAGAATACATCTGTTTCTTTAGCTAAGATATAATTACAATTAAATAATACAAACGCAAATACTCAAAATTACTGATGGCAAATTTGTCAAGTTGTTTGGCTTGACTTAGGTCAAAGCGAGCAACAATAATATCACCGTGGCAATGCTGTGTACAACTATATTTAGTAGAGGCAGCCATTTTGAAAGTTTGACCTGCATTACTCATTCCCATTTTAGTCCATTTTGTCGGAAACGTGTTCACATTTTGTTTGTGGATCTTGACAAACTGGTAAATGAAAGCTTTTGTTCCTCGGGACGTCTTTGAGGAATGTTTTGAATCGTCCCGTATTTCTCTCTGTAATTTAATCCTACCACGATAGTCTGCTAACATAAAATTGACACAAACTGCTTAAATGTGTTCTCAGGAAAGGGATACAGGATATTGCGGAGGAGTAAGTTAACTGAAACACATATGTTAAGAAATAATTCAGTGTCATGTTTTTTTTTTGTCTTTTTCTTGTTTTATGATTTGCAGAGAATAGAAAATTAAGGAACTTTTTTATTTTTTAATTTACCTTTTGCAAACACCAATGATTCCCACAGTTACCAGACAATGGGGAAACGGTGGTATTCTAGCATGTGTAGTGCAAATTAGTTAATATTTGAAATGCATTAAAGAACACCTGTCAAATATTCTGACAGTGATGTTGCCAATTCATTACTGCTCTTTTATTATGCTGGTTTCACCCCTCCCCCTCAGGCTGATAGAATACAGTCATAAAGTTTGATATGCAAAAGTTGCTGTAGAATGTGGGGCTAATTAGGGATGTAAAAATCTAGGGTACATATCTAATCTTTCTTCCACACTATAATGTCATAGTTTTGTGTGATAACCAAATGTCACAGTTTTGTGTGATAACCAAATGGATTTCCAGTGCAATGTATTCTAGGAAATATTGGGAGATATCTGTAAAAAGCAATTGTTTAGCAAACTGCTAGAATTAGGTATCTGGGACCCATGATTGAGATTTTTATTTTTCGCTTTGGCAGATATTTCCACTTTAAAATCATTGCCAATCGTTCTTTTAAAAAAAAAACAAAAAAAAACCCAACATGTAAGTCCCAAGTGCTAGAAACAGGAAATATCAGTTGATACTTGGAAAACGTAATAAAAAAAAGCTAAACAGTTTTAAATATGATGGCACAGCAGGGAGGCACGTATTAAAGATTAAAGATGGATTGTGTAGTTGCTGTTGGTATTGGATATGTATATATAAACTTTATTTTTATTGTATAGTTGGTTTCCATGTATAGTAACGTTGAAAATAGTCTATAAACTAGACTGTTTCTGTGAGATTGTAGATTGTCTAGGGAAAAGATTTCGTTTACGGAAGGGAAGGTTAAGACGTAATGGGATCGGACCTATGCTTCTGCAGATATATGCCTGGGGAATGCCTAAAAAAGTAGCAATCTGGGTTTATTCCATCTCGCAAACTAGAATATCTACCAATCAAGGCAACTTATCCCTAATATACTGCAAAGGTCCCTGGTCAAATAACTGCTTTAAACTCCTTTAAAGGTCTGATTTTAAGTTACAATTGGACTGGAGTGTCTAAGTAAAACGAGGATTGGAGACTTGATCGTTTCTGTATTGTTCCCTCAACACGTTTCTACATCGGCAGAATATTAATGTTTTATCTGCCCTTTAAAAGTGAATGTTCTGGTTGTCACTATAAATAAACAGGCACTGATACTTCAGCTGATGAGGACTATAAATTGTTTATTCACTCAAAAGAGAGTCATCGCAAGCTGCCAATAAACTTAGAAAACATAAGCAAAAATTACCAATAAATTAAGAAATATGTATCTTGCATACATAATTTGAAATAATATGCTACTAGCCAGGCTTAAGAGACACTTGTCAATGCACAGCTCTTTCTACTATGTGATCTCTGATCAGACAGTGTAGTAGAATATGCAAAGGCTTTTCTGTAACATGACATTTGACATTAAAAGTTAATCATAGTGACGATAAGATACCAACACATACCAACATGATAACCACAAATGATTAACTTTGCTGTGATTAATGGTTATCTTTGCACGTCTAGATATATATTAGAAGGAGGAACTTGCTTGAGATCTCTCGCCCTTATAAATGTGTCAGACTGTCAGGGAGTGTGCGGGCTGTTTGTCTTAGTAGACAAACAGTGTTTTGAACATTCTTTCTACACATAATACAGTAAACGTTAAATCGTGAGTAATGCTCATGGACCCAACTTTCAACCCACGTTCCACCTTCCACATTAGCATCTTAAATGGTATTCATTGGCGGAGAGTGTCATCTGACTTGCTCAACCAATATATTATTTCCAAAGTTGAACCAAATCGACATATTGGCAGATGGGAGACTTCTACTCTAGCGATACCTAAAAGAGGGTCCAGACTACAGGCGCTCAAAGAACCTAGGCTAGTGCCAAGCCATTCACAAATAGTTCGACCCTTAAGAATGGGATGGTGCCACGGAATGCTCCCTTTAAATATATGCGGTTCTTTGCCATTTTTCAGCATGCTTTTTGTGGCAATTCCAGACATAATGATTCCAAAAATCATTATTATGTCTTCACATTTTTTTATTTTTTTTCCCTGTTTTACTTAAGCTTTGATTTGTTTTATAACCTCCTGTCGTTAATTGCCTTTTATAAAATGCCAGGGTCTATTCCTTGACTCTTTGACTGTTAGGAGTGACTCCCTCTGCTTCCGCCTCTGTCCACACAATAGAATTATTTATACAGATCTTATGATCCTCCCATCTTTCCTTCTTCCCTCATTTGCTTTGATTACGCTATATCATTAATCAAGGCTTTAAATGCTCTGCATCATCATAACTCTCTTCTCAGTGTTTAGAACTACTTAAAAAACAACAACATACCACTAAACGTATAACACTAGCTAAAAGTACAACGCTATGTAAACGTATAGAACTAGCTAAATGTATAACACTAGTTAGACGTATAAACTAGCTACGAACTCCAATACATTTACTAAACTTCTTCATAGTCCAAAGTCCGAAGAATCCCAGACAATTTCTTGGTTGATATAGTGATTTGTGGTTACAACGACAGTTGTTCTTTATGTAAATTTGTTCTATTCTTTCTATTCATACTGTCAAGATTTTTTTTTTTTTTTTGCTAGATGGGTTTTTTATAGGCTGTATAAATATATTTCTTAGAATGCTTCACAATGAGCTGGATACTTGGCTATTTAGTAGCAACTATTAGAAGAAAAAAATACATTGCGTGCAGATGCTCTATGTAAACCGAAAAAAACAGATACGAGAAAAACCACAATTGTGCGCTGATAACTAACAAAAACATCGATTTCATTATTCTCATCTTAAATACATTTTAGAACTTCATTGTGCTAATTTGGGACAAGTACAAGCAGCTATCATAACAAGGACGCCAAAAACTAGCTCGTTAACTGTTGCCTAACTATGTATCCCACAAAACGTTACCAGGAAACGTTTCGCACAGAGTTATGAGAAGTATAACCCAACACTTCTATATTATAAAATTGGCAATGGGTAAACAACGAATGTTATGCGGATTAACACGTCCATATTGCTAGGCAAGGATTTACAACGCATGTATCTGTTTTGTGTTAGCGAGACTTTGCCATAGTTTGAACATCAAGACACAGGCAGACATTATTTGGGCAAAAACACATCATGCTGTGTGTCTGCTTGTGTATTATGGCTTTATGTCTAGGGTAACTGTATTCTAAGGTGAATTTTATATTAATTTGCATTTTGCTTAGTGTAGTAGTGTGGAACTTATGTTAAATAAGTGTTAACTTATGTGGAAGACATCATAATGCACCTTAACAATTACACTTACAATTTCACAGTTCATAAAATATAAACTGTGTCTGTCACCTAGCAGGTATTTTGGCAGGCCAGTTAAATATTCATTTAGTAAGAATACTTTGCATGAAGTAGAATTTCCAAAAAATTTTCCCTTGAGGATGTAGCAGCTGTGCTTGGACTAGAGGCTGGCGATTGACATAAGCTGATCAATATGTCCACAAATTAGCTCCTCGCAATATTCGTTTCAAATTGCTTCCCTGTTCTATTGTACGTAAAATGGAACTGAAGCGGAATGAAGTGACAGCTTTTCTAATAGGAAAAAAACAGCATACTCAGTAAAATATCACATAACAATTTGCTGATACAAATGTCCAAAACTCTTGTATTCTTAAATTGAAGTATCCTAGAATTAACTGCTATCTCAGCTTTTTATTGTGTGTTCTGGTGTCGTACCTGCATGTCTTTTAGAGCTACCAGAACCTTTTCTTCCAAGAGAAATCTGAAATTTTCTTTCCCCTAAATAAAGTACCAGCATTCTCAACGTATCATTCCTATCCAAAGTTGGATGTTTAACGTGGAAGTTACCTTTCGCATAAGTCAAATGGCATTGGATATGCCTAGCTGTAGACCAAGGATAGGCAACCTTCGACACTCCAAATGTTAAATACATCTCTCAGAATGCTCTTAAATACAAAGCAACATGGGAGATGTGGTCCACAACATCTTGAGTGCCGACGGTGGCCTTTCCCTGCGTAGACCATTGTTTATTGTCAAACTCCACCACAATGTTTTGATACAAACTGGTTCCCGAAGCCAGAAGACAATGAGATGTAGTAGTTATGCTACTTGGACTCCCGCTCTAAAAGTCTGGGATAATACACATGTTGCTGCGGTTTTGTAGAGCAGTAACATTTGGCTAAGGGTGATGAGACTGGTTCTCTAATAACAGCTGGAATGCCACAGTTTGCCTGACTGTTTTTTGAGCGTTAGTCAGTGATGACAGACTCATCTCTGCTGATTATTGATTGCTATCCATGTGCTCTCTGCGTGAACCCTCAGATCATATTATCTCCTATCCCTTTGTTTATCCTAACTCAGTAATCCAAATCATGTGCTTTTGTGGCTTTTTATGATTTCATTCGCACACAGTTATGTTCCGGGAAGAGTGGATTTGCAGAAGCGGTTTAGGAAAGTCAGTACTGTGAAAGCAATTAATGTGAGATTAGTTTGCTAATTATCAGTCACTTCCTGGTTCCTGCAAACTTTGAGAATTTGCAACAAACAATAGGAATCCAGAGGTGAATATATTCTATCGATCAAATGTCTTCTAAAATTAATTCTATTAATAATGCATTCACAAAGGGGTGGGGGAACTGCAGCCTGCAGGGCCACACTAACCTTAATATTCATTAAAGGGACACTATAGTCATCAAAACAATGTAAGCTTAATGAAGCCATTTTGGTGTATAGATTATGCCCCTGCAGTTTCACTGCTTAATTCTTTGCCATTTAGGAGTTAAATCACTGTTTATGCAGCCCTAGTCACACCTCCCTGCATGTGACCTGCACAGCCTTCCTAAACACTTCCTGTAAAATGTCATCTAATGTTTATTCTTCCTTTTTTGCAAATTCTAAATAATTTAGAATGTCTTATCTCCTGCTCTGTTAATAGCTTGCTAGACCCTACAGGAGCCTCCTGTGTGTGATTAAAGCTCAATTTACAGAGCAGGATATAAAAACATTTAAAGGACGTAATATATGATTGAAATTTAAACCATTTTTTTAGGGCTGCATAAACAGAAACTAAAGTGATGTAACTCCTAAATGGCATAGAATTGAGCAGTGAAACTTCCGAGGCATACTCTATACACAAAAACTGATTCATTAAGCTAAAGTTGTTTTGGTGACTATAGTGTCCCTTTAATGACATTTTACTTTTTAAAGGAATACTCCAGTTTTAGGGGGCTCCCTCTAAGTCTAGTGATGATTTAGTGAAGATCTTCCTGCTAACCCTGTGATTCTCATAGAGAATCATTGCATGCCTCCCAAGTGTCCCTACTTTGGAGTGGCAATCCCTATTTTGGGCCCAAATTTCTCTGTCCCTCTTTTCTATTATAATTTCCCTGTTTACTAAGAGCTCAATATTATTAGTGTGTCAGTAATAATACTCACATTTTAGCTGCATACATTTTTATTAGTACGTCAGCTAGAATTTTTCATAACATCTCCCCCTCCCGCTACATCCCCTTTTACACACATACAATTAAAGTGTCCTTCTTTGTCCAATGAAATGTTGGGAGGTATAGCATTGTGAGACTGGGTCCATGTGCAGTAATTAACTTGTTAGGAAGCATTGAATCCAGAGCTTCTCTGTGAGTGGGTGCTTGGGGCAAATATAGAATGGAACCCAGAGAAATTAAATGGAGCAATTTCTCATGAAAGTGATATATTGGGGATTAGAATGTTCCTTTAAATAAGCCAAGTACATGTATCAATATTTCAGGTCCAAAAAAAGAAAAGAAAAATGTTTTATGCCTATAGTGCTCTCATACCTAAATCAAAATACTAAAACATTTATCAGCTGCTGGATCTGCAGAAAAATAATGATTTTGACAGTAATATGTGCAGATACAGTTGAAGAATATACTTTTTAAAGAGTTATGCACTGAACTTTGAATTCTAGAACAAGTTTGAATTGTAACAAACTGGATTGCAAACTTTAGGAAATATAGCTGATCTGGGAAATTTCTCTAACTTATCTTTAGTTGTAGTCGGGCTATTTTCGGCTAAATTTTGCCATTTGAATTTCAATTTGCTACAATCTGGAGTTTAGTAAATAAACGCCATAATATATTAATTAATGAACTGCAAATTGTCCAGAATTCATAGAGGGATTGTAGATTTGGACCAAAATAGTCATACTGGAAAAATTCTAGAAAAAGATAGATAGATAGATAGATAGATAGATGGACGGACTATAATGGATTAATAGATAGGTAGGTAGGTAGGTAGGTAGATAGATGGACGGGCGGACTATAATGGATGGATAGATAGGTAGGTAGATAGATAGACGGGTGGACTATGATGTATAGATAGGTAGGTATGTATGTAGGTAGGTAGATAGATAGGTAGGTAGACAGATAGATAGGTTTGGTAGACAGGTAGGTAGTTAGGTAGGTAGGTAGACAGATAGATAGGTTTGGAAGACAGGTAGGTAGACAGGTAGGTAGATAGGTAGATAGATAGGTAGATAGGTAGGTAGATAGGTAGGTAGACAGATAGGTAGGTAGACAGATAGAGGGACAGACGGTCAGACAGCCAGACAATAGATAGACGGACTGACTGATTGGCTGACTATGATGGATAGATATCCCAGAATACCCAGCTCAACATTATACTTTAGACTTTTTCCAGCATTCCTGCATGTACCCATAACAATTGAATGCTGTTTCAAACACAGCATTTATTTTTTTTTAAAGCAAAGCATGCATTATGATCCTAAAAGGACCATGAAAAGAAATATGATTTCTTGGAATCTCTGGGCCCACGGAGGACTTCCCAAAGTAGAACTTGAAATAGGCAGGCGATTAGCACATATATATCCATAATTTCCTTATAGAATCAGGCATTTCGACTGCAAAATGGAGGACTAGCATTTTTTACTCTCTAAGAGTTTGTGCAACGTTTAAAGAAGACAACGGACAAGTGATTGATAGATGAATATAGATTTTATGGTAAGAGAGGCAGAGCAATTTTCTCCACGTTAATGGTGCTGTCACAGTGAAGTTGCCTCAAAATATTTTTGGAGGAGAAAAGATCTGCTCCTGTATATTTCAATTGTACGCGTGTTAGATTGTATCCCTCTATATATATATCAGCATTCCAGGTATGTATATACATTTATACCCATTTATGTAAATACGTAGAGCTGGCCTTTGTATAGCGACTATGTCACAAACTAGTCTAGCAAGTGGGAAGGGTGTACTCAGTCAGAGACTGCATCGTCTTTTATATCAATTCATTTTATTCATCCTTTGCTTGAGAAAAATGAACTAAAACACATTGTCTTGAGTTTCAATTCTAGCAGGGGTTAGTCCTAGATGGTAGTAATTGTTAAAGATCTGCCAGTGTGGCACTGTGGTAATACTTTGAGGCTAGCCATGCCAAATAAAATTATTTGAATACAGAAAAGACGATAGCTTTCGATAGGCCTCTGGGCAGCCTAGGTCTCTCTTTACTGCCCCCTCCTGCCACATAGTGTATAACACATTACAAGTTCACATAACCCCATGATGTAGAACAGCTGAGAAAACTGAGAGTGCGGGAATAGAGCACACATCTCTCCTATTAACTGCTTGAACTCAAGGGGCCATAGATCTTCCCATGATAAAGGTTACACATTGGGCTCAGTCTAACACTGGCTCGGTAAATGTCAGCGTTACTACCAACCAGAATTTGTAGGCTGTTACGCTGCTTTTAGAGCAGAAGAGAGAGAAATTATATGAAGCAGGACACAAACATTTTACAGATATTTTAAACCATACACATACATGAAAGGAAGAAACATATAAAGAAACACTAAAGAGTTAGTAATGCAAACCTGTATTACTAATGCTTTAGTATCCCAGTCCCTAGTTATATAGATGTCCTCCATGTGCATCCCATAAAATTAATAAAATAAAGGGTTTTACTTTCCTATTTCCATCTCTGAAGCTCCCCTCGGAGCTGCACCCCTCTCCTCCTTCCTCATTGTCATGGAGCAGGCATGTCCTCCTCCAGCTATGATCCAACCCTGGTCTGCATGCACGGTGAAGGCCGCATGTGCATTGAATCAATGCTTTCCAATGGTGGCTTCCGTATCACGTGATCGAGTTTTGATTGATCAGTGCTACAGAACCGCCTCCAATGTCTGTCAGTGTAACAGCCACTGGAGGTGTGTTTAGCCCTTCGAGGTCATTTTCTGCAAGTGTTTTACTTTGAATGGTTAAATTGAGAGGACCACTGCACCCAGGCCACTTCATTGAGATGATGTGGCTGGGTGACTTTAGTGATCCTTTGAAGGTCAGGCCAATTCAGTTAGGTGTATCATTCATCTGATGATGTCATCCAATCTGTATAGTCTACTCAAGATCTGTATATGTTACTCAAGATCGATCATTTTTGTATATTGGTGACTGGACAAGTTTTGTATCACGGTTTCATTTTATTTAGTTTTATCTTATTCTGATACTGAAATGGGAATATTTTGTGAAATACAGTGAAAGAGGGCTTAATAGAATGATGTCTAACCCGTGGCACTGCTGAAGATTGTGGACTACATTTCCCGTGAGACTCTGCCAACCATTGTAGTCAGTTAGTTTGCAAATATCATCCAAAGCCAAGGTTAACTGTATATGAGTTTATCCAATGAAGCATCATGAGATAAAAGTACTTTTAATATGTGATTCAGTTTGTATTAAGGAAAATGAGAAACTGGGATTTACCAGTAACAAGAATCAGGGTTAGTGTATGGACCTTGCCTGTAGAACTAATATAAAATTCCAGTGCTTCTTAGTGAGACTGAGAGAGGATAGGACAACCTAGAACCTTAGAACTTTAACGTTTTTGTGCAAACTCAGAAAGATGTTTATTGGTGGTGGTGTTGTATGTGCTGTGTGTTTATTAGTGGTGTATGTGTATTACGATCCTGTGAGCATGCAGTCCACATAAACAACAGTGTGATTTGGTATTGCCATATGTTTGTGTCACAGCAGAGGCACTGCGATATGGCGAATGGCTGGGCTTTGTTTCCTGCACTATCGTCACATCAAAATTAACTGTGCCTCCAGGACAAGGGTGACATAACATATACTACTCTAGGATAAGGGTGACATAAGAAATGCACGAAACCAACTGTCCAAAAGTGGCCTTCCACCTCTTGTTGGACTTCATTTCACATTGGCCAGCAATTTGGCAAAATATTATGTAAATGTTATCCCAACAACAGATGCAAATGGAAAAGTTATCCACCCTTTACTATTGAGCTTTCTATTTCCACCCAGTTATTTATGTTCAACGAGCCATTTCATCAACTAACCTGGATTACACATTAAACCAGCTACTTGGCAATAAATTGCCTGTTTATCAAGGTCCACTGAGTGCAAACTGAAAATAAAAACCATTTCTGTAACTCACTAATATTTATATATATATATATGAAAAAAAGAATCAGTCTGGTGCCACCTAAATACTTTTAAGAGTAATTCAAATTGTAAGGTTTAGGGTAATATACCTAGTAGGTTAACTCATTGGTCAATCACATAACAATGATTATTAATGATAATAATAATAATAATGATTAGAATATTTAACATTGTATACTTACAGGTATTTAAGTGGTTCTTGGCGGAGTAACTCAATGTCTTCCCATGTTTGACAAATGGTGGACTTTGATAAATGTTGGATACTAGTCCCAATTAATGAGCACTCAATACCCTCACTTTAGCCATCACGTTAATAGCACTGCTTACTGTTAGCGAGAAACCAGAATTTTATGAGATAAAAACACTTGAATCTTTCTGTTATTTTAATGTTACCTCCTCGGCTGATGCCCCTGCAGAGCATGTTGCCTGTGATAGGTTGTGCTGAGAAAGCTTCTAAACTCTGCACGAGGGATGTTGCATGTTGTAAAAATAAAATGACCGTCTGATTTTGTACTCAGGGTGTCAGGAGGCCAAGGTGGGCATGGTGGGCCGATCTAGTTTGTAGTTATCCCAGACGAGGGAGCCTTGGTGGTTTGGAATTTTAACCAGAATAATCTGACAGTTATTTTGTAAAAGGAACAAGTGCCGATTATTGTTTATATACTGTACATGTATATTGTCAAGCCCCAATACAAGATCAGATGGTCATCTTCTTGCCTTTATTAACCAGTTGTTTTTCATTGCTGTTCTATATCACTGTTAAAATGAGTTTATCATCACAATGGCTTTATTTCCAAGTGCACATTTATAAGCAAAGGCACAGCGTCTAATAAAGCCCACTTTTATTCACTGTAGCTTGCACAATACATCACAGTAACCCTTAATATATATCCCTTCATCAATTACACAATCACACAGCTAACAAGCATAAAAGTTTTTAAAAGAAACCCTGAAATTAAAATTATTACAAGTTTATATCTTACAATTAGTATTAGTAAGTAGTATTATTATGGCCCCTTTATCGTGTAAGGCAGAACAAAAACAAGATGGCGGGAACGGAACCTGAAATTGAGATGGCCTCCCATAATCAGGACATTTGTTGGTGTGGTTTCACAAAAATAGATACAATTTCTTTTTGCCACAGCTGAAAAAAAAGAATTATTAGACCTGCTAAGACAGCTGAAATGGAAGAAGTGTTTAGACTTTTAAATGTCACTTACACCTTAGGTGTCCCCAGTGGCCTGTAGTATTGCATTGTGGGAAATTCCAAGTTCTTGAAATTTTAGTGTGAAAAGCATATTTTGCTATGTTAATGGCAAGCAGAAGCTATTCAGAAAACTGAATTGCAGAGATTCGAGAAATGAATAGTGCTATTAAGACTAAAATAGTGACTAAGAATATGATAATTATTTCAAAATCACTTCTTTTTTTTGCAAAATTTGCAATTTAGTTTTCACAATTCACAAAAAAAATTGGTAACTAGTGGATAAACCCACGAGAACTGAAAGATATGGTATATTTTAGTTTTATAGAAAAAAAAGTCAAGAACTACATAAAAAAACTTTGCATTTATAAGGAACATGGGTAAAAACACATTGCTCATGGCTTATTTTCAAAAATATTTAATAATAGTTAAAGGTTTTACAGTTTTGTCATCTCCAGCCCTTCTAAGTGCATTACTAGATCCTGAAAAGTCATGAAATTCCTCCAAATTTTAGAATATATCCTGCGTTTTGTTATTTTTAAAGGGACACTATAGTGTCAGGAAAACAAATCCGTTTTCCTGACACTATAGTACCCTGAGGGTGCCCCCACCCTCAGGGTTCCCCTCCCGTGGCACCTAATTCCAGCGCAGGGCTTCCTTACCTCTCCTCCCTCGCCGACGTCAGCATCCTCGTCCGACGTCACAGGAGCCGAATGCGCATGCGCACGCATTCAAAGTGTCCGTAGGAAAGCATTTTTCAATGCTTTCCTACGGACGCTCTGCGTGATTGAGGCATAATATTTCTCTGAAACTGCTATGTTTGCATCTGAAAGGTTAAAACCTGAGGGACCTGGCACCCAGACCACTTCATTGAGCTGAAGTGGTCTGGGTGACTATAGTGTCCCTTTAACCATTGGGTTACGCACAGTTTGCTAGTGAAACACATAAAAATTTCTCACAAAGTTTTTCACTAAAGTGTGAATTGGGAAATCAAAGTGATTTTTATGTTTTGGAGCAAAATAGCTGAAACTGATAACATAACTGACTTTTTTTGCCTTTTCGTCAGTTTTCTTTCTAAAAGTTAAATTTCATGTTAAATTCAGGACAATTAACCCTTTGAATAAAAATTTTATAATTTATCTTCCAATTTAATACAACATCATTTTAGCAGTGAATTCTTAATCTTGACTGTCCTTTCTGTTAAAAAAAAAAGACCATTAATATGTTGAAAATAAAATGTATTTTATGCTAACCTGTGTAAGATTAGCATACAGTTATTTAATTGTTTTTACCTGTAAAACACAATGTATTATAAACTTGTCACAAAGTTAAGTGTGTCAAGGAGACACTCTAGGCACAAAAAACATTTAATTTCATCGAATTTCTTATAGTGTCTGGAGTCTCTTGGTACTGTCCGTCCATTCAGTGTTAAACCATTTTCCAGCAGTTTAACGCTAAATAAAAGTCCCTGGATGCCTACAGCCCACCCCCACTGGAAATCTAGCTAAGTCAGAAATTACACACTTCCTTCTTGCCAAACCAATTCATACTACCAATGGGCAATGTGATAGGCTGAACACAGTTAGCTGACACTCAGCCAATCACAGCCACCCATTAATGCTCAGGCTAATTGTTCCTCATTAGCCCAAGCAGCGCAGATCAGGTGGGCATTAAAACTTTAATAATGATTGGAGGGGACTCCAGGCACTATAACCATTTTAATGAGATGAAGCTGTTGCAGTGCTTAAAGTGTCCGTTTAAGAAGTAAAGTAGGAGTTTAGTGTCAGTGTAACAATACCCACACAGTATATTTCTCAGCCCACCCACCTGTCTATCCTAACTAAACTTAGTTCTGCTGAGTGATATTAGCTCCTACTCAGACGTAAATATTTTTCCTTTTTTCTTTAAGATTCTGACTTTTAATTCTTCCATTCATCGTGAAACAATTCTTTTGTCAATAGACTTTGTTCAATGTTATTTTCAGACACATTGACAAGAGCCATTAGTGAAGATACAGTGTATTTCTGAAAACATTGACAAGCCGTTTTATTTCTGATCGCAAAAGACTTTGATTTGTGTTCATCAGCGTCTTTTGCTTTCCCTGCATCAGAACCACTGAATGTCCATGATGTTAAAGTTCAGATATATATTTATGCCCAAGTTGTGCTCAGTTGTTGTGGAGACTTTTTGTCGTATGTTGAATTATGTTTTTTCTTTTTTTTTTGGGAGGGGTCATATTAAGTTAACTGAAGCACCATCTTTGATTTTTGCGTTCTTTTTGCAAACATATGGCCCCAGACAGTATTTCAGCATAAGGTTTACATCTAACTACCCGCATCCAACTTTTTCTCTGATTGTTCATTGAAGAGATATCTTCTGTAAGAAATGGCAGAATCAAACAGAATGGAGAGATTGCACAGAAAAATCCTGGTCACAATTTACTCTGATTTACTGCAGTCGGGACATTGTGAACAGATCTAAATTACGGCTGAAACTAAACTGACCTGCAAGATTGGACAAGATATCTCTACCTGCTGCTGTTTCTTTCGTCTGAGTACATTAATTCAATCACTGCTGGGTACTCCTATGCTGCACCAATCAGTTTTGTTCATTCCCAAAGTAATGAACAACTTAAGTCCATTATTATGTTATCCTATAGCTACAGTTGCAGGGTGCATTCTTTTGCCAAACAATTTCAAGCCTGTTTTTGGAGTATATTCACTAAAAAGAGATTTGTGTAGAACACATCTTCAGCCAAAATAACCACCGTAGGAAATTATTTGGGTTGAGAGAGTTATTTTGGTCTATTGTCTGTAATTGTCTCCATATTCCAAATTTAATGAAACCCCCTATATCAATTTTGATCATTTGAGTCACTTTTATATCAGTGTTGTGGGACATCCTGTCAGTCCTGGAGCACCTCAAAAAACTGAAGCGAGTAGAGGTTGGGGCTGGGGGTTTCCTCAGTATAAACCACCTGTACTTAAGTTTTTTTTATATATATATATATTTAATATAAGGAATTTATCATATAGCCACTAAATATGCTGCTCTCTTATCTGTACAGTGCATAAGATGAGGGCTTCACCAGTATGTGGTCAGAATTTGCAGCAGTAGATAGTGGTCCAGATGACACCAAGCCTCTGTGTCTGCCAGTCTCCATAGAACATCGCACAGTGTTCCGTACATTGCGTGTGTTTGTTGTGTGTAGTCAGTAGTGGCTACAGTAGTATGCTATGCATTGACCATTTGATAACATGTATTTCTATGAATCTTACATTTCCCCACAGAGGCACAGCGGAGACCATATTACGCGGACTACTCACCAGCTCGACGGTACATCCACACACTCTGTACCAGCCACTATCTGGACCTCTTCATCACCTTCATCATTGGCATTAATGTTATCACTATGTCCATGGAACATTACAACCAACCCAAGGTACACATCTGGTAGTTCTCAGTTCGCCCTCTAGTGGACTGAGAGAGGCAGTGCTAAACATACACATTCACATTAAAACAATCTTTCGCCCTTACTGCATTGCAATGTATAAATTAGTATTATTTTTATTGCTTCCAACTTATTTAGCTGTGCTCTATAATGCATAGCAATATTAAAACTTTTTTTTGTAAAATAAATAACCACTGAAGGTTTGTAGTTAATTATGGCATGCATTAGATGACAACGAGTCAAAATAAAATAAATAAATATGATGAGTAAAGATTAGCAGTGGTAAAAGGTAAGTCTTTTTCCACCCTTTATACTGTACAAGATTGAGTTCTACATGGGGGTCTAGCATTTGGCAGCTCCTGCTAGTATTCCTTTAAAAATAAAAAATGTAAAGAACACAAGTCATATACAAATATATAAAGTCGGATCTGTGGCTTTCAAGGTATTTCTTATAATACATTTCTGCTTAGAAGCCTCAGAGCTCTTTATGCTAATTTGTTTATAATCCTTTCATCCCATAATAATTGCCAGAATACACCTCACCTATTCTTCTGGTCTTGAAAATGTTCTATTATGTTTGCAACTCAGGGGAACGGACCCATTTAAAGTGAACATATTAGATGTGTGCTCTCTCTCTTCCACTGAGGGGGCTGATGGTAAGCTTTGCAAAGAAAATTTTGTGACTTTCATCTTGCATCTTGCTTAGGCAGCCTTAGTAAAAAACAAAACACTCCAAGCATCATAACCAGTGCAGCCCGCTGTAGTGGTTATGGTGCCAGGAGTATCCTGGCATCCTCCTGAAGTAAAAAGTCACACCATTCTAGAACTCTTTGACAACTTACCTACGGTCTGTGAGGTGCCCGTTATCTAGACCTGAGCTCCATGCAGGATCTCCTGGGGGTAAGTTGTCAAAGCATTCTTAAATGGTTTAAATACTTACTGTGGGAGAATAGCAAGGCCCGGCATTATAACCACTACAGAGGGCTGAAGTGGTTATGGTGCTTGCAAAATTAATGGGAACTGCAATTCGCAATCTGCCCTAGTGTCATAAAAAGCATTAAATCAAGTAAGTTAAAAACTAGTCTTAAAATATTGCTAAAACTTGTTAGAGATTTTATTTTTTATTTTCTATACATGCAGTATATGGACATTGTCCCATGTTTTATTGATAATAAATGGCTGCTCTCGGCTAACGAATCCCTTTGAAACATTACTTTATATAACAGTTTCTAAGAGGCAAGAGAAAGTGTGTTTTTCAATACATCCTGTTACACGCCATAAATTTAGGCATCATTAAATTACAGCCTTGCGCTTGCTGCATCTACCGATGACAGCAATATTTGTTGGCACTTTCCAATGACAATAGGAAGTAATTTCTGGTGTTCTGTGCAAAGTCCCCATTTCGTACAGCCATGTTTCCGATGTATAATTCTTGCAGATCTCGTCTGTCAGATTACGTAATATGGCTCATTCAGACCCATCTGCTCCTCGGAATATATTGGCTTCTCTCGCTGTTTTTGAAGTATTTGGCCAGACAAGAACAAACAAAAAAAAAAAAGAGAACATAAGACTCCGTTCTGGTGCTATTACAGACATCCTTTTAAAGTGGGGTCGGGGAGTTCAAGGGAGGGTTTCAAACTGAAAAAGTCATATGGGATCGTGTTTATGTGAATCTTAAAAAAATACTTGTATGGTGTGTTCCTTTTTTTTCAGTCCCTGGAGGAAGCTCTGAAATACTGTAACTACCTCTTCACCATCGTCTTCGTGTTTGAAGCTGTTCTTAAACTGGTTGCTTTTGGATTCCGAAGGTTCTTTAAAGACCGGTATGGTGAAATCTGTTTACTTTCAATCGTAGCTTAACCTGAGTTGGTAATCCCTATGTGTACACTGTCTATGACTATGCATTGTATATGGCAATGTTTTCTACGTATACACAATGTACATGTATCAAAACGCTTCATATAAAGAGACGACGTGTACATGGCAATTCACAGCTCTTAAATCTGTGGGGTCTGTGCACTGGTCAGTGAGTTGTAGTCAGTGGACCACCAGTTTGCAAAAAAAAAAAATGTTGAGTCTGCCAATTTTAAGGTTTGTTTTTTTCCAATTCAACTATTCTGACCTAACTTTTCTGTTTTTAATGAAAACTTCCCCATAATTTTAAATTGATCTGATGTCTAGTACTGATGTTTAACAAGCACATTATAATCTTGCATTACTGCTAAAGTAACCATTAAAGCATGGCGTGGGCAAACATTGGCACTCCCGATGCTGTAGACTACATGTCCCCTGATACTTTGTCAGCATTATTGCTGTAAAGCATTATGGGAGATGTAGTCCACATGTGGAATGCTGAAGATTCCCTGCCCCTGCCATAAAGTAACAAAAACTTTAGGGCTAGGTAAATGTATGATAACAAGGTTAGCTAATATTGAAGTTCGGTGGGTCTTATTTCAATTCAAGTAAATAAAGCAATTAATTAATTAATTTGAAGTAATTAACGTAATTTATTAAAAATGTTGTAACAAAATCTGCGCAAACTCACCACTGCATCTTCAAACTTAAGGTGCTCTTTGGTTCAATCATTCATATTTCTGTAAGCCTATTTGAAGCTTGTTTAAGCCCCTATTCATTGCCCTATCGGGGTTTCTGTTAGAACCTCGTTTTGTGCTCCTAGCGATTCCCTTGTGATTTCCTGTGTTTGACCTCGGCTTCGTATTTGACTCCTGATTTCTGGTATCCTGACCCCAGCTTCGTATTTGACTCCTAATTTCTGGTATCCTGACCCCAGCTTCGTATTTGACTCCTGATTTCTGGTATCCTGACCTCGGCTTCGTATTTGACTTGCGATTTCTGGTATCCTGACCTCGGCTTCGTATTTGACTTGCGATTTCTGGTATCCTGACCTAGGCTTCGTATTTGACTACTGATTTCTGGTATCCTGAACTTGGCTTCGTATTTGACTTGTGATTTCTTGTATCCTGACCTGACTTTGTATCGACTCTGAGTATTCCTGTTTTTCTTGTCCTTGCTTTATTTTGACCCTGATTCTTGTTGTTTAGTTACGTTAAAGGACCACTCTAGGCACCCAGACCACTTCAGCTTAATGAAGTGGTCTGGGTGCCAGGTCCCTCTAGGATTAACCCCTTTTTTTTATGAACATAGCAGTTTCAGAGAAACTGCTATGTTTATAAATGGGTTAATCCAGGCTCCAAATGCTCTAGTGGCTGTCTCATTGACAGCCGCTAGAGGCGCTTGCGTGCTTCTCACTGTGAAAATCATTGTAAATGCTTTCCCATGAGACTGAATGCGTGCACAGCTCCTGCCGCACATGCGCATTCAGCCGAAGAGGAGGATCGGAGGCGGAGAGGAGGAGGAGGGGGTCCCTAAGGGGGGGGGGGCACCCTCAGGGCACTATAGTGCCAGGAAGACGAGTATGTTTTCCTGGCACTATAGTGGTCCTTTAAATCCGGTCATTCTAAGGTTCGGTAATATGTCTTCTGGATTCCACCTTTTGTGGTTTTCTCTTTCCTGCGTGTTGGGGTATGACTCCTGTGATAGTTATGCGAGTAATTAAGTAGTGAAAATAGCTCAGGATTATGGGAGTTGCACTTCAGAATATAATTTTAAAGGGTACCTGCTGGGGCAGCGGGGCCTGAATTGCATGGCAGCTAGATGTGTTCTGTGTGAGCTCCCAGCCTGAGCTCAAATTTGAGCTGCTACACTGACTCCCAACATGCTAGTCCGACTTCTAACGTGACTTACCTGCTTCAGGAACCTGCTGAGAAGCTTGGTGTTGTTTTTGGCGGACTTCCCTCTTCACGTTTCCAGGGGTCTTCAGCGCAGCCTGGTTGAATGGACGGGTGGGAGAGGTGGCCGATTTCCTGTTCTCCCGTTCTGCATAAGCCGTGCCCTCAAGGTGATACTCAGTAACTCTGTTCCCCACCCCCCCTTTGGACCGGGGGGGTTATCCCAGTCCCCACTGGCTGGCCCTTCATACTTGCCTGACACTTGGGGCTGCCTGCTGCCTGCAAGAACATCATAGAAAGTGAGACAAAATGGTGTCCATATCCCACGAGTACAAACCTATGCAGCCCAGGCAGGACTGTCCTAGCATGTTGGAGCAGTCCTTGGAGAGGCTGTAGGCAATATTCACCCGCTTCTGGGACACCCTGGAGAAGTGTGCCATGCTCTCTACTCCACAAGGTGGCAACCAGGAGAGCAGCGACTGGGAGGTGAGCAGAACCCCATCTGGCATAGCAAATATACAGCCACCCGTGTTCACCAGAGCTTGCCCACCTAGGCTGATGGCCATCAGGGGTTGTCCCCCAAAACATCGTCCATGCATACAGAAGACAAACCGCCGTAGGCAGCTACACCACACCAAAGTCTCCTGCTTCCCCCTTGGGGGAAAGGACTTGGACTCACAGAGACCCAGAGTCCGTGGTCACAAGATGCCGGCCCAAACGCAGGCCAGGGGCTGTCTCACTCCCTTCGGAAGGACCCCCTCCTGGAATTCATGCCCACATGCCAACTATGCCACTTGCAAGAATCGGCTGATACTGACACCAGAGAAGCAGCCTAGGAGCTATATGGCACTTTACCTAACCTACCAGGTGACTGGTTAAGGCCTGATCACCTCATAGCTGTAACACCTCTCTGTATATGCTGACCTGTTGTTGTTTTTCATTTTATATTTTCTTTCTCTTCTTAACTCACACCTAAGCCGAACAGTTACTGAGCGCAGTTCCAGTGGACTAGCAGGTTCATAATTAGCATGTTAATTCCTACTCATAGCCTTTATCTCCTGTCTATCTAACCTTATGTGTAGCCAGCCTGCTATAAACTTCAGGTCTAGCCAGATTTAAGCATTTATATATTTTTAGAGCTTTATCACAAATGGCTATTCTGTGTTCCCTGATTATTCTGCCCATAGCATGTATCCTAAGTCTAGACATATCCGTTTAACTTATCCGTTATGTTATGTTATTATAAAATTGTGCTGAAATGTCAAAATGCCATACCAATGTCTCTCTCTTGTTGTACTTGCTCTGGCTGTCGTGGCATTGCAAGCTTGCCTGTAATTTAATTGCACAACAAAAAAAACATTTTTTTTAAAAAAAAAGGTACCTGCTGGTGAAAGAACCCAAAAGCTATCTTTGTTTTTCTTCTTTTGTGGAAAAAGAATTGGAGTGTGTAACATCCTCCCTGCAAAGCAACAACAAGCACAGTGTAAAAAATGAATGTAATTAATGTAACGGGTGATCGAGCATCCTAGGTAGATAATTAAAGAACGCTATTATTTAAAACGATACTCAGAAAAATGCAGCAGGTTATAGAAGCTTTTAATGGGTCCTCTGGCATTTCCTCATTTTCTTTAATTCAGAAACATTTTACCGCTGCAGTGAAACATTGCAACAAATGGTAGAAATGAACAGATTAACAGGACACATGGGCCTTGTCAGTGTTTGTGTCTGTTGAAATGCCATGCGGTAGTTGTGCCAAAAGCTGCGATACGTAGCGAATGATAAGGCATGAAGTGAGTGTCATTTAAATGTATCAAGTATATGATTTGAGAGCTTGGCACAGCCGCACAGGGCCAAGTTTTCTTGCCGGTTCTAGACAAGGTCAACACAGCAAGATGGGTCACATGCCGTACCCATCAACTCTCCATGTGGTGTTACATCATCACCATAATCTCCTGCCATCCTCCCCACTGGTCCAGCGTGAGACACGTCCTAATTAGGGTTTCTTTCAGCTTTTGAAAAATCCTGGTGATGCTAATTTGCAGGGCTATCTGATCATATCCAAGGCTTGGACAGGCTGAGGTTACATAGATGGGAAGTTTCCTTAACACTTAAAGTTCTTAGCACATCTTATTATCCGACAGTCCTGGTCGAGTTGTTCTATTTGCATTCCGAGTAATATATTATGCTTAACATCCCATTCTTTCCCGAATCTGTAAAAGAAGAAGAGAGAAAGCACAATCATATGCACTGATGTTTAAGCCACATTTTTATTCATTGCAAAATAGATGTTCAGTTCATTGTTGTGTTTGATTTGCTGAAGGTAATGATTTTTTTTTCTCTTTGTGGTGTGCATTGATTATTGGACAAAGACACAGTACAATTGTGGTTATTTACAGTGTGCAGTTAAGCACGGTATATCTGGCCTTTACAGAAGCCATTACGGAAAAAAAAAAAAAAAAAGTTAGAAAAAAACCTAAACAATTTCCCTGTATAATAGGTTGTTTTTATAGGGATATATTCACAAAGACTCCTTTCTTGAATCGTGATGACCTGAGAACTGAGATGCAACATTTTGGTTAAAATAATAAGTTTTTAGTTAACAAAATCTCCAAATTAGTGATTTGTTTCCAGTTCGACTATTTGTCCTAAAGCCATTTGAGAGTCAGCTGCCAATTCGCTGTTTAGACAAAAATAATCAAGGTTCTTCTCCTTCTTAGCTTACAACAAGAGAGGAGACACTTTACTGCTGTCCAGCTCCCCCCGATAATGCAATATTAGTCTTTGCTGCACGGTCACCAACTGGGGACTTTGCAGAATTTACAAAAATTGCCACTGGGGGTCTGGTGGCCAGGGGGCAGGCAAAGGTGAGTTCTGCTTACCTGTACCTGTCCCTCGTTGGCGCCACCATCTTCTTCCGGTGGGTCCACTGTACGCCAAACTAGAGGCATAATTGGCTTAGGGAACGTTTTTAGTTTGGCTATTTTAACCTTGATCGTGAATTTTACTTTGAATCCACTTTGAATTCTTATTTTATTAATTAGCCCTTTTAATGTAATTCCATTCGTAGATAAAGATGTTTTACACAGAAAGTTCATTGTGATGGGCATGTGACAAGCAACTTATATCTGCAATTTAATGATAATAATGTTTAGGAAGTATTCCCCTGCCTCTGATACTTTCTTAGATTGCCTGTGTGCTTGGAATCTTTTTAAACACTCGAAAACAAAAGTCAGTCTCTTCCCTGCTAATTTATAATGTCCTGCGTTTTTCTGATAGTTGGAACCAGTTGGATTTGGCCATCGTTCTTCTCTCCATCATGGGGATTACATTGGAGGAGATAGAAATCAATGCCTCTCTTCCCATCAACCCAACAATTATACGAATCATGAGGGTGCTGAGGATTGCTCGAGGTGAGTTGCTGCATGTTCATTCATGGTCATGTGGCATGCTGGCGTTTGACTAGTACACAGGGTGGCATAAACATGGTACAAATCATAGTATACTTTGTTGCTTAGAGTTAGCAGACTTTGATCAGTGTTACTGGGAGAGTATGACATTTTTATTTTTTTTCATAAATACCAAATGTCCCAATATTTTGACGAAAGTCCTGACAGCGAAACTGTTGTTTCAAGAATTCCTTACTTATCAAACAATTGCCATTCAGCACCAACACGATGATACAAAGAAATGTAGAGCTAGGTGTTCTATGCAGGGTGTCACATCCTGATCCTGCAGTGCCTTGTGCTTTGCTCAGTGATGTCGTTAGACCCACACCCGTTGGCTTGATGACCAAGGAAACTCAGAAATTAGCAAGCATGTTCTTCTTAGGGTGAACCAGCATACTCCTGGTTTCATTACCCTGATTCCTAACAGAACTGGATTTCCATAATGTTTACAGACTGTCATATAAGAGAGGCACTATGTGATGCCAGATGGCATAGCCTTATGTTGGCACTTGCTTTCATTCATGCACTGCTGCTGCCTTCATGTTGTGCTCAATCCCAAACTCAAGTTGCCTGTACTATGTGAGTCAATGTGGGTTCAGGATTGTAGCTTAATGGTATGACACTCAATAGTTCCTCTTGCTGGACACACAAGGCAGGACACAGAATATATATAAATGATCTGTTATAAGTAGTCTTAAAGGAACAATCCAAGCACCATAATTACTGCAGTGCACTGTGGTTATGGTACTTGGAGTGTTCTGTTAAATTGATCCACCGCTGACTTTAATAGACGCATAGGATAACTCAGGAAATCTAACCTCTATGAACTATAATGCACACTGTGCTTATGATAGGATTTGCAGTGCACAGCTGTAGGAGATCCAGATATGATCTTTCCCATGGACTGACCGTGTTAGTACCAAGGGGGTAATGAGCTCAATGATTTGTATGTTCCGTATCGTTTGACCCGCTGAAATAACACCATTTGTTTTCACAGTTTTGAAGTTGCTGAAGATGGCAACGGGGATGCGAGCTTTGTTGGACACCGTGGTGCAAGCGTTACCCCAGGTAATCCCATACCTTAAGTTATGTTTTGGGTTTATGTGAGAAGATAGCACAGCAGGAGTCAGATTGAGAGGAATCATAACGAATCAATATATTTATTTTAGTGACTAGAAATTTAATATTATGGAAGAGCTTATTACGAACCAGTTATATGCAAACAGACATTTATTACACACCGGTTATATGCAAGCAAGAATTTATTACACACCAGTTATATGCAAACAGGACTTTATTACACACCGGTTATATGCAAACAGGCATTTATTACACACCTGTTATATGCAAACAGGCATTTATTACACACCGGTTATATGTAAACAGGAATTTATTACACACCGCTTATATGCAAGCAAGAATTTATTACACACCAGTTATATGCAAACAGGACTTTATTACACACTGATTATATGCAAACAGGCATTTATTACACACCAGTTATATGCAAGCAGGCATTTATTACACACCAGTTCTATGAAAACAGGAATTTATTACACACCAGTTATATGCAAAGAGGAATTTATTACACACCGGTTATATGTAAACAGGACCTTATTACAAACAAGTACTGTGTAAAATGGACCTTATTGCAAATGGGGACTATTTTAAAAAGACCTTATTACAAACCAGTGTTATGTAAACAGGACCTTATTACAAACTGTACTTTTTAAAGTAGATCTTATTACAAACCAGTGTTATGTAAACGAGACCTTATTACAAACCAGTGTTATGTAAACGGGACCTTATTACAAACTAGTGCTATATAAACAGGACTTTATTACAAACCTGGGCTGTTTAATTAAACACGGCCCTATTACAAACCAGTGGTATGTAAATATGACTTTATTTAAATCAGTGCTGTGTAAACAGGACCTTATTACAAACCAGTACTGTCTAAAGAGGACCTTATTACAAACCAGTGCTGTGTAAACAGGACCTTATTACAAACCAGTGCTGTGTAAACAGGACCTTATTACGAACCGTTGTTATGTAAACAGGACCTTATTACAAACTAGTGCTGTATAAACAGGACTTTATTACAAACCTGTGCTGTTTAATTAAACAGGGCCCTGTTACAAACCAGTGGTATGTAAATATGACTTTATTTAAATCAGTGCTATGTAAACAGGACCTTATTACAAACCAGTGCTGTGTAAAATGGACCTTATTACAAACGTGTGCTGCATAACAGGAACTTATTACAAAACAGTAATGTGACCTTGTTACAAAAGTGGGCTGTTTAATTAAACAAGGCCTTATTACAAATCAGTGTTATGTAAACAGGACCTTACTACAAACCAGTGCTATATAAACAGGACCTTATTACAAACCAGTGCTATATAAACAGGACCTTCTTACAAACCAGTGCTATATAAACAGGACCTTATTACAAATGTGGGCTGTTAAAACAAGTCCTTAATACAAACCTTGTCTTCATAAACAGGATCTCATTACTAATTTAATTTATTGGTGGGAGGGGGTCATTTAATAGTTGTGAGTGTGGGTTTCAAATACTTTGTTATATCTTAGCAATTGGGCTTTCAGTTCACTGCAGGCACTGGAAGATTTCAGAGCAGGAAAAAACTCAAAATATCTCTTTGGGACAGATCACCAATCCCAACAAAGGAATATTCTGAACTATGACAAAATATATTCTGGTCTTATTGCACAAGATCTCGCCGGCTTCGCAAGGATTTCCACAATTATTACAATGTGCCACGTTACCTCAATCCTATTTTTAGATCAGTGAGATGACTTATTCCCATCAAATAGGGGCCTCTTTGTATAAACTGACATTTGTTGGTTCTACGTCCTAAGCCAGATAAAAACTCAATAGGAAGGGGAAAAAAATAAAAAAAATAAAAATGTTACAACCACAGCCAGATCGTCTTTGTATTGAATAAATATACACATTAAAAGATCAAATAGTCATGTATAAACACTTGTTTCTTAACCCATCAGTGACCTGGAGTATATTTCAAATAATCTGTAACATTCTATAATCAGATTATACTGTACGGGAGTGCAAAGAATTAGTAATTTTTTTAGTAGCTGTTAAATAGAAAGAAAACTCACAGGGATTAAAGAGCCACTGGAGGCATCATAACAACTTCACACTGAAGTTGTTATAGTGCCAAGACGTCCAGGGCATAATCTTACCTTAAGGGGTTAAATATTTACAAAACAGTTGAACCCCAACTTTCTAAGGTGGTTACAAAACAGTTGAACCCAAATCGTTCTACCCATCAACTTCTTTTGTTGGTCCAAGGCTTTAATCAGGAAGCCTCAGACTAGGCAATATTCACAGGCATTACTATTTTATACTCCAAAATAAATACTCGTTATTGTTATATATATATATATATAACGACTCTATCGCTGCACCCAAATCTAACACTAGATGACACTAGACAGTGAATTGTAGGTTTGGAATACAAGAGAAAGTAGTGCGTGTTTTAACCTTTGACCATTGGTGGGCAATGTTGGTACTATCTTTACTTGGTTAGCACCAGTAATCTTAAATAAACTCAAAATGGACAGTTAAACAAAATAATGTTATAGACAAGGTAAACGCTTACATCTTCCCAGCAAATTTCAGTTACTGATGTGGGAATCATAGGGCATGTGCTAAAGTTCAAGAACCTTGTTTTCCTCTTTGACATGGTCAATATACTCATTTTAACTTGTGGTTGAGATTGCTCTGTTGGTTCATTCACCAACTACTAGTGCATTTAGTACCCCAGGTTCACACATCCTATTCCTAGTGGGTCATCTCAACATTTTCTTCTGCAAAGGATGACAATACAAGTGCGATTAAATTGAGTAATGATAACATCTACTTCTTAAAACACAAAAACAAGAAAGCAATATTAGTTTATAATTTCCTGCTTAAATTACTTTTTTTTAATTTTTTTATTATTATAATGATTGTTAGTATGAATATCCAATGAATACAAGTGGGTAGACCTTGAAAGTGCATGACAAAAGCAATAAAACAAAGGATGTCTGAATTTGGAAGTTCTATGAAATTCTATGGAATCGTCAGAGCTAATTGAGATTATTCCTGCTTTAATGAAACATTATCAAACAAACATCAGCTATTTTCTTTAAAAGATCAAGTTAAATCTGATGAGAATGTGTGGAGAGGCAACAGGACCGGTCATATGCAGTAGAGTCCACTGTACCAATTTCAGTTGTGCATAGATTCCACCACTCGACAATGAGTGCATTGACTCTACCAACACTCTGTAGCAATTTGTCTCTTTTCAAACCAGCTTTTAGAATTAAAAAAAATAAAATGTGTAAGAGATGTAAAGCTCATGAATGGGAAGATGTGAATACGACATGATTAATACCAATTCACAAAAAAAAAGTAAAAGAAAGAAATGGACGAATGAGACTGTGAAGCAGCAGTTCAGAGACCTGCCTTGTCTCTGGAATCTCTGGATGGACTTGTTGCATCTCAATGAGTTGCTCGCTGTGTGATGAGCTGCAGGAAGCAAGTCGGAGAGCAAGGCTTATGTTCTCCTGTCCTTGGAGCAGGCTGGCACATGTATAGCTTCCTGAGAAATCACTCCTGACAGGTCTCCCTAGGAGCCCTGAATATCGTTTGCTTGACTGACTAAAATGCCATGGTGTGGGCCGATGATGCAGAAATAATTAATCTCGGAAAAATGAGAAACTAGATGTGCTGGAGATGTGCTCCTGGGAAGCCAATGCCCGCCTCCAGCTATGCCCACGCTGTGAAAAACATTATATGTCTACAATTCTCATTGTGGCAGTGTGAACTATACTGCTGAGCACCTGCCAAGCAAAGCGTTGCCCTCCCTTCTGCCACGTCTTGGTGTATTCTTCATTCTATACTTCATTCTAAACTTCGAGTCAAATAGAAATGGGGCCAAAAGTTAAGAAAACTTGCTTTTTACCCGAGTTGAGGAATGTCAAGCGAACAAACCATTATTTTACAAAGTTCTCTTTCCTGAATAAAACACTGCTGCTGGCAGTTTTAGGAGAAGCAGTGTGAGAATTGAACGACTCTCGCCCTTCTAGACTTAACCACCTTCTCTATTAGGTGTGGAATAATTACATCACTACCACAGCTGTTTATATGCTGAGTTTCATGACGGTAGAAGCTTCCCTGTGTCCCAGCTAGCCAGGAGCATTCTAGATTTTAAATATCGAGCGCTTTATACCTTGTAATACAGAATATTGTAAACTGCTTGCAATTTGTTTCTGTATCCTTGTTTAACATTTTAAACAAATGTGCTTGCTAGAACTTTATAAACTTTTTTAAAAAGTCATGAACTTTAGTGATGGGCATAGACCTCTGATGACCATTACATTGAGTTTTTAGTTTATTCTCTACAACAAAATTAGTTCTACTGTTATCTCAAATCTTTTTGTTCTTCATTCTACAGTGAGGGAAAAAGTATTTGATCCTCTGCTGATTTTGGATGTTTGCCCACTGACAAAGAAATGATCAATCTATAATTTTAATGGTAGGTGTATTTTAACAGTGAGAGACAGAATAACAAAAAAATAATAATCCAGAAAAACCCATGTCAAAAAAGTTATACATTGATTTGCATGTCAATTAGTGAAATAAATATTTGATCCCCTATCAATGAGCAAGATTTCTGGCTCCCAGGTGTCTTTTATACAGGTAACGAGCTGAGATTAGGAGCACTTTCTTAAAGGGAGTGCTCCTAATCTCATATTTTTACCTGTATAAAAGACACCTGTCCACAGAAGCAATCAATCAGATTCCAAACTCTCCACCATGGTCAAGACCAAAGAGATGTCCAAAGATGTCAGGGACAAGATTGTAGACTTACACAAAACTGGAATGGGCTACAAGACCATCACCAAGCAGCTTCATGAGAAGGTGACAACAGTTGGTGAAATTATTCGCAAATGGAAGAAACACAAAATAACTGTCAGTCTCCCTCGGTCTGGTTCTCCATGCGAGATCTGACCTCGTGGCGTTTCAATGATCACGAGAATGGTGAGGAATCGACAAGATCTACATGGGAGGATGTTGTTAATGATCTCAAGACAGCTGGGACCATAGTCACCAAGAAAACAATTGGTAACATACTATGCTGTGAATGACTGAAATCCTGCAGCGCCTTCAAGGTCCCTCTGCTCAAGAAAGCACATGTACAGGCCCGTCTGAATTTTGCCAAGGAACATCTGAATGATTTAGAGGAGACCTGGGTGAAATTGTTATGGTCAGATGAGACCAAAATCAAGCTCTTGGCATCAACTCAACTCGCCGTATTTGGAGGAGGAATGCTGTCTATGACCCCAAGAACACCATCTCCACCGTCAAACATAGAGGTGGAAACATTATGCTTTGGGGGTGTTTTTCTGCCAAGGGGACAGGACAACTGTGCCACATCAAAGGGACGATGGACAGGGTTATTTACCATCAAATCTTGGGTGAAAACCTCCCACCCTCAGCCAGGGCATTGAAAATGGGTCATGGGTGGGTATTCCAGCATGACAATGACCCAAAACACACAGCCAAGACAACAAAAGAGTTGCTCAAGAAGAAGCAAATGAAGGTCCTGGAGTGGCCTAGCCAGTCTACAGACCTTAATCCCATAGAAAATTTGTGCAGGGAGCCGAAGGTTCGAGTTGCCAAACATCATCCTCAAAACCTTAATGACTTGGAGAGGATCTGCAAAGAGGAGTGGGACAAAATCCCTCTTGAGATGTGTGCAAACATGGTGGTCAACTACAAGAAACATCTGACCTCTGTGATTGCCACCAAGTACTAAGTCAAATGGGTCAAATACTTATTTCACTCATTGACATGACATGCAAATCAATGTATAACTTTTTTGACATGCGTTTTTCTGGATTTTTTTTTTTAGTTATTCTGTCTCTCACTGTTAAATTACACCTACCATTAAAATTATAGACTGATCATTTCTTTGTCAGTGGTCAAAATCAGCAGGGGATCAAATACTTTTTACCCTCACTGTATATCAAGTGATTTTGTAATTGATGATATTGGCTTTTCCCTTGGCATACTTATTATTGGATGCATGTGTGTGCCATGTCTGATAGAACCAGATGTTATTTACCCTTCAGGGTATAATAGGACATATTATTGCCTTTATGTCAGTGGAAATGACAGCTAATGTTATCCTGTTTTTACATTCATATAATAATATTCTCTTTTTTGGTTTACATACCATTTTGTTGTGCTGCTAATTAAACATACACTGATCAGCGACAACATTAAAACTTACTACCTAATATTTTGAAGGTACCAACTCTGTTGGATCAAGGCATGGACTCTATAAGACCTCTAAACATGTCCTGTGGTATCTGGCACCAAGACATGCTGTAGATCTTTTAAGTCCTACAAGTTCTGAGGTGGAGCATCCATGGATTTGTTGTTCCAGCACATCCATCAGATGCTCCATCAGATTGAGATCTGGGGAATTTGGAGGCCAAGTCAAGATCTTGAACTCTTTGTCATGTTCTTCAAACCATTCCTGAACAATATTTGGAGTTTGCCAGGGTGCTTTATCCTGCTGAAAGGTGCCACCTGATCTAAAAGAAAACACAATTTATTAGACCAGGCAACCTTCTTCTATTGCTTGACAATCCAGTTCTGACAATCACATCACCATTGAAGGAACTCCTGGTGGTGGACAGGAATCACCATGGGCACTCTGACCGGTCTGCGACTACAAAGCCCAATACACAGTAAATTGTGATGCACTGTGTGTTCTGACACCTTTCTATCATGGCTAACAGTAGGGTTGTTTAGCTACTTGAGCTTCAGTAATTCTTCTGTGTGATGGAACCAGATGGGCTACCTACGCTCCACATGTGCATCAATGAGCCTTGGGTGCGCAATGACCCTAATGCGTGTTCACCAGTTGGCCTTCCTTGCACCACTTTTGGTAGGAACTAACCCCTGCATACTGGGAACATCCCACAAGACTTGGCGTTTAGGAAATGCTCTGACCCAGTCGTCTAGTCATCACTATTTGGCCCTTGTCAAAGTCTCTCAGATCTTTTCCCTTACCCATTTTTACTGCTCCCAACAAATGAAATTCAAGAACTGACTGTTCACTTGCTGCCTAATATATCTCACCCCTTGACAGGTGCCATGGTAACAGTATAATCAATGTTATTCACTTCACCTGTCAGTGGTTTTAATGTTGTGGCTGATCAGTGTATGGTTGAAGCAATTTAGTGTCTTGGTGCAGAAATAATTCCAACGTCAATATCAGATAGATGTTTTTACTTTTGGCAGAATTATACTTTTATTTGCTGTAGTAAAAAACGTCCTATAGATTACAGTTTCTGTGTGTGTGAAGTTTGTTACTGATAAGTTTCTCCATCCTCTTCAAATTATTTAATATTCTCTTCTACTCCCCTTGGCAGGTTGGAAACCTTGGCCTTCTCTTCATGCTACTATTTTTCATCTATGCAGCACTGGGAGTGGAATTGTTTGGGAAGCTTGGTGAGTCCTCTGAATGCTTCTGGGATTGAGATATTTGTGTTATGACTGTTAAAAAAGTGCCGACATGAAACCAAATTTAAGAGGTGGTATGTTATAGCCTGGCCGGGGTTTAACTATATCAGGAAATGGTGGCCATCATTCCATTATTGTTTAAAAATTATACAATCGCATCTGCTTATTTTCAAGGGAGTCTAACCTGCAGGATGCTTTGCAGCTGCTCATTGCTCGGGTTTTATTTGAAGAGAGTACGGCAAGAACTCCATATTTCTGGAGTGTGAATTATTTTCAGTTCAAAGTGATTTAAATTTTTTAGACCAAAATAGACCTACTGATATTGTATATGCCTAGGAGAATTTTTCAGTTTCAACTATTTTAGGCAAAATTTTAAATTCACTTTAAATTCACAACAATTTATACTTTAACAAATAGCCCTGTCGGTGTCGAAGAAAGTAAAGTGTAAAGTTTATTTTAAAGACCGGATGAAGAACTAGCTTGTTAATATTATTATATTTGGAATGATCTTACATATCGCACTATGCTGTTAACAGAATAGGGGAAAACCAAAAATGTTGTGATTTGAGTTCCGTTCAGGCACAACAAAATGATTCAAATTAAACATTATTTTTAAATTTGTGTTCATAAGTTGCAGAAATATAGTATTTCCTTGTCCTGAAAGCCAGTGAATATGCTCAGAGTAACTGTGCAGAATGACAAATACCACTTTTTAAACGTACAGCAGGTTTAGCTTTTGTAAATTAAAAATAAAATTTTCTTTAATATTTAAATATCCTGTTTAGGGATGTTAAATGTTTGTATTAGAGGTGGAGCTTACCGGCACACCGGAGCGGCCACAATTCACAGTGGCTCCGACAAACCGAAACAAATCATGGCTCATAAACGCCGAAAACAGACGAAACCGCGGAAACACAGAGCGGGGCCCACTGAGGAGCCCACTGAGGAGCCGGCAGATGCCTTTTTTTCAGGCATGAAACACCGCAAAAGGGGCGCTGCGGCCTACCAAACGGGCACACGACCACGAGACATAGCCGGCGAGCTAGCAGCGTGGCTGGAGACCGGCATCCACAAACAAATCAGCCCAGACTCCTACTCACATCAGGAGATGGGGCCGAGGTCCCAGAAACCAGTGCAGCAAACACCTCAGACACAAAGGGACATCGGCACCATGCTGCAAACTCCAATGTCACGGGCCCAGACCTCCCTCGAGGCCTCACCTATAAGGTCAGTTGAAGTAGCCTCCTCACACAAACCAACACCAGACCAGTGGGATAGGGGCCCCGGCAACTAAACAAGACATTCAAGAGTTGTTAACATGGCTACAGCAAAACCTTCAACTTATGTGGCAGACTGACCTTAAGGGCCTAGCGGCTGAAGTCCAAACACTCACAGCTCGTACTCAGGCCACAGAGGAAGAGGAACAAACCCTACAACGAGAACTAACCGACCTGCGTGACACGGTGCAACAAATACACCTCACACACCTCACTCACCAGGCAAGTCAAACTGCTAGACGACAGAGGGAGAAGAAAGAATGTGAAACTCAGGGGGGTTCTAGAAACAATACCTCTAGACGAACTGCCGCACTTCATACGGCGCCTCGTAGCATCACTATTACCCTCACGACAGGCCAAACATTTTAACTTTGACGGGGTATACCGGATTGCCAAATCACCGAAAGCCCCACAAGAGGCTCTCCGCAACATCATCTTAAGGTGCCAGACACTAGCAGACAAGATAGCCTTAATGGCCGCCATCAAAGGGAAATCGCCATAGGACTTTGAGCAGTGCCGTATTACCTTCTTCCAGGACTTAAGCAGGGCCACACTGTTATGGTGCAAAAGCTTACAACCAATCACTACCTCTCTCCAGACTGCCGGACTAACATACAGATGGGCAACCCCCAGAACACTGTGGGTCACCAAAGATGACAAAACCTACAAGATCTCCGACCCGGAGGAGGGCCCAGCACTGCTCAACATGCTGGGACTCCCCACCAGTGCCAAAGGATTACCCATCTCTAGACCTAGAACCCTGGCTAACACACCACCATCACCTGGCGGAGCAGATGTAGGCCCAGAGACCTGAAAGAGGCCTGCACATGAACACGGCAATGCTGTCACAGATCTCTCATTTGTTGTTTAATGTTTGCTTTGCTCCTTATGTTTAATGTTTAACTCAAAATAACCGACATGACAAAGACAACCTGAGCTCACCCAGATGCGACCAGGCACAAAACCTCCAGTGACACATAACACTATACTGCACACTACCACCCCCCTTCTGCCCAGGGCCCTTAAAGGACAGGGGACAAGCCACTCAGCATACGAGCAGACATAGTACCAAGACTAACCCAGACTACCACCAGATCATGCTCCCCAACCTAGACCCCCAAAAATAGACCTGCACCAACCGGACAATCGTCCACACACAGAGTCATAGACCCTACCTAACTTGAGTATAGACACAGACCCGGGCACCAACCAAAGCAAAGGAGTATCCCTACCTACACCTATAGCAGTAGACAAACAACATACGGTTAGAAGCACTAGAAGGTACAACCCCCACAACTCCACGGAAAGGATACCCTAGGTAGTGCTACACTGCACTCACACCACACTAATCATTTATACAAGCAGACGGACAGACCCTTATAACTGCCTAGCCCACTCAAAATGTGCAAATGACATAACAGCCATACATGTTTATTACATCGCTACCTAAACCAACTAACTGTGATCAAAGTCATGACACAATGCAAATGTTGTAATCACCCTATTTGCACAAAAACAAAATAAAGAATTTATAAAAAAAAAAAAATTTTGTATTAGGTTAAGGGGAGCACAATGTCAGCAAATGGATCTGTATATGGTCATAAGGCCATGTGTAATAAATAAATAGGCAATAAAAATATCTGCCTGCATATACATGTATGTTGTGGACACTACAACGTAGTCCAAGTACAACAGCTTGTACTCTTTGTTACGCAGTGTGTCCAGTATATAGTACACGCTTCTTTTAAAGCCTATAGAGCCACTTTGCAGGCTACTGTTAGTGTTGTCCCATGGCAAGTCTGCCCCCTGGAGGGCATTCTATATTAGATACAGCATTATTCACTAAACTGAATTTTCTGGAATTCAAAGTAAATTTCACGTTTTAGACCAAAATAGTAAATTAGAAAAATTCTGCGATTCTTTATTTCAACTATTTTGGTCTATTTGAAATTCACTTTGAATTCCTGCCATTTTTCTGAATAATTCTGACATTCTCACACTTTCTGTTATCAGCGAAGTGCTGGGGGTCACTGATGTAACACAGCAAAGGAGATCTCTGCCAGAAGGGGTACACATCTCTGCAAACTGTTCTTTTGATATATTGTAGCTGACTTTGTGAGAGATGTTGTGTTATTATTGGCTAACGCAAGCGAGACTTTCCAGCCCTGTTTCTTGAGAAAAGTTTGTTAGGTACGCTGTTCATTGCTCCTTTCAATCAAGCTATTGTTTTCTGTATTCCTGTCCGATCCTACCCTTCACCGTCCTCAATTATTGACTCGGCACAAGAACTAGAATTCTCTACGGAATTCTCCTGCAAACTTACAAGCTCTGGAAAATAAATAGCTCATTAAGGAGCTGGCAGGAGTGATGCCTGTCTGTCCATAATGAAAACTTAATGGACCTGTTTTATTTAATAGGGATTTTTTTCTTCTTTTTTTTAATTTTTTTGGACTGTTTATTGCCTTTCCTAGAATCTTAAAACTATGAAAAGTAAAAATGTACCTGACTCCTGTGAAATCTAATGTATGGCTCTCATTAAACTAAATCACTGAAAGAATCTCTGTCACTTCAGCCTTTGTGGATTGACTCTCACATCAATCTCAGTCCTGTTTGGACTGCGGGAATTGCAGTCCAAACAAGTTACAGTACTTGTATACTTACCTTCATGATGTTGGGGGGGATGCCTGAGCATCATGAGGGTTGTATTTCACAGCACATAGAATGGATTGCTGATCTCAAGAATCTCAATAGTTCCACTTAGATTAGAGATTTCAAACTCTGACCCCCCCCCCCTCCCATCCCCCAAGATGCTGTTGGCCTACAACTCCCAGAATTCTTTAAATACAACAGATGGCCAGAGAATCATGGAAGTTTTAGTTCAGCAATATCTTGGGGGGCAGAGTGAGATGCCTCATTTAGACAAGAACTTTTTCTTCCCCTGCAGTGTGTAATGAAGATAATCTGTGTGAAGGACTCAGCAGGCACGCTACGTTTGAGAATTTCGGGATGGCGTTTCTAACTCTGTTCCGTGTCTCCACGGGTGACAACTGGAACGGCATCATGAAGGTGAGAGACGATAACTTGCTTTATATCCCAGAATG
Source organism: Pelobates cultripes (assembly GCA_933207985.1). Taxonomy (NCBI): domain Eukaryota; kingdom Metazoa; phylum Chordata; class Amphibia; order Anura; family Pelobatidae; genus Pelobates; species Pelobates cultripes. The sequence goes on along the minus strand of OW240918.1, from coordinate 133,703,015 downwards.
TTCTTCAATATTTTACTACATTGCAGCGCAGGAAATCTTCAGGAACCCATATTACCCTCCTGCTGGGATCTGGCCTACGTGTTTGTTTTTAGACTTCCATCTTTCTCTCTGCATTTTCCACAATGAATTTTTAAGAAATCTGAACCCCACTCCAGCTGTGTTTACGTCTCCTGCACAGGCAGACAAATGTTTGCTCCTCATCTCAATTTCAAGGCTTCCTCAGCTAGGCAGGTTCTCTCCGCTGTGAACACAGAAGCTGGGGAGCATGATAACGTCTGTCTCTAGTTGTGATGTGCGTGTTGAGCATGTTATACTTATTGAGGGGCTCTGAAGACACCAGTAGCCACAAGAACGAAGGTTGACTTCCTGTCTTGATATCATTAGAGCATAGAGATCCATTATTTTCTATTCATGCAATTTTACACCTATTTTATCTGTTGATCCTGTGCAAACATTTTTAAATCTATCCATTTATTTAACAATTCCTTTAAAACTGACACCGTGTGACTCATGTAACCCAAACACGGATATGCTCACATTTCATTGTGTCATCAAACTATCTGAATGCTTAAGTGACCAAAAAAAAAAACCACCACACTCCCAGGGCAATCCAGTGTTAAATCATTTCCTGCCAGGGAAATGTATTGCCCACGACTCTGAATATCTGTGTGATTCATATATTGCTACAAAAACACTGACGGTTGTTATCATATTGTTATGATGAATGTTTATCTAATGCCATACCAGGCAAGAAACAGTGAGTGACAGATTGCCCTCTCCACTCCCCTGGTGAGCTACATGTACCACCATGACTTTTTTAATAATTACGAAAGTTGATTTAATGTTGCTACAATATGGAGCAATAAATGTAAAGGGCATTCTCTATTGTCTATAACATAAGAAGAGCCAGTAAAAACAGATATTCCAAAGTAATTTTTCTGTTTTGCGGTTCCAGCCAATGCATTTAATGACTGAAAAATAACTATTGACATTCAGTTACTGCCGGCATCATAATTATCTAGGGTGTAGATTTCACGATTGTTATATGTATTTATTCGCTTTACACACCAACGGAGAAGTCTAGAACACTCAGAAATACAGAAATACAATGTAGCACAAAAGGATCAGGTCTAGGTCTGTGCCTACATCATATGTTGGGTTTATGAAGACACTTTTTTTTGTTTTAAACTTTTATAAAGTCTACTAAGTGTCAAAAGTACCCAAATGCCTGCAGTCAACTTGTGACTGAATTATTGGTTCTCCCCGAGAGGAAGAATAAAAGAATGTCTTTGGTCACTGGAGTCAGAGACCACAATGGAACAAAGATTTTGAATATGGATTAAGAGGTGTATTAGCTGTGACTTTAATAAGGTATGATAGCAGTGTCGGCACATATTTCGATTTACCTACGGCTAGTATTATCTCCCTTCTCTACAGGATACATATTGACATAGACAAAAGGCTTTTAATTTTTGACAATAGATGATTTTGAGAAAAATAATACTACTCAGTGCTTACTTCTCCTACTAAATATGTCTTTTTTGAGAGTGTTGTATAGACACTGTGTTACGGGAGTGGGCGTGGGTGGATTCACAATTTAATAGTGGTATAAAGCTATAATCCTGTAACCTAGTACAGCCTTATTTTTCCATTCTTCTTTGTTTTCTTGTTCATCCTCTTCCTTCTTCCACCACCATTCTCCACCAGAACATGTAATTTCCTGTTTCTTAGGCTCCTGTATCAGTTGTATTTTGCTGATAGTTGCAATACTCAAATTGAAACAAATTAAAACAATGCATGGTGAAAATTGTAACAAGGTAACAATATTTTATGTCTTTTTTCATTGATTAGGACACACTCCGAGAATGCAACAGTGACGACAAGCATTGCCTCACCTACCTGCCTATCATCTCCCCTGTCTATTTTGTCACCTTTGTCCTGATCGCCCAGTTTGTCCTGGTTAATGTTGTGGTAGCAGTGTTAATGAAGCACTTGGAGGAGAGCAACAAAGAAGCCAAAGAAGATGCAGAGATGGACGCAGAGATCGAAATGGAGATGTCACGGGCACTGACTCCAGCTGCTGGAAGCGGCAGCCCTGTTCCAGACAACAAGGCAATCACCAGGAACATTATCCCCGTGAAGACAGAACACCCAGTCCTGCTGAAACAAGCCAGGGTAAAAAAGATAAGCACTTTAGAAAATGAATTATCCTTCCGTTATGTAATATGATGTCCACATCGAGGGATAGAATGAAGCATAGGTCTAAGCTACAGGATTCATAGCACCACAACCCACAGATCACATCTAAAATAGAACAATCTGGATGTTGCTATCCGAGTTCTAAGTGAGAACACTTAACAGCGAGTCAATGGAAGCTCAACAATGCAGAGATTCCATCTCCTACTAGCCAAATACAGTTTGCCAATATAGGGCTCCTGTAACCCCCTGTTAAATCAACAAAGAGATTATATATCTTCTAGGTAACATCTAAAAATGAATGGATGTTGTTGATCAGTTTTACAATCCATTTCCATTATGTGTTTCAAGATGGTCAATGGTTGGGCAACAAAATTTAGAGCTGTGAGTTTATTGTACTAAAACAAAACTGTCAAACCCCCCTCCCCACCCTTCCCTCCCGGTGTTCTCTCTTTGAGTGCTGCTCGGAATGGGGCAGTGGAGATCATTCATGCTTTGTCGAGCAAAAGCGGAGTGAGTACCACTTATATGGCAGCAATCATGGACAAAACACAGTGAACGTTGACAGTGTTACTTTAGTGGGCATTCCGTATACGATAATCACTTATGTTCCTTACATCGATTACGGAGTATGAAACTTTGTGGACTTACATGCACCTTGGGTCAGACACAGTTTGAAAAATGAGGGTTAGTCTCTCTTGTTTTCCCTGCTTCACTTCCTGCACAGATGCAGGAAAGACCAGAGAGACTGTCGGTTTTCAAACGCTGTCTGAGCCAACGTGCATGTATATGTCTGAAAGATCCTGCCATAGATCCTGCCATCCAAAAGGTAAGGATGGATTTTTCACTCTTTATTTATTTTTTTTATATACACTTAATTTTATATATATATATATATATATATATATATATATATATATATATATATATATAAATGACAGTGTCAAAGGTTGCACTCACGGATTCATTAAAAAGTTACTTTTATTAAATTTTCCTTAAAAATCGACGTTTCAGTCCTATTCAAGGACTTTCATCAGGATTATGTAAACAGTATATAACAAACAATTTGACAATATATAGGATGCAATAAATTACAAATAGACTCACCACAGGTGCTCCGTGCTAAGACCGGCGTTCAAACCGGAAGTGTGCGCATGTGCGGGAAATCTCCGCCCCCCAGCGTGACGTCATGCGTACAGCGCCGTCGTTACCACGGTAACGCTGCTAAATATAAACAGTAAAATATTGCGATCTAAATATATGCTGGGCAAACATACCAAAACAGTGATCTGAATGTAGTGATCTAAACATAAGTGACATATTAATTAAGAACACCAGATACTGGCATAAGACAAGTATAAATGTGGTTGCTCAGATAAACCGGTTGCAAAACATTTTTTTGAATTAAAGCATCCATTGGCTACATTGAAATTTATGGCCATTGACCATATCCCTGTCCCTAGAAGAGGGGGTGATAGGGGGAAAATGCTACTCAATAAAGAAGCTTATTGGATACATGAGCTGGACACTGTGTCTCCAAAAGGATTAAATGAAGCTTTGTCTTTACACTCCTTTTTGTAATTATTTTGGCCTGAATGCCCCTCAATGTTCTTTTAATGTGCGATTTTATATTTATGTTTATTCCACGTTTTCCTACATGCATTTTTTATATGATGATTTTGCTGTCGTCCTCTTATTAGATAATAGATTGTATACAAGCAAGCATCAGTACTTATTTTTAGAAATTTGATCTATATGCTCTGATGCTGGATATAATAGTGACACTAATTAATTAATTTTTTGAAGGTATACATTTTTAGAGTGACGAAGGAGCAAAAGTAGAAAAAAAGTTTTGAATAATTTTTTGGTTGATCAGTTTATTATTATATGCATCTAGTCATTGGGGTTTCTTGAATATTTATACAAACTGTATTGGGTCACAATATATTCACATTAGCACTCTGGCACTTTAAATTTTGCACGTTCATAGCACTTTAAGTGAAGATTTCATTCTGCACTAGCACTTATTATGACCCATTAGCACTTTATTAATATATACAGTCCACATTTATACTTGTCTTATGCCAGTATCTGGTGTTCTTAATTAATATGTCACTTATGTTTAGATCACTACATTCAGATCACTGTTTTGGTATGTTTGCCCAGCATATATTTAGATCGCAATATTTTACTGTTTATATTTAGCCGCGTTACCGTGGTAACGACGGCGCTGTACGCATGACGTCACGCTGGGGGGCGGAGATTTCCCGCACATGCGCACACTTCCGGTTTGAACGCCGTTCTTAGCACGGAGCACCTGTGGTGAGTCTATTTGTAATTTATTGCATCCTATATATTGTCAAATTGTTTGTTATATACTGTTTACATAATCCTGATGAAAGTCCTTGAATAGGACTGAAACGTCGATTTTTAAGGAAAATTTAATAAAAGTTACTTTTTAATGAATCCGTGACACTGTCATTTGCATATTTGGAGCCCTGGGAGTGCACCCGGTCTGGAAATGTGGAGTATGAGTGCAAGGTATAGTGCCTTTTTCTTTATATATATATATATATATATATATAAATTAAAATACTTGACAAAAGATATTATTAAACAATGCTGAGGTGACAGCTGTCCTATAAGCCACTTTGTAGATGCTAATATTTTTTGGAGAAATTTGACTCAATTTATTTCATGAGCAAAAGAACATGAGGCGGCAGAACTACATGTGGCTTAGGGACATGCACACTACTCCCACTGAAAACAGAAGATTAGTCACTTGGTATTTAGACCTTGAGAATTTGTAGCAAACAACCAGAATTATTTATTTATGTTGTTAATGTTTTATCTCCATAATACATTAAATGGGGTGGGTCTACTCCATTGGAAAGTCCTTTTAAACACTGGAGAGCAATTAACATTTCGGTTTAGCCTTGGAGGGCTTTTGGAATGAAGTATTTTAAGTTTAAGTGTTAAGTGCTACATTTTAAAAATGACTTGAAAAACCAAGACATGTAAAAAAAAATTATAAGTCACCGTGGTAAAATGCGAGGTATGGCTGACTTATCTGTGAGGGTTTACATAGTGAGTTGACATTTGACTTAACCTCCTAAAAATAAATTCCTAATATATGCTAAATGGATGTTTGTTTCCTTAATTATGCACTAAAGGGAGCACTGAGCCAGGAGAGTGTGACTTTAGTGATCCCAGAATCAGTGGAGGCATCTGCCTGGGTGAAGGATACAGCACCACCGTCCCCTATCCCCTACAAGCACGGTTTGCGACTACCCCTCCAGCCCAGCGTACATGGGCACGAGGTGATTCCTCCCAATCTGCGTTACTGTGTTGTGTAGCAAATGTGCTTTCTGCATCTTCATTGCTTTCCAGCTTCTGCCTGACTCTGTGCCCCTGCACGTAGGAAGCCTCCTGCCCCAAATGTATGAAACATCTGATTTATGTCAGCTTTCTAAAGAGTTAGTCGCAGTGAGCCAATAACCCGTTATAGGCCAAGATAGCCGAATCGGAAAATGCAGCCAGCGATTTGCAATCATTGTTCGGAAGGAAAATCCTGAAGGACACCTATCAAAAGTATTTCCCTAGAAAGCTATAGTCCTTTAACCTTCTGGGTTTGTTCTGGCCCTTCCACCTATCATTTTTAATTTTATAGCATAAACATTAAAAAATCCCCATGTACTTCCAATGTTTGAAATGTCCATTTTGATACCCGAGCTCTGCAGTAAGGTTCAAATGTGAACAGTTCCCATACCTACCTTTCACCATGTGGGCGCAATTAACCCAGATCCTGATGTATGCAAGTAGAGATTGCTTTTCACAACACTTTGCACCATAGGGGCATTAACGCACATCTGGTACACGCTAGCTGTTTGTTAAATGTGAGTTGGAAAAGGGCTTTTATCAGCACCAATGCTTTGCTAACATTAGTCTGTCTCCAAAATGTTTTGAAGCACACAAAGCACATTACTAGCAGCACTGAACTTTAACGCTATGTATTTTAGAGCAGTTTTATGTAACAGTAAAAGTATCACCAGGAGGTGATATTTAGGTTTGGATATTAGCAAGTTTGCACTGGATGTTATTTAATTGGCTTGTGGATATCGTAATTGCAATTGCTTCCTCCTGCAAGACTCTCTGCTGGTTAAATATGCTACCTATTTTTCCCGTGTAATGCTTTTGTCTGTTCTTGCTCTGCAGGATGGTGATGTCTACTTGAGAGATGGTGCTGGCTCTCAGACCCTACTGGCAGTAAGAAAGGTCTCCGTATCCAGAATGCTGTCATTACCCAATGACAGCTACATGTTTCGTCCTGTCCTGCCAGCCAAAGCTTCGTACCCTCTGCGTGAAGTAGACACTTATGAAGACACTTCTCTAAATGGTAATTGATGATATGACAAAGCTTTGATGTTATCTGATTAAAAACTTAAAGGGATCTATTAATCAAAGAGCGTGTGCAAACAGCTGCGTTAACAAAGATATCTTTTTAAAAATGTCAGGCGTAAATAGAAATGCCTTTTTATACAGATTTCGAGGGGGGTTTATTTTGGTCCTTGGCCGCTTACTTGTTGGTGGAGGAAGGGTAACCACATCCACCAATCAGAATGCAGCAGATGCAAACTGTTGTTACTAAAATTCAGGGGACAGCAGGCAGAACAAATTAGACGATAGGTAGCTAACACCGAAACTGCAGATAGCGTTCCTTGAATCTCCACTAACCATGAATGCCATAAAAATAAAAAGTGAAATTTCAAAGTAAAGCACTGTTTTATTGCTCTGAGTTTAACCCCTTAAGGACCAAACTTCTGGAATAAAAGGGAATCATGACATGTCACACATGTCATGTGTCCTTAAGGGGTTAAAAAAAATCAAAGGAAAGAGGAGTGCATGAAATGATGATTTAAAGACAAATAATAGCAAAATAAAAGGCATGTTTTGGGATCAGTTTTTTTTTCCCATAGGAAGAGTTCAGAGCCTTCGCTGAGAAATGTTGCTTGTTTAAACAAAGCCTTGCATCCTCTGATGTCACAGATTTACTGAATTAAATTTTGCAAAACCAGGAGCTGATATTCTGTGCAATTTGGCAGCTGCTTTCATTTTTTTTATTTTTTTATTTTTTATTATTGGCCTGAATATCAGCTCCTGGACAAACATTCACCCTGGTGGAAAACTGGTTTTGCATAGTTTAAATAGTGTGGTGAATTTTGTACCAGTCTCTTCAGAGCGATATTTAGCAGATAAACCCCTACTCCCAGCACCTTCTTAAAAAAACAAAAATGCTATATTTTTCATATAGTAATCTTCTCCCTTTGTATTTACGTATTCATTGAACTAAAGTTAAAAAAAAAAAACACTTCACAGGATTTGTAGTATTATGTTTACTTATCTCTATATCTAACAAATATGTATTTGTGAAATATAAAAATTAAAATCAAAAGTAGAAATCTGCACCTTTTTATTCTGTGACTCCCTAGTTTAGCTCCCGGTCAATCAGTTATAAACGTTGTCCTTTGCACCTGATAGTCAGCATGGAGAAGGTATACAGAGAGGAGGAGAAATTAAGATGTTTCTCTTTTTCATCCTCATTTGAGTCCTGCTTTGCCGTGTCTGAACTGGATTATAATTCATTTGCTATGCATTTAAATAAAAGGTCAGGTGTATGCTAGTAACAATGTTAAAGGGTTACTCCAACCACCATAACCACTTCAGTGATTTGAAGTGGTGGTGGTAGGAGTAAGTATGAGCAATGTTTTTGCTTGTGTTATTTGTAATTGTGTGCTGGGGGCTAGTTGCTCACCCATCACAACTCTGTTCCGGGTTGGCAATGTCAATTCTGTGAATAAAGTATGTCTGTTGTCAGTGCGGTTCCTCGGTTTGGACCAATCTGCCTCGTTGCCTGACATAATCAGAATTGATGTGACATAATTAGAATTGATGATCTCAGCCAATCACAATGTTTTCCCATGTAGATGCATTGAATCAATGCATATCTATTGGGTAAGTTCAGTATCTCCATGCAGAGCATGGAGACGCTGAACGTCGGTGCTGCACAGTGTGCAGAACTGACACAGGAAGCACCTATAGTGGCCGTCTGAGGAGTGGCAACTAGAGGTATTCCTAGGCTGTAATATAAACACTGCCTTTTCTCTGAAAAGACAGTGTCTACTGTAAAAAGCCTGCAGGGACTCACTATACTCACCATAACAACTACATTAAGCTGTAGTTGTTCTGGTGACTATAGTGTCCCTTTAACTTATCTGGGGAGGTTTTGTTTTTTTCATTAAACCAGTCCATTTAAGTGTTGTGCATAGTGTAAATCACTATTACCCACACATACCCAGTTATATATCTACACCGAGAAAGCCTTCATCAAAATATAAATATGAACACTTTGGCATGTTTGATAGATTACATGAAGCACCCGTGCACAACAAAAGTGGTTCTTAGCAGTGCACCCTTCATGACTTTGCTTTCACCTAGTGTCCTAGTGGAGGAATGGGTGAGTTGTGCCCCAGTCACATAGTACTTTCATCCCTAATCCCACCCAGTACATTCTTTATCACACTGTTCCCTGCTGTTTCGGAGAGGTGTTGCACCTTTGATGCGGTGTTTGGAGCAGTGAACAATCCATGCATAATTCTTCTGTGAAACCCCAGAGATCTATTTGGTGCGACATAAATTAAAGGTTATTCTTAATACTGCTTTATAGTTGTAAATTTCTCCTTCTTTTAGTATTTTATTAAATTGCTTGAGGTAGACCAATCTCTGGCAAGACCTTACAGATTATTGCCACTTTACACAAATTCCAAAGTTGTAAGCAGCAGGATTAATCAGTATATGTCTCTCTCCAAAATGCAGGGTCGGTTACATCAGTCCATTCCCAAGCCAGTGATATCAGTTCTTTGCTAAAATTACCTGTGGAATGTCAACCTTTACCATCCTGCCACCTGGACCCAGAGGACATGCCTAAAATCCCACCTCCAATCTCCACCTCCAGATCTCCAAGTCTTAACAGACTATTACGCAGACAGGTAAATATATATTTTTTTGGCATTTTTTTAATAGGCAGCATAAACCTTTTATAGACTACAAAATAATATTCTCCTTTTTTATTCTGTCATTTTCCAATCTCAAACACACAATTATCAGTCTTTACTTTGAATACAGGGTTTGAAGTGTCTATGCATGTAAGGCTTGACTGTTGTCTTTGGTTCTTGGTTTTTAGGAGGCCATACGGATGGATTCAGTTGATTATCACACTGAAGAATCTAGTGACAGTCTTCAGGCTGATTCTACGGAGAGCTTAAATGTGAGGACTCCATCACTAACTACATTAGTTCCAAATTTGCTTTGCCCCACTCCTCTCTCTCTGCAGGGAACCCCGCAGTCTTCCCCCATACTCTCTTCTCACCACAGAAAGTCAAGTGTCCGCACACGCAAACATGTATACAGCCAACACAGTATTCCCAGCCGGCCTTCAAGCGGCAGCAGCACCAACACCAACCCAGAGGAATCTACATTTGAGTCCTCAGACCTGGCTGATGAAGAGGTCAGCCATATAAACAGCTCAGCAAAGGGCTGGCGAGGACAATCGCATAATAGGAGTCACTCTGTCTCTCCTTTCATCTCCCAACCTTCATCTCCTCCTCTACTAAAGAACTGCAATAGCACAGCCAGCCTGGCAGGAACCGGCAACAAAGACAAAGACTTGAAGAAGTTCTACAGTGTTGATACGCAAGGATTCTTAACAAAGCCCATGTGGGCAGAAGACCAAAGGAGGCATTCCATTGAGATTTGCTCCTCCATTGATGATGGAGACTCCTGCTTTGATCTGTCCATCGAAGATAAACATGACTCTTCTGTTCATATTCAGTCTGACCCAGAGTACATCAATGGAGTTAGGAGGAAAAAAAAGATGAGTCCACCCTGTATTTCTATAGAACCTCCCATGGAGGATGAAGGTGTCACAGCTCCCTGTACCAAAGCATCAGAAAATAGTATGATGTTAAGAAGGAGAACACCATCTTGTGAATCCACTGCATACAGGGACTCTTTAGATCTTAGCGACAACCAAGTTGTTGACCAAACGTCAAAAACTGATAGACGGATCCAGACTCCTTGTCGCAATGAACACTTGATAATACCCAGCTATTCTTTTGATCAGCTGGATACGAACAGCTTTTCGGACCTTTTAACAGACGGTGGATGCTCCACTCCTCCATCAGTTGGCCTTGTGGATTCTAGGCCTGAACCAGCGGCTTTAGATAGTAAACAAAAAGACCATCTCCAAATACAGAGCACCAATCTCGAAAACAGCAACAGAGATTTAATTGGCATTGGTATGGGTTCCTTGAAAAAGCTTGCACTAGTGAACTCTTCTAAAACAACAGAGGATACAATAAATAAACCGTTATAGCCGTTAAGGATTTGAGACATTTTAAATTGACTAGCTTGATGAACCACTGGATAGACGGGTCTTATAATCCCCTTTGGGTGTTAGTGTTTTCAATATGCTGTGGGCTCACGAGGAATAATGAATAAAAAAAGGAAAGATTTGCAGATGGTTTGAATTAAAATTTTCTTCTTTTGTTTGGTTTTATAAACGGAATACGGAGTTAACTTTCCATATAACCTCAATCACATTGATTCGAGTTTTCTTTTTTTTTTTTTTAATGTTTTTTTTATTTCTATTTTTAAGCTGGCACTTTTTATTGTGCAAAGACACAGCATACAGAAGTGCTGAAATATGAAGACTTGTACATTATCTGTATATCAGCATTATAAATAAAATAGAAATAATGTATTTGTGAAAAATAGGTAGTCTGTCTTTGTGATGCAAAGATATCAGGTTTCCTCCTAATTGGGTTACCAAAGATTCTATCTCCTACACAGGACAATCATCAAGAGGGGACAGGCAGTAACCCAGAACGTTTATTTTTGTAATACATGTGCTAATTTACAATAGAACAATAGTAGAGTAGAATCTATGCCCCTATTATGTATTGTGGATGAAATAGCGTAGCCTTTATAACGTTTGGCACTTCAGCGGGGTGACTGTGCTTCATTCAGTATGTGCTTCTTCACTGTTTTTCCACTGTTCATGACCTTACGATAGATAGGTGGTTGTGGTGTCATAGCACATATGCCACCACAAGGTAAAAAATGCATGACATTGGGAGTAAAGGCACAACATTGGGGCGACAATGGTGAGTTATATGGGCATAGAGAGAGACAAAGAATGTGGCAGGTACAGTGGTGTTCTTTAAAGTTATGGAAGACATTTTTTTAGGATGGATGGGTTTAAATGGAGATAGACCAAAAGTCAGGTCGGTATGAGAAAATAAAGTAGAAGGATAAGGAATTAATGCGATAAGACATGGAACATAGGTGGGAGAGAATGAGATACAAGGGGTAAGAAGATCATTATAAGAGACACAGGGGTAGTGGAGTCATAAGAAGAGGGTGGCATGAGAGATCCATTTCACTTTGTCACCATTGTCAATCATTACAGACCCCTAAACTTCTATACAAGCAATATTAACAAACATGGTTGCCATGCACATGAAAAATATGTAAATTAGAGTAATGGCAGGAAGCACGGCCAATATAGGTGGAAGAATCTACCAGCAAGTTCTGGGAACAGTAGGACATCCCAAGAGATAGCTGCGAAGAATCTACCTACATAACCCAAAACTGTTTTTTTCCATTATTTGCTTTATATATCAACAGTAGAGAGGAATAGCTATAAGACAGTGCTCAGTAGGAGAACCAAATGATACTGGTAACAACATTCATTTGAATTTATGGATTTTCTGCCACGTTTGAATTGAAAGCTGATTCAGTCCACAATTTTAGGATCAAGATTTCAGCTTTGTTCCTCTGCTGGTATAGGGAAAAAATATTCTTGTGATTTTATAGCATGTGGATGAATAGACCGAATAGACTCCGGTATTCTATGGAAGTAGAGGTAAAAAGTTTCCGGTAAACTTCAAACTTCAAATGTGAAGATGCTTCCGGTACTCTGTGACAGTAGGTGGAAAAATTCCGGAACTCTGACAGTAGAGGTTAAAAGGTAAACACACACAGAAAGAATGCATTGAGATCTCAGATTACGTAACCCCACATCTGCTTTTCTTACTCACAGATCTTTTAGAGTAAAAACGTTTTTGTTTTTTTACTTGATTTTTTTTTTTTTGGCCTTGTCAAACTTTTTATTTGTTTTGAAAAGCAAATTGCCCTTTAGCTTGAAGATAGCTGAACTATCTCAAATTCCTTGATTACATGTGTGTTTAATCAGGATCCCACATTGTTTCCAAAAATAGATAGCCACAGGAAGATTACAGGATAAAGTATGCAAGAAGAATGTCAAAAACAACTCAACGAAATCTTGTGTTTAGACATTACGTAAGCACTAGCGCCAAACACAATAATCATTGTGCGATGTGAAGCTGTGCAAGCTAAAGGGACGTTGTAAGCACCATAACTACTACAGCGTATTATAGTAGGCTTAGCGCAAGGAGGCTGTGAATGCCATTTCCTCATTTCTGGCAATCAACTGTTTGAGACGTTTTGACAAAAACCAGGACTCATCCCTCCCCAAAAGTTGCAGGGCTCTCTCTGCACTCCATAGTGGTTATGGTGGGTGGAGTTTTCCTTTATGGTGTTTCTACATAACCTAAAATGGTTTTCAAATAATCCACTAAGCATAATCCCAATCTATATATTGTATTAAAAAGTGAATGCAATTTAACAAGTTGTTTTGCTATTTTTATTAATGCATCATTTGCCTTGAAATCCATTATGCTAACACAATGAATGACAGCTAACGTTGGCACTGCAAATACTTGGGATACTTTGTTTCCGTCAATGCCCAACCAGTCTTACGGCATCATGGGAAAAGAAGCTGCAGTGCCAAGGATTGCCATACTTCTCTAGAATTATCTATGGCACATACTGAAATTATGGAACAATTTTATCACATTCTAAACGAGGTATGGATTGAAATAGATTCCTTCAGTAATCTAAACCAGAAAATAAATTGGTGTCACCTCATAAGACTTATGGAATTAGATCATTCTAAGCACAAGAGATAAGGAAAGAATGGAGGAATGTATTATTAGAGTTATTGTAAACCGTGATTTTTTTTAGGTCATTTGAATGCCATAAAGGGACTCTAAGTACGAAACTCACCTCTGACGTCTTGCAGATCAAAACACGAACATTTCTGAAAAACAGCATTGTTTAAATTTTGCAATCTCCACATCTATGGTGACTGTCATTCAGTCTGCAAATAGAGGCTTTGAATTAAAACAGATTTGATCATTGAATCTATTTTAAGTCCGGTGCCAGTATGTACAGTTTGCCAATGCCAGACGCTGGGTGCGTGCCCAGTGCTTCTCTTTTATTCAGTACTTCTAAAAGAGAAACATTGGATTTGAGTACCGTCATGCATGCGCCATATTTTTACGCATTTGAGTGGACAAAAGCCATTAAAGGGACACTATAGTCACCTGAACAACTTCAGCTTAATGAGGTTGTTCAGATGAGAACTATAGCTCCCTGCAGCCTTTCACATGTAAACACTGTATTTTCTGAAAAAATACAGTGTTTACATTGAAAGCTAGGAACACCTCCAGTTGCATTCACTCAGAGTGAACAAGAGGGACTTCAGAGTTGATGGAGGCATAATGTGCTGGCTCTGCCCCTGATCTGCCTCTTTGTCAGTCTCAGCCAATCCTATGGGAGAGCACTGTGATTGGATCAGGCTACCACATGGCAGCAGACTGCTTGTTTTTCTAAGTCTAACAGCATGCAGATTTACAGCTTCAGTCTTGAATACAGTAAGATTTTTACTATATTTATAGAGGCATGAGGGGCCCAGGGGGGCTATATGGTGGTGTTAACACTATAGGGTCATGCATGTTTGTCATACATGTTTGTGTTCCTGACCCTATAGTGATCCTTTAATCTTCAATTAATTTATTTTCTTTTTTTTTGTTTTATTCCCTTAACTGATTAAATAATATCCCTTTCAGGAAAAGCAATAGCTAGACACCTGGTCCTATTTTAAAACTTCAGTCTTCAGTTTAAAACTGATATTAACCGATTTTTCTTTTTAAAGGAAAACACACAGCGTGTTTAAAAACAGAAAAGCAGATTAATGAACACACAGTTGGCCAGGAAAGAGAGCAGTCCCAGTATATTAATTAGTGCAATAGCTTCATTGAGCGCCTTGTTATCTCGTGACAACAGTCTTTTCGTGTCAACAGAGAGGAACCTTGAATTGTAATCCCGATAAGAAATATCTGTGGCTCTCATTAGTCCATATCTGTTGTAAATGTCACTAGCCCAGGCTCCTTTGGGACAGCTTCACAATTTAACAAAAGTTGTTTATTGTTTCTAATCAGCAATTTGTTTGATCCATACACATCGCTGGTAATGATATCCCAGAATATGTAGTATACCTGTAGTTATTTCGTTTTTTTGTTTAGATATTTTTTTTCTTTAGCAATATAAAAACCATCACATTAAAGTAACACATGTGGTTTGTAAGGCAATTGAAAATGTAGAACTGCATGGCTTGACATTGTTTGGGGACCTATTTATGTACAAGAAGGATGAGGAATCTATTAAAGGGACAATTTAGTCACCAGAACAAATGCAGCTTAATGTAATTGTTCTGGTGAGTGTAGTCAGTCCCTGCAGGCTTTTTAATGGAAACACTGCATTTTCAGAGAAATTGACGATCTCAGCCAATCCAGATGCTAGAAGATTCTTGCTACGCTGGAAAAAGGTGAGTAAATCCCCTTTCTAACCAGAGGCAAGTGGGGGCCCGGACCACCTAAATAGTGGTTATAGAACTATTGTTTCAGAAATACACATTTGTGTTCCTGAGTCTATAGTGCCCCTTTAATGTATCTGTTAAATTAATTAAAACATAAAGGGGGGCCAGCACTTCTCAGCATTTTAATATTATATTTATTTAATCCTAAATTTAAAGTGTTCTCCAAACACTATGACTATTTTAGTGTTTTGAATTGGCCATGGTGCTTGGATTCTGTATGTGCAGATTCATTAATAAACGCTGCACATACAGAGTTAAAGGGATTCTCCAGTGCCAGGAAAACATATTAGTTTTCGTGGCACTGCAGGACCCTCTGGTTAAAACCCCTTCTGTGACTTACTGGAGTCCAGCGCTGGATGTCTCTCAGCGCTGGTCAGGCTCTGCCTACGCTCCTCCCCACCTCGGGGGAGACCTACTGCACATGTGCGGCCGTCAGCGGGAGAGACTTAATGCGCATGTGCGGCTATGGTCACGCGCGCGCATTAGACCTCCCCACAGGAAAGCAGTGAATAATGCTTTCAATGCTTTCCTGTGGGGATTTCGGCAACGCTGGATGTCCTCACATTATTGTTGATACATTAGCCCGCCCTTGCTGCCCCCTATCTCTCCCAACCTTTATGGTGTCCTACATGATGCCATGGATATCTTTTTGGCGTTGTATTCTTCTGTTAGCTTCTACAGTAGGAAAAAAAGCAAATGTCTAACTTCCAGAAACCATCACTGTGCCCAAAACACACTGCTATGGGCATATATTGAGCAGTGCCACAGAAAGAATTCCCCTGGACAATCAGGGAGGGGTGGGGGGGAGGCCATGACTTTTCACAGTTGTGAATACACCCTTTTCCAAATTATTATGCAAATTCTATTTAAGTGTCACAAAGATTAAATATTTTGTTTTTCAGTTTAACTCATGGATGGCATTGTGTCTCAGGGCTCTTTTGATCACTGAAAACAATCTCGGACACCTGTGATAATTAGATTGCCAGGTGAGCCCAATTTAAGGAAAAACTACTAAAGGAGGGTGTTCCACATTATTAAGCAGAACACCATTTTCATGCAATATGGGGAAGAAAAAGGATATCTCTGCTGCCGAAAAGAGTGAAATAGTTCAATGCCTTGGACGAGGTATGAAAACATTAGCTATTTCACGAAAACTTAAGCGTGATCATCGCACTATTAAGAGATTTGTGACTGATTCAGAGCACAGACGGGTTCATGCAGATAAAGGCACATTGAGGAAGGTTTCTGCCAGATCCATGCATCGGATCAAGAGTGCAGCTGCTAAAATACCATTACATAGCAGCAAACAGATATTTGAAGCTGTTGGTGCCTCTGGAGTCCCACGGAAATCAAGGTGTAGAGTCCTCCAGAGTCTTGCAACTGTGCATAAACCTTCTATTCGGCCACCACTAACCAATGCTCACAAGCAGAAATGGCTGCATTGGGCAGAAAAATACATGAAGACTAATTTTCAAACAGTCCTGTTCACTGATGAGTGCCGTGCAACCCCAGATGGTCCAGATGGATGGAGTAGTGGATGGTTGGTGGACGGACATCCTGTTCCAACAAGGCTGCGACGTCAGCAAGGGGGTAGTGGAGTCATGTTTTGGGCCGGAATCATGGGAAGAGAGCTGGTCGGCCCCTTTAGGGTCCCCAAAGGTGTAAAGATGACCTCTGCAAAGTATGTGGAGTTTCTGACTGACCACTTTCTTCCCTGGTACAGAAGGAAGAACTATGCTTTCTGTAATAAAATCATCTTAATGCATGACAATGCACCATCTCATGCTGCAAAGAATACCTCTGCATCAATGGCTGTTATGGGGCTAAAAGGAGAGAAAGTCATGGTGTGGCCTCCATCCTCCCCTGACCTTAATCCTATTGAGAACCTTTGGAGCAATTTGGAACAGGGTGTATAGACAAACATAATTAGGAGCCAATTTAGAATAAAAGATCAATTTAAAAAAATATTTTGCAGTTTAAATTTGTATTTTATTTTACAGTACACTGACCTGCATACTGGTTTACTGCTCATTTTGTCTTACTGCCTCTTTAATGCCCCCGAAAGTTTTTCTTTCGATGTTTCAATGGTTTTTAACAAGAACTTTAAAAAAAAAAAAAAAGAAGAAGAAAAAAAAATAATTCCTTCAAACTCGCTATTTTTCCTTAATGACATCCAAACAACATGTTGAATATTTCTGCTCGGTCAGTTACTGTCAGACAAACATATCAGGTTGTGATGCATTTTCATGACATTTATTCAGCAGGGAATTCTGTTGTCCTCTATAAAAGTAGATTCACAGGACATTATTTTCTTTGTAGAGTATCTACGTTCCGTGCAATTCTTTCAAGAGATCCGGCAGTTTACGTAAACATTATTTAATGCTTACAAAGTGTTTGTCTGCTCACCTGTCACTGCTTGTTCATTTCTCTGTGTTCCGTTTCTGAAAATCAAGTCAAGCTGGGCTATTTGCTAAACTGTGAAATATGCATTCACCGGGGAATTCTGCATTTTAGGCCAAAATATTGAAATTGGAAAAAAAAATCTTCAATCCTTATATTTCCACTTCAGTTATTTATTGTAGCCAAAATGTTTCAGTTCCTTCCTACATGTTCGACAATTTCCAATTAGGTAAATAATTCTGCAAATGTGTACGGAGCTTTGATGTTTTAGTTCGAAGAATTTTGTTTTTTCTAAGCAGACTTCTGAATTCAGGGAGTAACGTGACAGACGTTTTGCTGGCTGATGTCACCTGTGACTTTGTCTCTGTAGTTCTCCTGCACCAGACCTCCAGCGGCAATGTCATTTGGCAAAGTTTCCAGATCCTGATAGCGCCGCTTTAAGTCTTTAAATATTTGATTTGGGGCGATTGCAGCTTTCTCCAAAGAATTCTGCCCAACATAGTATGTAACTAATACAGTGTATGCAACCAAAATGTTTCCATTTGTTTGTAGTTCAGAACGAATGCAGCTATGATTGCAAAAAAAAAAAAAAGAATCAACGCATGTATTTGGCTGTGGTTCTGGTAAGATGTATATACGCAGTGCAAGTACTTAGACAGGGTAAAATGTGCATAAAGACTGATGGGGTAAAGATGACCCCTTTTTTTGCAAATTGCTACAGTTAGTTGAGGACACTGTGTAAGGAGCATGGTGTTAGGGCATCATTTGGTTGTTATGGTGCATTCTTTGTATGCAATGGGTATCTGTATACCCATTCTCTTCAAATTAATACTCACACAACTTCCCTTGGTGTGAGGCAAACCTTCCATCCCCTCTAAATAGGGATTCCTAGGGATCATGCATAATCACGGGCACATTTATATTTGCAATTTGGGTTTGATGTTGCATTTAAGCATGTAGGGGTGAATTTTATAAGGCATGTTATAGGCACACTACAGACACATAAAGCAATAAGGCTTGCTTTAAAAAAAAAAAAAATTAAAATGAAGATTTCAAAAGAAATCGGCACTTTACAAGTGGACGTCGAAAGGACCCCACCGTGTAGTTTTTATCTGCTTCTGTTAGCTCGACAGAGCACGCCTGCCTTCCTTCCTTCTCAATGACAAGTACTGCAGCTCAATGAGAAGCATTGGAAAGCCTCAATCATATGTGACTGCATGTGTGGCTCCAGCACTTCTTCACCGAGAATCCTTTGACTGCTGTATTCTCCAGCCTGATAAAGAGGGGAAGGCTTGCAAAGGCTACAGACAAGAAGTCTGCAGCTATGCAGAAAAAAAATACATGCATGTTTTTTGTTTTTTTTTGTGGAGGTATATCTATTAAATAGATTAGTAATGTATTTGAAAGGATCACTACTCCTTTACTAATCCCTGTTTATCTCTCTCTTTCCTCCTCCTCCTCAGGCAAACCCAATCTATGTCTCCCCTCCTGTTAACCAGGGCTGTCTTTAATATTGATTGAACCCTGAGCAAGCATTTACAACCCCCCCCCCCCTCCTACTTTCTAGAATAGAAAGGATCCTGGTGCTATAATTGTTTTAGGCCCCCTTATTAAGGGTGGGAAAAATGTAGATCCCTATCTGTCGTGCAACTCCAACATTGCTTTGACAGCTGGGGCTCTACCATTTTCCCATGCTTGCAGGGTTGTATGTAGCAGCGAGCAGTGTTTGTGTGTTTGAATGTAAGCATGTTTTTGTATGGAGTATGTTTGTGTGAATGTAGTGGTGCTTTGTATGTGGTGTTGGTTTTTGAAAGCAAGCATGCATTTTAAATTTGAGGGTTCTGTGCAGTATCTTCTGTTACAGTTCCTAGAACTGCACTCTTCTGGACAGCGATCTCAGATGTCCCACCTGGAATCGGTTGAAGCCACTCCCCCAACTTGGGAGTCACAGCCCCAAGTTCTCCTATCACAACTGGGACTACTACTGTCTTCACTTTCCATATACTTTCTAGTTCTTCTTTCAGTCCTTGGTATTTCTCATGTTCTTTCTTCCTGATGTTATAGTCACTGGGTAGTGCCACATCCACCACGACTGCAATCTTCCATGTCTACCACCACAATGCCGGGTTGGTTGGCCAGCACCTGTCGGTCTTGACTACCCTTTGTGGTATTTCCCATCTGGACTTAGGCAGGTCCAATCTATATTCTGTGCAGATGTTTCGGTACACAATCCTAACAACTTGGTTGTGTCTCTCCGTGTATGTTGTTCTTGCTAACATCTTGCCACTAGGTGTTGGACAGTCTCGTAGGCCTCTTTGCACAGTCTGCACCTTGGGTCTTGCCTGGTGTGGTAGAATCCAGCTTCTATTGATCTGGTGCTGAGTGCCTGTTCTTGTGCTGCTAGGATTAGTGCATCAGTGCTGTCTTTCAGTCTTGCCTTTTCCAACCACTGGTAGGATTTTGTCATGTGAGCCACATCCACTATCTGCCGGTGGTACATCCCATGGAGAGGTTTGTCTTGCTAAGGAACCTCCTCTTTTTCTGCATCCTCTATCTGTTGATGTCTCAGGCATTACCTTAGCAGTTCATCTTTGGGAGCCATCTTCGTACTTGTGGATGCTCTGTGTTTCATACAGGACTGTGGCCTTGACACTCATCAGGCCCCAACCTACTTCGTGCAGTCTCTTGGTGCTGGATTTCATTTGGAATCCTGCATTCAGAGTGAGTAGTTTTCTGGTCTTGACATCCATGGTGACAAGTTCTTCTCTTGGCAAGGTTATTATTCCAGCCGGGTACCTCATGACAGGTAGGGCATATGTGTTGATGGCTTAGATCTTTTTCTTCCCATTGAGCTGGGACTTCATGACCTGTCTGACTCTTTGGAGGATGTTGCTATCCTCAGTGCCTCTTCCTCATGGCTGCCATGTGTTTGTGGTACCCCCAGGTACTTATAGCTGTTCTCTATATCTTCTGTTTGGCTTTTTGGAACTTCAACTCCTTCTGTCCCTCTTTTTGCTATCATCCACCCGCATTTCTCTAGTCCGAAAGACATTCTGATGTCCTTGCTGTATATCCTAGTTAGGTGGATCAGTGAGTCAATGTCCCGCTCATACTTGGCATACAGCTTGATGTCATCCATGTAGAATAGGTGGCTGATGGTAGCTCCACTCTTGAACCTGTATCCGTATCCACTCTTCTTGATGATCTGGTTAAGGGGGTTGAGGCCTATGCAGAACAGCATTGGGGATAGCGCATCACCTTGGTATATGCCACATTTGATGTTCCATTATTGTCCTGGAATTGGCTTCTAGAGTTGTTTTCCACTTGCCTATCGAGTTCTTGATGAAGGCTCTTATTGTCTTGCTAACCTTGTAGAGAGCCAAGCATTCCAGTATACATGTGTGTGGCATTGTGTCATAGGCTTTCTTGTAGTCAACTCAGGCCGTGTACAGATTGGTCTGTCTGGTCTTCGAATCCCTTGTGACCGGTTAGTCTTCCATTAGTTGGTATTTTGATCCTCTGGTGTTGTTTCCAATCCCCTTCTGAGTTTTGCTCATATATTGACTCATGTGCCCTTGGATCTTGCAGGCTACAATGCCTGACAGGAGTTTCCATGTTGTGGGGAGGCAGGTTATTGGTCGCTAGTTGGATGGTGTTGTTCCCTTGTGAGCAGGGGTGTACCTAGAGCCTTTGGCACCCAGGGCGGATTCTGTGTTTAAAAAAAAAAAAAAACATTTTAAAAATGTTTCAGGTGTTTTTTACAATGTAAAGGGTGTGTGTGTGGGGGGGGGAGAGGGGCAAAGCAGGGGGGGCACAAACTTTACATTGTAAAAAACACCCGCAATATTTTTAAAATGTTTTCATTTTGAAAAAAATTGTACAAATGTGTAAACTTTGTAAAACCCTGTTCTGCCTCCCTTCTACAAAACCCCTGTCCTGCCCCTGTTCTACAAAACTCGAATATATACCGGTAATTATAACAAAATCGCAACTGAAAGTGGGTGAGAAGTAATGTGGTATAAAAAGTACTTTGTGCTCTTTAAGGAAAAAATCCTTTCCCACACGGATATATATGTACAATAGAAATAGTAATGATCCCAAGGCACACCAAGGTTTGCACATTAAAACATTTATTCATGCATTAATTTTGACAGAAAGAAAGTGCATAAAGTAGTGCATACCCAATCTATAATACCAATACCACAATAGTAATAATGTGCTAAATGCAAACACCCATTAAAAAGGTATATTGACCAAGAGCAGGAGAAATTAAAAGCCTGACGTTTCGGCTAGGAGGCCTTCCTCCGAGGGAGGTCCCACATACATACTAACAGACACATACTGAAACAAACATACACACATACAGGCATACATACTGACACACACATACTGAAGCAGATACACAGACATATACAGACACACATAGTATAACACAGACACATACTAACATACATACAGACTGACATATATACACATACATACAGACACACATAGTATAACACAGACACATACTAACATACATACAGACTGACATATATACACATACATACAGACACACATACTTATACATACTGACAGACATACATATATACTGACATACAGACAAACATACATACAGACATAAATACACACATACATACATATACATACATATACACATACTGACACACATACATACTGAAATACATACACATACATACATACTAGCATTCATACTGACATACATACATACACTGACATACATACATACACATACTGACATACATACACATACTGACATACATACATACACATTGACATACATACACATAAGAAAGGATCAGACTCCCAAGCTTCTTCCTCATTGCCTCCTCTTCCTTCCTCCTGTGCAGCTCTGCATTTTCTCTGGGAAGAAGTGACTCATGAGAGTCACTACGTTCCAGTGCTGCCGAAAAGCAAGGGGGCCCAATCGCGCTGTTAACGGGCCACAACACCCGACCGGGGCCCTGCTGATACGAACCTACCGGGTGGCCATAAGTGTATATGCCACCCGGTGGGCCTGCTTGGCGTGTGGGCCCTCGGCTGCACCAGCGGGCCGGTTTGGGATAAGGTAAGATTAGTGGGGGAAGCGGGGCCCATGAGGCAGCTGCCTTGGGGCCCCCAGAAGTAATTTTGCCCAGGGCAGCTGCCCCGTATGCCTAGTGTTAAAGACAGCCCTGCTGTTAACCACAATCTGTGTTTGTCCTTCTGTCCAAATACCCAATTTGTGTCTCTCCTCCTGTCCAAACCCCTATCTATGTCTCTCCTGCTGTTAACCTTAACCTGTGTTTCTGCTTCTGTCCAAACACCCAATATGTGTCCCTCCTCCTGTCCAAACCCTTATCTGCCTCTCTCCTTGTCTTTATTTTTTTATCGGCTATTTTTATTTTACTCTTAGTCTCCATTCAAACTACTCCTATAGTACCAACTATAACAAAGTTTCATTATGTATTTCTGCTCTGCTGTTTATAATACATCTGGAATGATTTAACTGAGTGTTGGAGCGTTTTTTTTTAACCTACTGGGCACGCTTAAAAGATAGATGGGGATGTTCACAGCCCATTAGAGGTCCTGATGGCAGTGTGTACACAGCCCATTACAGTCACTATATGTTACACGGACCAGCTGTACATGCTCCGTAGGACATCACCTTCCTTATAAATGCTGCAGAATAAAGACTGACCAGCTCATTTTTTTTATTTCTGTGTATTTTGTGTAGAGACTTGTTTTTTTCTGCTAAAGACCCACTGTGTCTCCTGCTGTCATCTAATAAACACAGTTCCTGCTGTATAAAAATATATATATTATTATAGATTTTGGCCCAATTTTTCACAATTTCGATTGTATTTCTCTATTGTGAAATAAGTGAAGGCTGTGGGTTATATTATGCACAGCATCTAAACAACTTTTTATTATTGCTAAGCCAGGAATACCAACAGTCCTGCCATCTTACTTTCATTACCTGGTGTCCCGCATCTAGGGACACCAAGAAACTGTCGACAGGCAGCACAGCGTCAGTCAAAACAAAATAAAATTTATGTGAGAGCACACTTAAGTGGTCTGGGTGCCAGGTCCAGCTAGGGTTAACCCATTTTTTAATAAACATAGCAGTTTCAGAGAAACTGCTATGTTTATTAATGGATTAAGCCTTCCCCTATTTCCTCTAGTGGCTGTCTCATTGACAGCCGCTAGAGGCGCTTGCGTGCTTCTCACTGTGATTTTCACAGTGAGAGCACGCCAGCGTCCATAGGAAAGCATTGTAAATGCTTTCCTATGCGACCAGCTGAATGCGCGCGCAGCTCTTGCCGCGCGTGTGCACTCAGCCGACTGGGCGGAACAGAGGAGGAGAGAAGGAGGAGAGCTCTCCGCCCAGCGCTGGAAAAAGGTAAGTTTTTACCCCTTTCCCCCTTCCAGAGCCAGGCGGGAGGGGGTCCCTGATGGTGGGGGCACCCTCAGGGCACTATAGTGCCAGGAAAACGAGTATGTTTTCCTGGCACTATAGTGGTCCTTTAATGTGTCTCTTTGCAAAAACACACACACATGCAATATTTTACCATAGGCTTGATAAAAAGACCTTAAATTTTAAAAAAAGGTAGCAGACCGTAGTGAAATCTGTATACAATTTAAAAATAAACAAACACAAAATGAACCCACTCACGTTTTGCTGAGCCACTTAATAGTGCTTTTTGGTGTAAATGTTGCTCAGATCAGGCAGGTAGCGTTTTCCTCTAGATACTGGACCTCTCACGCTTAAATTGGCATAAAACCAAAGAAAGAGTGGCACAGCATGAGTGCATTGTTAGATGTACGTGCGTGCTGTGCAGCGGGAACTAGGACCATGCAGGGGGCTCTTCTGTAACGCTCCCAACATGGCCTAAATGCTGGTTCAGGCAAAACAGATTTTTCAGTGGGTAGATCTGCCACTTTTGGGCATCGCTAGTGATGTGGTCATATTACTGGTGAAGCCCCCTCAGGACCCTGCCCGCCCTGTCCTGGTTATGCCGCTGTAAATGTGGGAGGTATGCTAAACTGATTGTGGCACACGTTAACACATCATCCAAGGT
Organism: Pelobates cultripes; assembly: GCA_933207985.1. Classification (NCBI taxonomy): domain Eukaryota; kingdom Metazoa; phylum Chordata; class Amphibia; order Anura; family Pelobatidae; genus Pelobates; species Pelobates cultripes. Next base: position 133,678,478 of record OW240918.1, on the reverse strand, counting down.
CAAGCAGTTTTATCAGATTTTTAAAACAGGTATATCAACATGAGGTTATATCAACTTGATGTTAGCTCTCCAATATACGCCCCTAAGTGATGCGAGTGTGATGTTTTGGGTTGTACGGATTTTGATTAGTGTAAACCTTGAGTCTCTAGGTTTGGTCTTCTAGAGTTCCAACCCATATCTAAGCTTAGCTTCGGTACAATGACATGTCCGATCGGGGGTATGGTCAAAGTTCTGGTTACCAGGCCGTGGTATCCACAGTGGATGCCTGCCACACTCATCCAATGAGAAACCTGTTAAATGGGTGTCTAACCATATTGTTTCCTACCATAGTCATCTGCATGGCCACAGCTGTCAGAATCGTAGTCTCTGTCTCTTGTTTAGATACTTACGTAGAATATGTATAGTGTAGGGAGGTAGCAATGGATATAATCGCTCCTTAACTATTGCCGAGGGGGATAGTGGCATCATTTTTTCTGCGTGCAGACTATTTGTTGGGCCAGGGGTACAGTGAGCGATAAGACTCCCATGATGCCCAGGCTGCCGTTACAAATGTTTTGGGGGGTAAATTCTTCCTCGCCATTGTTTCATATTGCTTTGTTGTTTCCAGTGTTTGGACGCATCGCAGGATAGTTGGCGTGTTGCGTGAGCTCCACATTCTGTTTATTGAAGTAAAAGTGGCTATAAGTATGTGGTAAATGAGGTACTTACTGTCTTTCGGGAGGCCCTTCGGGAAGAGGTGTAATAGGTACACTTCGGGTCGTTTCGGTACTGCTATCCCTGAACATTTATATATGATTTGTTCTACGTTTGTCCAGAATGATGTCAAGCGAGAACAGGACCACCAAATATGGTGCACTGTTCCTTGTGCGGAATACTACTTTTAAAATTGGCACCCTCAGTAATCCAGCCTTTTACAGCTGTCAAAAATACAAAGTAAGAAAGGGCGACACTTGGATGGTTCAAAAGTGAGGTCAGAGTTTAGGTGCGCTCCCCCCATATATGACATTTCAGCTCAGAGAACCTTAATCATGACACTTGTCAATCAAGCAGATGGAACTATGAATTCTGAACTGCCTGTGTCAATTTTGCCCAGTTTGTGTGTGCGTTGTGCGCATGCTGCACTCCCAACTTGTACTGAGCTCTCTATCCTCTGCAGGGAGTGAGCCAAAACATAGACAAAGCATCCACGGTGTGAAGAAGAACGAGGCATGAAATTGTGAAATTAAAATAAAAATATCTCTAAAAAGGAACATAAAATGTGAAAACACTATAGATATATTTTACGTCACATGAATTGCCCCAAAGGTTTTTTTTACATGTCTGCTTTAGCATTGTTTATTATAAGGAACAACAGGATGAGCACACATTGGGAAAAAGGCTCTTGAGATTTAGCAGTTTTGAGACATATTTTGCTGTTTCGATGACTTCTAATGCTTCACACAGCACTGACACACCGTTAGAACAATGAAATGTGTTATCCAGGTAGAGAACTGTTAATTGAACACAATTCCAGGAACTGAGACATGGGTAAAATTGCTTAGTTATATGTTCTGCTGACTTCCTGATCTATCACATTGAGCGCTAACACTGACAGTTAGATATCTCGGAGTCTCTCAGATTAATACATGCACAGTAAAATCATTCATGACACACATATATTAGACCTACTCCAAGCCTATGGAAACAACAGAATTTGTGATGAGTTGTCAGCGACAGGTAAAAGTGAGAATCACAAAACATGGTTGTATCAACAACTATAAAAAAGGTTACAAAATAAATCTGAAGTGAAGTATTGTAAGGTTCTATACGCACGTGGGGGTCATTTGAAAAGAAAAACATGTGTGACTGGGAAAGGATAAATAGAATGCGAGATTTACAGTGAAGAAGAAAGAATTGAGTAATATTAACATTCCTCCCAACATTTAGGGGTGGGAAGGCCAGTGACCCAACCTACACCACAGGTAATGCCGATAGGGGCAGACTCACTTTGAAAGGGGTCAGCCCCCCACCCTAAAATGAGTATGTCAGCTTGTTGTGAATGTATGCCACGCTGACTGATTAGCTAACAAGAGTTGAATTTAAAATGTTTGCAGCACAAGGCCTAGCCAAGAATATGCACAAGCCCCCCCTACACCCATCCTTTAAGTATTTTGATTCATTTATTTATTTATAAAATATATATTGTATGTGCATGTTTGTTTTGTAATAGTCCTTTGAGGGGAAAATTATAATTACATTGTAAGCATATGCACATTCACGGTCAAATATCCGACAGGCACAATCTGACATATAAAGGAAAGCTCACTGACAAACTCAGTGATACACACAGACAATCTCACTGGCACACACAGACAATATCACTGGCACACATACCATCTCATTGATACACACAGACAATTTCACTGGCACACACACAATCTCACTGATACACACAGACAATTTCACTGGCACACACACAATCTCACTGATACACACAGATAATCTCACTGGCACACACACAATCTCACTGGCACACCCCCAATATCATTAATAGACACACACAATCTCACTGATACACATAGACAATCTCACTGGCACACACCATCTCACTGATAGACACAGGCAAGTTTACTGGCACACACCATCTCACTGATACACACAGACAATCTCACTGGCACACACAGACAATATCACTGGCACACATACCATCTCATTGATACACACAGACAATTTCACTGGCACACACTGTAGTGGAGAGGTAGTATAATCCACAGTATCTCCGCTGGGTAACAGGAATATCAGGTAAATAATCCAGGTAAATAAATACAGCCTACAATAATCCCGGTAGTGTTATAAGAATCCTTCCTTCCCAAGAACTAGACGACACATAGGCTGGTAGTCAACTGAGCTTTTATTCACAGGTCACTGTATTTATGGGATTCCCCATGCAAGGGGTTTCCCTACTGACATTACAGGGATGGTACAGTAGGGGACTACATGGGGAACTGACCAACACATACATTTCTCCCATCAGGCACTGCTGCAAGAGAGGGATACTCCCACTAGAATATACCGTTAAGTGGATTATCCCTCCGTGCAGCAGAACTTACATTTTACATTAAAATACATAACTTCCATTATATTCACTTTATTTAAACGAATGGACATTCGGTAGATAGCTGGGGGCTGAGCGCACAGTTCGTGAGAATACCGCTCAGCTCCCAGCCTAACTAACCGAACGCCGCACAAAATACACATTATTTCCAAAACACTGTTAAAGTACCGATTGGTATTAGGGGAGCAAACTACCGAACGGCCGGGGCTCCCGAACGGCCTGGAAGTCCAGCGGTGTTCGCTACGGTGTTCGTAGCCGATGTTAGTTCCAGGCGCTCGACGGCAAAACCCCGCTGGGCTAACAAAGGATCCAAGATGGCCGACCGCCGCGTGGTCAGTAGCCGAACGACGGCCACCTAGGGAAGCCTTTAACTACCGATTGCAACAATGTTGCAATCGGTTAATGGGCGCCACACGACCTCCTGTGTGTGGTCGTCCATTCGGTAGGTTATTCGTTTCACGAACAGTGTTGAAACTCACTGTTCGTGAAACTACATTAGGAATGCTGGGTTTTTCATACTGCAAGCATACGAACGCCCTCATTCATCTGAAAGACACATACAGTAATACACTTGGTTCTCACAGCTGAAACAGGGATTTAAACACATTCAATATATGACTAGTCTTAGGTGGCTAGTTTTGCCACACCCACATACAGACACAAAACTGACTCTCTACAGCCAAGCTCTTTGACAAACACATTCTCACTGGCACGCACACATAAGCACACTACAGACATGCTTTCTGGCTTACAAACACACACACGATTACTGACTGACACACACAATCTCACTAAAGATAACCAACTACATACACAGACAGGCTAAAAATGGAAGGTTAATAACTGTAAGGGACTCTGGGTCTACTCCATCCCCAGGTATATGTCTGTCACACAGGCTTAATCATTGAACAAGCAGTGTGGAAAATTTACAAGTAAATACAAAGCTTTGGTGAAAGTGACTGAACTGGAAAGAATATTAAACTCGATTCTATTCCTATATTGGTTATTTAGGCCTACAATTTGAGTTCTTTAGAATTCCTGTTTATTAAGTAAACCCCACGGTGAATAGGTCACTCCGTGAATTTAGTGCAGTGTGTTTCACGGCTTACTGGAGCTGCAGTGATTACGAGAGGAGGTGGAGGGGGTGGGGGGTATAATTTTACTTCTTGGACAGAATCCAGCTTCCAGGAAATAACATAATCTTCGCTGCGGATGTGACCAAGACAACACGCGCTCTGGCCTCTGTTCTTACATCATGTCAGGTTTGTATACACGATTATCTGCACAGCACGGAATCTGTCACAGGTTCGAAACGTATGGGAGTCAAGACGAGCTGCGTCGCCCACAGCAAAGCACAAATCCCACTAGGCTCAACCAATATCAGGCCAGCCTCTATAGAAGGGGTTTAACCCTCCAAGTGCCAGAATGGAAGGAAAATTCAGAACATCAGACGAAGAATCCGATAAGTCTTTCTGAGATTAACGTATACAGGAAAAGTAGAAAGGGGTGAATGCCTTATGTCATTTTAAGGCAGGTTTGTAATTTGCACAGACATTACCACAGAGAGACACGTCAAATTACAGACATATTATAGGGAGACTGGGACGAAGCCTTAAATGGGCTCTCTAAGTACCATAGCTATTGCAGTCTATTGTACATATTGATTTTGTTGGTGGATTTTTTGGCTGTTGCCCCTCCAGGCTCTGCCAAACCATTTGTGAGCAGTTTGAGAAAACACAGGGCTTTCCCGGTGTAATGAATACGGATAATGGATCGTGAAGTAGAATTTCTTCATTCTCTCTGTGGCCGAGAGGCCTTCTTTAGGAAGAGCCCCGTTTTTTTGTGGCTTAATCTGAGTAAACGCGGCTTTTAATTCACCACCATTGCTTTGTTTAGTAAATAAACCATAAAATATCCTCATTATGCAACAATACGATGGTATCATAGTCCACTGGACTACACTCTCACAAGCTGTGGAAACTATGAAAGCCCAAATGGGTAATGGGGCACAGGGAATCCATCCTATGGGTAACGAGTTACAGGGAATCCATCCTATGGGTTATGGGGTACAGGGAATCAATTGTATGGGTAATGGGGCACAGGAAATCCATCCTATGGGTAATGGGGCACAGGGAATCCATCCAATGGGTAATGGGGCACAGGGAATCCATCCTATCGGTAATGGGGCACACGGAATCCATCCTATGGGTAATGAGGTACAGGGAATCCATCCTATTGGTAATGGGGCACAGGGAATCCATCCTATGGGTAATGGGGCACAGGGAATTCATCCTATGGGTAATGAGGTACAGGGAATCCATCCTATGGGTAATGGGGTACAGGGAATCAATTTTATGGGTAATGGGGCACAGGGAATCCATCCTATGGGTAATGGGGCACAGGGAGTTCATCATATTAGTAATGGGGTACAGTGAATCCATTCTATGGGTAATGGGGCACAGGGAATCCATCCAATGGGTAATGGGGCACAGGGAATCCATCCTATCGGTAATGGGGCACACGGAATCCATCCTATGGGTAATGAGGTACAGGGAATCCATCCTATCGGTAATGGGGCACAGGGAATCCATCCTATGGGTAATGGGGCACAGGGAGTTCATCATATTAGTAATGGGGTACAGTGAATCCATTCTATGGGTAATAAGGCACATGGAATACATAGTAGGGGTAATGGGGCACAGGGAATCATTTCACTCAGTAATGAGGCACAGGGAATTTACCCTATTGGTAATGAGGACTAAAAGGTCTGTGCTTCTAGCGTTTGAGCCTAAGATAGCACACTTATATGTTCAATGGACCTAGAGTACAATTGAGCTCTTGCAGAGGGTAATCAGGACACAGATCAGATGCAGATTAGTAAACACAGTGCCAGACCTACCTTTAGCAATTTAGAATTTATGGACGGTATTACCCATGATGCTCAGCCACGCACCATGGAGTATAGCACATAGCATTTGAGGGTATTCAGGCATCTTGGGCCTATTGCAATGCATAGGCCTAGAGCTCCGATAGCCCCTACATTAATCTAGACCTGATTTTTACCACTCCGGCTATTTTGTGCTACATTTTGCACTCAAGTTGTCAATGCATCACAATTAATAAATAACATGGCCTATTAGATAGCTTTTGATGACTGTATTTTTTAACCTGTTACAATTATCTGGACCTTAAAGGGTTAGCATCATGACAACTACAGCATGCTGGTTATGTTGCCAGGAGTACCCTTGTCCAGTTCCCCAACAATGGGGCAAACACCCCTATCATGGGTCCCCGCGGGGCTCTCTGGCTCCCTCGTGGTATGTCGATGTGCTTCTGAGTTACACCTCCAGCATCAGAGGGGTTAAAATATAAGTGCAGGCACCATGGCCACTTCCAGTCACTGAAGTTGTCATGGTGATTGGAGTAACATTTTAAGAAAAAAAGTGGTGCCGCTTTTTGTTATCTCCATAGGGGTTCATGAATCAGATATATCCACGTTGTTATTTAGAGCCTCTATCTTCAATATAGAGAGGTGCCTAGGGATTCAGGCAGAATTTTGGATTTAAAGAGCAGGGAGCTCATATGGGACACCCACCCTGTTGGAGAACTCTGTGGGAATAGAACATGACCTTAATACACATGATCATTCTAACCTAACCGAGGGTCCAAGTGTTTTCCCCAGGGATAGACACTAGCCGATGGGAACCAGCTCTTGTTGCGGCTTTTAACCTTCCCACAGCAAAAGCACAGAAAAGTAAAACGGAGATAGTCTCATCTTCTGACAAGATTTGGGAGACTGGGGAAAGCTTCTTAAAAACATATCAAAATACACGGATAAACTATCCACTAAATGCTCATTTCAATTGTAATAGTTACATGTTTCTTAAAGGGCCAGTTCTGCAATACTTTTTCCCGTAGATTTTATTTAAGTATAATATATACTAACAGGTGTGGCGAATGTCAGCAATCCATCATGCCCCAGACATCGATTTGGAAAGCTGTGTATGAAAATATGCATGTTGCATGATTTTTCCCATAATGCCATGCAGTCCTTACAGACATCAGAGACGGACAACAATATTATATTAAAGGAATGCAGCGTTGCTCTGTGATACTTTGATGAATGCTGATGCCAAAGTGATGCCCTTTAAGAAAATCTGAACTCCATTTTGGTACTGTTGGCCAAAGTGCAGGAGGGATGGGGGCATAATTTTAAAGCGGCAGGCTAAGCGTTATTGTCTTTAATGCTGACAAATGTTATCAGGGCTTCCCTGGCACCATGGAAGTGCCATTGAGCTGCAGTGGTTATGGTGCCTAAAATGCCTAGGATTACTGAAAGCACATGAAATTGACAGAGTGAGCCAATATAATCATCAGTTTTTTTTAAAGCACTTATAACCTTTTCTCTGGCCCTGTAAAATGCATTTGTAAAGAGGCATTCCTTATTATCACTGTTGGATCGTTTCTTGCGTACTAATCTCAGACTAGTAGCTTTATTTCCTATTAAAGGACCACTATAGTGCCAGGAAAACATACTCGTTTTCCTGGCACTATAGTGCCCTGAGGGTGCCCCCACCCTCAGGGTCCCCCTCCCGCCCGGCTCTGGAAAGGGGAAAGGGGTTTAAACTTACCTTTTTCCAGCGCTGTGCGGAGAGCTCTCCTCCTTCTCTCCTCCTCCGTTCCTCATCCTGGGCTGAATGCGCACGCGCGGCAAGAGCTGCGCGCGCATTCAGCCCGTCGAATAGGAAAGCATTTACAATGCTTTCCTATGGACGCTTGCGTGCTCTCACTGTGATTTTCACAGTGAGAAGCACGCAAGCGCCTCTAGTGGCTGTCAATTAGACAGCCACTAGAGGCTTTAGGGGAAGGCTTAACCCATTCATAAACATAGCAGTTTCTCTGAAACTGCTATGCTTATAAAAAAATGGGTTAACCCTAGCAGGACCAGGCACCCAGACCACTTCATTAAGCTGAAGTGGTCTGGGTGCCTAGAGTGGTCCTTTAAGGCCAAATCAACCATTTATGTTTCCAAGGTCAATGAAATTAGCACCATCAAGTTGGGCAATTACAAGATCTGTGACAGGGGTAGGCAGCCTTCGGTAGTCCAGATATTGTGGACTACATATCCCTTAATGCTCTTACAGCCATAATACTGGCAAAGCATCAGGGGAGGTGTAGTCCACAACAGCTGGACTGCCAAAGGCTGCCTACCTCTGATCATACTTGAAAACTGGCAAAAGCTAATTTTACTTTTCTGGGATACAGATTGTGATATTATTATTGTTATACTGGAATAGGTTCACTGCGGGCCTATCAGGATGATAGGGGTTGTAGTTAATTATAAACCAGTGTTGTCTTTCTACATCTAATAATTTGTAGCTAAACTTTGTTTCATTGAGAACCAATACAATAATCAGTAAACCAATACAATGATTAGTAAACCAATACAATGATCAGTAAGCCAATACAACAATCAGTAAACCAATACCATAATCAGTAAACCAATACAACAATCAGTAAACCAATACAATAATCAATAAGCCAATACAACAATCAGTAAACCAATACAATGATCAGTAAACCAATACAATAATCAGTAAACCAATACCATAATCAATAAGCCAATACAATAATCAATAAGCCAATACAACAATCAGTAAACCAATACAATAATCAGTAAACCAATACAATAATCAATCAGTAAGCCAATACAACGATCAGTAAACCAATACAATAATCAATCAGTAAACCAATACAATAATCAGTAAACCAATACAATGATTAGTAAACCAATACAATAATCAATCAGTAAACCAATACAACAATCAGTAAACCAATACAATAATCAGTAAACCAATACAATAATCAATCAGTAAGCCAATACAACGATCAGTAAACCAATACAATAATCAATCAGTAAACCAATACAATAATCAGTAAACCAATACAATGATTAGTAAACCAATACAATAATCAATCAGTAAACCAATACAACAATCAGTAAACCAATACAATAATCAGTAAACCAATACAATGATCAGTAAGCCAATACAACAATCAGTAAACCAATACAATAATCAGTAAACCATAAAAAACAATCAGTAAACCAATACCATAATCAATAAGCCAATACAATAATCAATAAGCCAATACAACAATCAGTAAACCAATACAATAATCAGTAAACCAATACAATAATCAATCAGTAAGCCAATACAACGATCAGTAAACCAATACAACAATCAGTAAACCAATACAACAATCAGTAAACCAATACAATAATCAATCAGTAAACCAATACAATGATCAGTAAGCCAATACAACAATCAGTAAACCAATACAATAATCAGTAAGCCAATACAACAATCAGTAAACCAATACAATAATCAGTAAACCAATACCATGATCAGTAAACCAATACAATAATCAGTAAACCAATACAATAATCAGTAAGCCAATACAACAATCAGTAAACCAATACAATGATCAATAAGCCAATACAATGATTAGTAAGCCAATACAATAATCAATCAGTAAACCAATACCATAATCAGTAAACCAATACAATAATCAGTAAACCAATACAACAATCAGTAAACCAATACAATGATCAGTAAACCAATACAATAATCAATCAGTAAACCAATACCATAATCAGTAAACCAATACAACAATCAGTAAACCAATACAATAATCAGTAAACCAATACAATAATCAGTAAGCCAATACAACAATCAGTAAGCCAATACCATAATCAGTAAACCAATACAATAATCAGTAAACCAATACAATGATCAGTAAGCCAATGCAATAATCAGTAAACCAATACAACAATCAGTAAACCAATACAATAATCAGTAAACCAATACAATGATCAGTAAGCCAATACAATGATCAGTAATCCAATACAACAATCAGTAAACCAATACAATAATCAGTAAACCAATACAATAATCAATCAGTAAGCCAATACAATAATCAGTAAACCAATACAATGATTAGTAAGCCAATACAATAATCAGTAAACCAATACAATAATCAGTAAACCAATACAATGATCAGTAAGCCAATACAATGATCAGTAATCCAATACAACAATCAGTAAGCCAATACAATAATCAGTAAACCAATACAACAATCAGTAAACCAATACAATAATCAGTAAACCAATACAATGATCAGTAAGCCAATACAATGATCAGTAATCCAATACAACAATCAGTAAACCAATACAATAATCAGTAAACCAATACAATAATCAATCAGTAAGCCAATACAATAATCAGTAAACCAATACAATGATCAGTAATCCAATACAACAATCAGTAAACCAATACAATAATCAGTAAACCAATACAATAATCAATCAGTAAGCCAATACAATAATCAGTAAACCAATACAATGATCAGTAATCCAATACAACAATCAGTAAACCAATACAATAATCAGTAAACCAATACAATAATCAATCAGTAAGCCAATACAATAATCAGTAAACCAATACAATGATCAGTAATCCAATACAACAATCAGTAAACCAATACAATAATCAGTAAACCAATACAATAATCAATCAGTAAGCCAATACAATAATCAGTAAACCAATACAATAATCAGTAAACCAATACAATAATCAGTAAGCCAATACAATGATCAGTAAGCCAATACAATAATCAATCAGTAAGCCAATACAATAATCAGTAAACCAATACAATAATCAATCAGTAAACCAATACAATAATCAGTAAGCCAATACAACAATCAGTAAGCCAATACAATAATCAGTAAGCCAATACAATAATCAGTAAACCAATACAACAATCAGTAAACCAATACAATAATCAATCAGTAAACCAATACAATAATCAATCAGTAAACCAATACCATAATCAGTAAACCAATACAATAATCAGTAAGCCAATACAACAATCAGTAAGCCAATACAATAATCAGTAAGCCAATACAATGATCAGTAAACCAATACAATGATCAGTAAGCCAATACAATGATCAGTAAACCAATACAATAATCAGTAAGCCAATACAACAATCAGTAAACGAATACAACAATCAGTAAACCAATACAATGATCAGTAAACCAATACAATAATCAATCAGTAAACCAATACAATAATCAGTAAACCAATACAATGATCAGTAAACCAATACAATAATCAATCAGTAAACCAATACAATAATCAGTAAGCCAAAACAACAATCAGTAAACCAATACAACAATCAGTAAACCAATACAATGATCAGTAAACCAATACAATAATCAATCAGTAAACCAATACAATAATCAGTAAGCCAATACAACAATCAGTAAACCAATACAATGATCAGTAAACCAATACAATAATCAATCAGTAAACCAATACAATAATCAGTAAGCCAATACAACAATCAGTAAACCAATACAACAATCAGTAAACCAATACAATGATCAGTAAACCAATACAATAATCAATCAGTAAACCAATACAATAATCAGTAAGCCAATACAACAATCAGTAAACCAATACAATAATCAGTAAACCAATACCATGATCAGTAAACCAATACAATAATCAGTAAACCAATACAATAATCAGTAAACCAATACCATGATCAGTAAACCAATACAATAATCAGTAAACCAATACAATGATCAGTAAGCCAATACAATAATCAGTAAACCAATACCATGATCAGTAAACCAATACAATGATCAGTAAGCCAATACAATGATCAGTAAGCCAATACAATAATCAGTAAACCAATACCATGATCAGTAAGCCAATACAATGATCAGTAAGCCAATACAATGATCAGTAAACCAATACAATAATCAGTAAACCAATACAACAATCAGTAAACCAATACAATAATCAGTAAACCAATACAATAATTTATAGACCTGCCATATTTGTCATTCCAGAGGAAATTGTGCTTGGATTAAAAGCTACTGTTTAGGAAAAGTTAAGTGGTGGGTCTCTCCTGACAATTCCCTGTCAGCAATCACTATTCATTAATATGATAGCTTAATTAAAAGCTTAATCATCCTGCCTCTCACTGTACAGGCTGCAGTCGCACACCTATAGCACTCATAATCAATCAGCCATTCTGGAATCAGCACTGGAGATAGACTGAATAATATGAGTAGCGTCTTGTCCCCAGTATCATCAAATTGCTACTCGTCTTTTAATTGCACCCTAGAAAATGCCCATTACGGAGAGATAATTTACATTAAGCACTCAAATGATGCAAGAGCCAAGGATTGACAAGGTTATGTTATAAAGTGAGAGCTGTCAGGAATTCACAGGAATTTCACATTTAAAGGCCAAAATAGGCAAATTGGAAAAATTCTCCAAATCAGCTATGCTTTCAGTTCTGCTACTTTGACCTTAAATGGACACTCTACTGCCCATATCAAACAAAAAGAGAAATCACTGTTTAGTAGATATACCCTAAGCATGTATGCATTTAATTGTGCATTTTTCATTTGGGTATAGCTAAAAAAACAGCTTGCAGACACTGTTGCTCTCTTTACCAGCCTAGCTTTTTCTTTTGCCCAGAATTCTGCAATTTGATGATAACTTTTCTACAATTTCCTATTTAGTGGATACACCCCTTGATGTTTTATTTTTGGCCAACAGGCCCGGACTGGCCATCGGGCATACCGGGCAAATGCCCGGTGGGCCGCGATGGCCTTGGGGCCGAGGCCGGCAGGGAGATCCCAGGATCTCCCCTGCCAGCCCCTGCAGGGCCAGCGCTATCCGAGCGCCGGCCCTGCTGTGTGTCTCCATGGGCCGGTGGGGAGATCAAAGATCTCCCTCACTGGCCCACAGACAGGGAGATGCGGCCGCCGGCTGGGTGAGGGAGGGAGGCAGGAGAGAGGACCGGCGGAGCTCTAGCCAGCAGCTCCGCCGGGTCCTCTCGCGGGATTCTGAGCGTTGCCGGGGCAACGCTCAGAATCTCGCGAGAGTGAACTCTAACCTGCAGGTTAGAGTTCACTCTCACCACTCGACCACCAGGGAAGGATGGCCTCATGGCACCCCACCCCCCCAGGCAGAACGGATCTCCTCCTCCCCTCCCAGGATAAAGGTAAGAAGGGGGGGGGACATAACTTTTTTTTAAATTATTAATAAAAAAAAAAAATAATATATATTTAAAATAAATTCCCAAACAGCACCCCCAGATACAAACACAGCACCCCCAGATACAAACACAGCACCCCCAGATACACACGCAGCACCCCAGATACACACACAGCACACCCAGATACACACACAGCACCCCAGATACACACACAGCACCCCCAGATACACACGCAGCACCCCCAGATACACACACAGCACCCCAGATACACACGCAGCACCCCCAGACACACACACAGCACCCCCAGACACACACAGCACACCCAGAGACACACTCACACTGCACCACTACACACATTACGCTCCAGGTACACGCTAGATCCCTTACCCTATATGCACTCTTAATCCTCTACACACACACACACACACAATCTTCTATACACACTGTGGGTCCTTTACACACTAGATCTCTTACACACACACACAAACACTGCACCACCTACACACACACACTACATTCCTTGTAAGGAAACACACAACATTCTCTAAACACACCCTCTCTACAACCCCTACACACACTACATCACCTATACACACACACACTACTGCCTGTATGCACACACTCGCTACATCCCCTATAACACTATGCCCCTATACACGCACTCTCTACAGCCCCTAGCCACACATATTACACCACAAACACAAATTAAATTGACCTATTTACACAATACCACACCACACTCTACACACACACAATTCCACAAGCAGGCTCCAAACACATGCACCATACACTTTCCTGGCCGTTTTGTCCTCTGGTATCCCACTTGTTGAGACACCAGAGACAATTTAAAAGCAAACACAGTGCAAGCATGTTATTACATTTGCTTGCGCTGCGCAGAACAAATACAGGGCCTTTTTCTAATGCCAGAGCTCTTCAGCGCAGCTCTGCGCATTGAACCAACATGCTCACTTTGAGAGGAGGCGTGCTTGTCATTAGTAATGACAAGACACACCCTCTCTGGCCACGCCCCCTTCTTGGGGGGCCGCTCTAATTGAAAAATGCCCGGGCCTAATTTTTTCCCCAGTCCGGCCCTGTTGGCCAAGATATCTTCCCTTGCTGACCCGAATCTAAACTCACAATCATATACTGTATATATAAAAAGAAAACCAAAGCAAAAGAAATCTATGGGATAAATGGGAAGAGAGAGGTTAAAAACGAAAAATATCCTTAGCTGTAGTGTGTTCCGATCCTAGTCATAGGTTCTTTGTCGCCCTCTTCTGGCAGTTTATGTTTTTACCTGTAAAGCTAAATTTTGCTTAGATTGTGTACACACAAATACATTGTACATCTCCTTGTAACATCCAAGTTCAAAATGTCAGACCAAATTAACCAAATAGCAAAATTTTCTTATGTTGGACTTTTTTGCTCAAATTCTGTAATTCTATTGTGAGCTTGCTATGGCTCAGCATTTTAATTACTAAACCCTTTAACCGTAAGAAAGCAAAACTGACAATGCTTTAAATGAGTTTGTTTAATTGTTGAGGCCTTAACACAAAGATGGCTTTGGTTTCTATTTTTATTTAAGAGAAATTATTCCGCGGTTTTAAATTAAGTAGGCCGAGAAATAGCTTCAATCTTCTTTTATATTTTCCGTTTAGCCCGAGGGGATAGTCTTTTCTTACGCATCTGCAATTGATAGCTTGTTTAAAATGTCATAACACGGAGAAAAAAGAAAATTGCTGTTGAAAGAAAAAGAAATGAAAAAAAAAAATAGCAATCTGTAATTTCTAATAACTTTTGGAAGAGTTTCATTTAAGATGACTTTAACTGAAATGATAAGGAGTTATAAAATGTGATAACTGTGGTAAGACTTGTTTTTTGAGCATTACATTAGTGATTAACAGTTTTTTCCCTAAAGTATAAATTATTATGAATTTCAAGGGCATTCAAAGTGAATTTCAAATTTAGGCAAAATCTGTCAAATATGAAAAAACATGGGAAAAATTCTTCCATTCAGCTTTTAGTTTTCAGTTTGGCTATTTTGGCGTAACATTTGAAATTAATTTTGAATTCGCAATCATTCACCTTGTAAAGTGTGAACTGCTGGGAATGAGTGTGTTCGTGTGCGTGCTCTCCCGACAGTGTGTGAAAACGTTTGAGTACGTGTAATAGGTAGACATGTACACTTGGTTTCAAAGTAATTGGGATTTGTCCAAATTTTCGGCAATCAGCTATTAATCTAATTCCCATAACTCCAAAACGCTATATGGATGTGTCACAAACCAAACGGGCGATGGACAAACTGTTTTGTTTGTTTAGTTACCTCCCAACATTTAAAAAAGACGAAAATGACATGTTAATGTTAGAGGTGTGCGTGTGGCTGTGGCCATCGGCATGGCTCTTCTTGGAATTTTTAGATGACGTACTAATAACGATTAATGCAACTAAAACGTAATTTAAAAATTTTTTAGTTCTACATTTTATGCAGACTGATTTCTAAACCCATTTATTGTAGTTTAAAGACACATTACTGGGAGTATTATTGCTGTGGAGCTCTGTTCTACACTCAGACAATATGGAGCTCCTAGAAAAGAGGATAGTAACTGTTTTGGCTGATCCACGAGTTGGGATAGAGGAGAGACCTGGGCTTGTTCCTAGCACTATGTAGAGTTTTTTCACCCATTGGAGTTCTGGTGTAGATGCAGACACATTAGGACAGAAAATAGGGACAGTTGGATTTGGGTCCAAAATAGGGACTGTCAGTCCTAAATAGGGACAAGTGGGAGGTATGCTTTAACGGCTGCAAAATTGATAGCAGGATTCTGTCAGCAGTTAATATTTTTAAAATCAAGTCACACATTAAAGGATGCCAGTATACTTTGTGATATTGCAGCTAGGAAGAGAGACCCATCATAAATTATCTTTAAAACAATTACATTCATTGAGAGCCAAAAAGCACATGCACTAGGTAGTTTTGCTAAATATACTTACTAATGTTGAAAACTGTGTAGCTGACAGGTCTGATTCGGTCTATTTGATCCAGTTAAGAAATTATGACTAGCAGCAACGAAGGGACATGCAAAAGTCACAAAAGCCTGCGTATCACAGAGAGTGCTTTAGGCCTGGCCGCAGATATTCTACGCTTGTCAGATACTTTCTCAGATTCTCTATTTCACAGTGAAATCTCCTCCGCTCATATGCTTTTATTAGATCACACATTTACACTGCTAACGGCATATACGATCCCTGTTGTTAACTCTTTGAAGAATTTCCTTGATATTACCAATGGATCAGCTTAACTAATTCAAAGCCAGGCGGGATTAATGACTATAACTAAGTGGTTTTATAAAAGAGCAAAGAGGATCCTACAGTGCACAAATTGTTTAATGCAATAATTGTATTTTTTTGTGTGTGTTTTTTTAATTGAAAATATGATTTAGATCCGGAACATAGAATCCAGGGACCAATGGAGTTTTAAGGCGATATTAAATAAATTATGATAATAATGTTGTATAGATCTACTTATCTGCACTTAAAGGGCACATTAAACAGCTCATTGCAGTGGTTGTGGAGTGAATGTCTTTGGGCACTATCCTTATGGTTTCTGTCAATGTTTTGAGATAGAAAGTTCTCCTGTGGGCCTCTGCTGTCGCTCTGCAAATGTTCTAGAGTACGTCTTCATTAGCCTGTCCAATTGTGGACACCAATGACAGGCTGAGAGAGCAGGTGTGAGCTAGTTTAGTGCTTCATTTCAGTTAGTATTTACATAAACTCAACTGCAGCACAAAATCTAGGCTTTACTCTTTAAAACATTTTGACACAAACCAGGTTGATAATCACCCTGCTGTGTACTTCTAGCTTTTAAATAAATACATTAATATCAAAGTGATACATACATTTAAAAAAAAAAGAAACAAGAATTATAGCATAGAACATTCCTGGACTGTGAGGCAAGGCCAAGGTACTAATAAAACCGAATTGCCAAATTCAATTCCTTCCCACAGTGCCGCATGGACCCGAAATGCGAAGATCATCGGTTGACTTCTTAAAGGAACACAGGCACCTAGAACACTTCAGCTCATTGAACTGGTCTGGATATGTTGTCCCAGGTTTCCTAACCCTGCAAAGGTAATTATTGCAGTTTTTAAGAAACTTCAATAGTTACCTTTCACGGTTAACTCCACCTCTAGTGGCTGTCTACCAGACAGGCACTAGAGAGACTTCTGGGCTGTTAGGCGGCTTTTTGGTCACTTTACTGACGCTGGACGTCCTCACACTATGCATGGGAACGTCCAGTGTCACCTAAAACCCCATAGTTGTATAATGCTTTCTTCTAGGGAAATCTGAATGCCGAGGGACATCGACGATGGACCCAGGTAAGTGACAAAAGTTTTTTTTTCACTCCTTCTGCACCATGAGGGAAAGGGGCGCATCTAGGGTTCACCACTACTATTACCAGTGTTAAGATGTCAGTAGGTCCACTGTGCAGGGCTGGTTTTGCACCGTTTTAATAACTTTTAACCCCCGATATATGAGCTTGGCTGCACTACTGCTTATGTAAGGTGTGCTTAGCTTCGTCAAGCTCTGTGCATCCTTAATTCTCTATGTAGGAGCACATTTGACTCCAGAAGAAGATAATAAGGTGTCATAAGCCATCAAACACCGTAAAAATATGTGATGCATAACCACATGTAGCACCATAATAACGTAGCACAGTTTCCTTCCTGTGTCCCGTGGCGCCATCAATAAGTGATTGTCGTTGTCTGTGTCTTGAACTGTCACTGTCTGCTCTAATTACTACGAAGAAGACAATCCCGTAGAGGATGATGTACTGTGATGAGTAGCTAGAGAAGTTTTGAAGGTGAGTTTGACTGCAGTGCTGTTCCAGTTGAGAGTGCGAAAGGTTTCAGACTTATGTGGGTCATTTTCCCCTAGTCTCTGCCAGCTCTGAGCTATTTATCTTACGAGGGAAACACACAACTGAGTGCTGCATTCATCATGCCTGTCAGTGGGTTACAGTGTGGCTCTACGCTTTAGTGTCCTCCGAGAAACTCGTTCATTTTATTCTCCTTTGATGCAATTAGCACAACATGGTCATTTAAAGGCTTGGAAACCTACTTCTAAAGCGCTCACAAAATACCACTGGACTTTTTAAAGGGGAATCCCTGGATTATTAATGTTATGTTTACTTATCCCTTATATTTAACAAATATGAGCATATGAGGTCTGAAAAACAAAATTAAATACAGAAATAGGCACTGCTGTATTTAGAAACTGAACGTCTCCCTACTATGGATAGAGGTCACTGGACTGATGTACAACCTCCTAGGTGGGGGTTCCCCTGGACCTGTGGATCTGGCTACTCTCCAAACCTTGGGACACGCTCACTAGAGTCCATAATAACATGACCAATAGAATAGCGCTAGCAATGAGATAAGCCATTGCCGAATTTTGGGGTTCCCCAAGTGTCATTCTTAAAATGAAGGACACGATAGACATGGATAGATTAACAGCTCTAACAGCTAAGATACATGAAATGTCCAAACATTTCAATAAGATTTGGAACCCCTGGCTGCAGGACCCACAGCTTACAGGAAGAGAAACTATAGATCACAAATAATACGGGACAGTAACTCCAACCACGGGACTACCTAAAACACACCGACGGCAAGAGCTGAGAGAGATGGAGAAACATTTTATTATATATTTTTTTTCTGTTCCCTTCTGAGTTTCTAAGTTATATTTTAATTTAATGCTACATTATCCAGGACAGAACCTCCCATTCACCATAGAATATTAAGGTTACACTTTGAGCACATTCAGGGGCCGGCCAACATGATATCACATAACTCGACACACAAAGACATGCCAACCGCAATTTGCTTAAAACACAAGTACAACTCTAATCCTGACACTAACTGCCTTCAACACAAAATCCTGAACAGGGAGACTCTAACGCTATCACATAAACTCACAGCCTTCTTTTTTACAGCTGACACTGTATTAACGAAACGTGACATTTGTCGAATGTATACTGGAAGGTTTATGTATCCCATATGTATCTTGAAAAGTAATTGTATTGTTGTTTGCATACCCACTATGTAATGCGCTCCTTGTATTACGGTACTGGTTCACATGCAATCTGAATAAATGGAGAGTTAAAAATTTTTTTAAATAAAATCACTAACAAAATCGGGCATTATAATTATCTGAGTCAATGGATCTGCTCTATTACAGACTCATTATATGTGTCACTAATACTCTACTCAAGTGTAAAGTGTAATTTTATACCACAGGGTCTATGGCCAAGGCCAGGCTTATTGCCCCTAAAGGAACCTTGGGTAATGGACAATGTACCTCCCTATGCATAGGGATGTTAACGAGACATTGTCTTTCATTACCTTGTTTCAATTAATGTACAACAAGCCTCTACACTGCTTATATATTATGGTTCTACTCAGTTTTGCTCTGCATGGAATTCTTGAAAATATATTTAAAAAAAAAGAATTAAAAAGAAAAAAAAAGAAACCGAATGTCTTACTTTTTATTGCTAAACCATTTTGTATTTTTTTTTAAAGTCCCCGGGCACCCACTAGCTGCCTCTCCTCTTTCACTAAAACTACAATATACATTTATAAGAAAATGGCACATCATATGAAGAAAGTGTGATGATTTTCAATGTTATATTCAATTGTGTAATTCACAGACAAGGGACGGTTTCCCTTTAACAATTGGTGAAACAGTTCTTATTGAGAATCATGCATTGTGACAAACTCAGGTACAAAGCATGCCTGTTAGACAATGCAATATTTAAGTGGAACGGAAACTATCACTGTATTTAAGATTAGGCTAATTAAAGAAAATAATCGTGACCTGCGTTGGCAGGACCTGTCGTGTCGGCTCATGTGGATACTGTGTTTCGTCTATTGTTTTGCCTTGGAGAACTGTCAGGCAGGGGGTCTCGGATCAACTCCCAATATCAGCAGCCGCCCAGATACAGGTGTAAAGCGCTAGAGAGCTGGAAATTTAATCTTTCTTAACGTTACATGAAAAGGAAAGCAAATCATAATTTTTTTTGAAACTTTGTCTCGTGGGGCCTACACTTTATGATAAATTGTCTATCTAGTCCGTTTAAAAGTCACTGAAAATCTGAATCAATCAGAAGATACACATAAGAGAAATAGAGTCTACATTGCCTTGTATGGAAAATGACGAAGAAAAAAGAATATTAATTGACTTTAAGTTGCCCTGCTGTTTCCCATTCAGTCATCATATTTCATACATAATAATAATAATAATAATGTATATCAGTATTTATAATATGTATGTATACATACTCTAAATACAGATATACATTATTATTATTTATTAAATATGATGACAATGAGAAACGGCAGGGCAACTTAAAGTCAATTAATATTCTTTTTTTTTGTCTTGTTTTTCCATTTTCCATACAAGGCAATGTAGTTTTTCTTATATGTGCACTGTTCCTGTGGAACTCTCGTCCCTTCTCTGTTAGACTTTCACCCAGTCTTTATTCTTTAAAAAAAATCATTGAAAACTCACTTCTTCAGGAAAGCGTATCTACTAAACTGTGCACAATGTTCCCTCCCTGCACCCTGATTCCTCTACTGCAACTGTCAAAAATAACCTACTAAGCCCTAAGTGAATACTTTTCTACTAACCTACTTTTCTACCCCTACCCTTACCTATTGTGTCACTATACCCCACTCCATCTAGAATGTAAGCTCATTGAGCAAGGACCTCGATCCTCAAGGCCAAAGTAGCTGAATCAGACATATAGGTGACTTAGATCATTTTTCCATTTCAGCTATTGCAAATGAAGCTGACTGCCAGATGCAATCAACAGAGCTTATAACAATGATTGACAGAGAGGGATGCTATACGCACCCAGATCATTGAAGTGCAACTGTGAAGCCCATTTTACCAGACAGCCACTAGAAGCCCTTTCTGATGTTTCACGAAGTTTATACTGTTTTTGCAAACAAGCATCCAAGCCTTTTTTTTTAAATCTAGCTGAAGAATCTGATAAGACAACCTAGGCAGAGATTTCCACATCTGTATTGTTCCTACTGTAAAAAACCCTTTCCTCTGCTATAAGCGAAATCGCCTTTCTTCTGTTCTCAATGGGTGCTTTGCATTAATGCTATGTTTTCTTATGGGGAAGGTCTAATTCGCGATGTACTCACCACGCATGCGCATTCGCTTCCCCCTTGCAATGGGACCTTGGAGGTGGACTAATATAAATATTTAAAGGTTTTTTTTAACCCTTTAATTTCCTTGGGGGCAGGGGCATGGGGACACTGTGTTAGAAATACAGCTTTGTATTACAAACACCATACTCTTTCTGGAGTCGCCCTGTTGCAAGATAAAGAGGTGTGGATTTCTACATTTTATTTTATACACCTCACAAATACACATTTGTTAAATATAGCAATAAGTAAATAAAATATTGAAATCCTGGGATGTGACAGTTCCTCTCTAAGTAGGTTACTTATTGTACAGCGCTGCGGAATAAGTTGGCGCTATATAAATACCAATAATAATAGTTTCCTAGGTAGAAAAAAAACAAAAGTCCATCAAGTGCACCTGTGAAGCCCATTATTTTATGCTGTTGATCCAAAAAAGGCAAAAAAAACCCCAAACAATTGGATAAAAATTACTTCTTGACTCCATAATGGCAATCAGATCTATCCTTAGATTAACAACCTGAATTCATATCAATTATATCTTTGAATATTCTGTTTATGCAAAAAATAACTATAGAATCTGATAAGAAAACCTCTTTAGACAGAGAATTCCTGTCTTTATTGTTCTTACTGTAAATAACCATTTTCTCTGCTGTAAGTGAAAACTCCTTTATTCTATTCTCAATGGGTAGCCTTTTGTCTGTTGTATGTTTCTGCTAATGAACAGGTTAGCACACAGCGGTTTGTACTGACCCTGATAAGTTTTGTATAGTGCTAGCATATCCCCTTCTAAAGAAAACAATTCCAGTTTTTCTAGACTTTCCTCATAACTAATGCTTCCCATCCCCTATACTAATTTTGTAGCTTGCCTCTGCATATTTACTAATTCTGCAATATCTTTCTTGTACCTAGCACCTTACTAGCTTTTGCAATGGCAGACCAGCATTGCATACTGTTGCCTTGTTTGTGATCGATAACTGTTCCGAAGTCCTTTTTATTTAATGTTATCCCTAACTCTACCCATTTAATGGATAAGTGACTTGTGACTTTATTCCAAAATTAATTACTTTGCATTTATCCGTATTGAATCTCAGCTGCCACTTGCCTGCCCAGTCCCCCAATTTCTCCAAATCCCTCTGTAGAGAAGTTATATCATATTCAGACTATATTTCAATTCCTAGTTTGTGTCATCTGCAAACACCAACAGATGACTTTCAAAACCCACTTCAAGATCATTCATAAATAGATTAGAGATAAGTGGACCCAATGCAAAACCATGAGCCACTCCACTTGCCACTTTTGTCCAATTTGAAAATTTTCCTTTTATAACTACTCTCTTAACTCTTTATTTAAGCCAGTGTTCTATCCAAGAACACATTTGTTTTGTCTAACCCAACTGAGTTCAGTTTTACTCGTAACCTTTTCTGTGGAACAGTAACAAATGCCGCAGCAAAATCCAAGTACATCACAACGATTGGATCACCCTTATATTCATTTCTCCATTATATTTATTTCTAACTATATTCTCCAATATCTGCCTTTTTATTTTTTACTTTGTGGATCCTGGTGTTGAAGTGGTTGTATTGTATAATGTCTGTGTTCTAAATAAAAATTCTGTATTATCATGTTCTGCTTGCACCACGTCTCTTCTTCCTTCACTAAAAGAAGATCACTAAAAAATTACAGAAAGAATAGGAATATGAGTCAATTGTATGTATGTATGTCTGTATGCATGCATGTATGTCTATGTATGTCTGCATGTATGTCTGCATGTATGTCTATGTCTGTATGTATGTCTATGTATGTCTGTATGTCTGTCTGTCTGTATGTCTATGTCTGGTTGTATGTCTATGTATGTCTGTATGTATGCATGTATGTCTGTATGTATGTCTGTATGCATATCTGTCTGTATGTATGTATGTCAGTGTGTTTGTATGTATGTATGTCTGTCTGTATGTATATCTGTCTGTATGCATGTATGTCTGTCTGTCTGTATGTATGTCTGTATGTATTCGAGATCAGGAAGGAGGTTCAGCGCTGATAGGAAAACAGGGAATATGACAGCAAGGCAGCACACCTGTGGAAAAGGGGAATCCCCTCTAAGCCCCTTGGAATACAATGGAGAGAAAAGCACAAATAAGGGTGCGCCTAAGACAAGTAGAATGAGTGTATAAAAATATGTATCAGAGAGTCCAAGCAGCGATACCTAGAAAGTCCGAATATAAATAATCCACATATGCAGGAGGTAGTCCTAGTGCTACATAAAATGGTATGTGAAGTCCCAGATGTATATCCGCAGCTTCAAAATGGATATGTGAAGAAAACAGAAGACAAGGGAAACTCCAATGGTATAGTATGAACGGTAAAATAATATTGTATATAGAATAGTAGAACTACTCACAATATTCAGAGCTTATATCCATCTCTGGTGTAAATGGCACGTAGTGGAATAATCCCCACTCAAGGATATACGTTGCTCCTCTTTTGTTCTTTAGCAGAGTACTTTGGTGGAGTAGTCCAGCTCGAGGTAAAAGAATAAAATATAGTGCTCACTGTATAGTTGATAAAATGTAAAAACAGAATAAAATATACTCACGGTATATAGAGCAGACGTACTGCTCGGTGGATGGCGTATGGGTGGTATAATCCCCACCTTAGGATTCTTGGTACTCCAATATGGACAAAAAAGTAGTAGTAGTCAGGTCTGAATAAAATAAACTTGCAAATAGTAAAATAATAAAATTATACTAAAAGAAGGTAATATAATACTAAGGTGGGAAGAGGAATGTGGCAACCAAATGTATAATAGCCAAATATTCCTTTATTAACACTTAGATTATATAAAAAGTTCCTATACGCGTTTCGCCACAATAGGCTTCATCAAGTAGAAACTTATAAAAAGAGAAAAACAGACCTAACATATAGCACTTATATAAGAAAACATAAAATTGCACAGATAAATTGAAATTCCCGCCAAAATGACGTCACCGGCGTCATGGGAGTGGACACAATTCAATAAAAATGTGGAAAATATAAAAAGTCAATATAAGAGTGTTTAAAATATAGTATAGAAGTCAGAAGCATTATTTGTACACAAAATATTAAAAAACTAGGTTTTACAGTGTAAGAAATTATATAAATTATAACATCATGTGACACGGAAGTAAATAAGAACATGTCATGTGATTTTAGGTTAAGTAGGAGCCTCTGGGTTGAGTTTTGTGATCAGACAAGCAGGTTCAATACTCAGAAAAGGCTAGCATACCGTTATATGGGACAGGTGGCTGAACCAGTAGAGTGTCAGACTAGGAACACACACTCCACAAGTTTGAAGTTTATTATGCATTATAAACATAGATACAACTGTAACATTAATAAATTACAATATATGTATACACAAACATATAAATTATAAATACAATACTATAATACATTAAAAAAAGGTAAGTATAAAAAGACATACTTAAAATAAGTTAAGAAAAATAATAACAAATACAGTGAATTATATAATCAAGTAATTTTAAAATTATAGTAGGAGGGTTGCATAAAAGCTAAAAAAAAACACTTTTTTTTTTTTTTTAAAGATTACAAGAAATTAAAAAGGTCAAATTCTATATTGAGGCCTAATGGGGTGAGGGTCTTCAAATTGTAAGCCCATTCCATTTCTTTACTACCTAAGATCTTTTTTATATTGCCTCCTCTCCATGGGATTTCACACACATCGATACCTATACATTTAAGTAATTTGGGATTTTTATTATGCATTAAAAAGTGCTTGGATACTGAATGATTTTCATAACCTTTAGAGATGTTACGACAATGTTCCGCTAACCTAATTTTAAGATTTCTGGTTGTCATACCAACATACTGGAGCCCACATGGGCACTCCAGTAAGTAAATCACATTTTTTGTGTTACAATGGATAAAATTATTTATTTGATAAATCTTCTGTGTGGCGGATGACGTAAAGGAAATGGTCTTTGATCTAATAGTCGCATCAGTTCGTTTACAGGCTATGCACTTATTACATTTAAAAAAACTTTTAGGTTTAGTAAACGGGGAGGGGGAATTCAAATGGGAGGCAGTGCTTTTTGCTTTAGTAAAGTTATTTGTGAGGATAGATTTGAAGCTGGGTGCTCCTCTAAATATAACATGAGGTTTATCAGGAATAATCCCAGCCAGAATATCATCCTGTTTTAATATATGCCAGTATTTATTTATGATTTTTTTTTACAACATGACTTTTGTTGTTAAAATCAAAAATGATTGGCAATGATGGGACACACTCAGTGGTTGTCTTATCTTTATATTCTAAGAGATCTGGTCTATGTTTCTCTTTAACAGTATTTCTAGTTGTGTTAAGCTCGTTAACGGGATAGTTTTTTTGGGCAAATTTATTTAATAAAGTATTCGATTGGTCATCGTAATCCTGAATAAGGGAACAATTCCTCCGAAGACGGAGGAACTGACTTTTTGGTATCCCATTGAGCCAGGGTTTGTGGTGACAGCTAGACATGTCAATGGCATTATTAGTACATACTTTCTTAAAAAAAGTCCTTGTTTGCAATTGATTGTTTTGGATAAAAATTTCTAAATCTAAAAAATGAATAAGGGATTGACTGTATTCCCAAGTTAGGATAATACCTTTATCATTAGAATTTAAAAATTGTAAAAAATGGTTAAGAGAACTTTCAGAGCCCTCCCAAATAAAAAACAGATCATCGATGTATCTGAAATATGTAATCAGGTTTGCCTTCCAGTCATGCCCACCCAATATGGCAGAGGATTCCCATTCTGCCATAAACAGGTTGGCATAACTGGGGGCAAACCTGGTCCCCATGGCAGTCCCCTGCTTCTGTAAATAAAATGAATCTAAAAACCAGAAATAATTGTTATTTAAAATAATGTTGATACCATAAATAATAAAACGTATCTGGTTGTCTTTGATCTTATTTTCGGCTTTTAGAATCCCTTCTACTGCCAGACAGCCGTCCACATGAGGAATAATGGTGTACAGAGATTGTACATCACAAGTGACTAAAATATATGTATCTTTCCATGTAAAATCATTTAAAAAACGAAGAAGGGTCATAGAGTCTTTTAAATAGGATTTCATACGTTTTACTGAGGGCTGTAGTAGAGTATCTAGGTATTCAGATAAGTTGGATAGAACTGAGTTGATGCCGGACACAATAGGTCTCCCTGGGGGGTTATTAATATCTTTATGGATTTTTGGTAAAAAATAAATAACAGGGATTTTTGGATGGGAGATATTTAAAAATTCGAACTCATGTTTGGTTAGGATATTTTGCTCTCGGCCATTTAGTAAAAATGAATTTAAAATTTGTTGGATATTACTGGTAGGGTCTTTATCTAATTTTTCATAGACGTTGGGATCATTTAGTTGTCTCATCGCCTCTTTAATGTACATTTCTTTAGGTAATATAACCACACCACCTCCTTTATCTGCTGATTTAATAACAATATTCTCATCTTTTTGTAATTCAAGGAGTGCATTCCTTTCTGCTTTAGTAAGATTATTCTGATCAAATTTACTCTTCTTTATTTTTTCTAGGTCTTTCATAACCAATTTTTCAAAGACTTCCAGAGGGCCTGTTTTAAAACTGGATGGGAAAAAGGTTGAATTCTTTTTTAAAGAAGTGGTAATTATTTGAGGGTGGTCTGGAGGGGACATAACTAAAGGTTGAGTATTAGACGTATTCAAACTGTTACTCGCAAAAAACCTTTTAAGGGTAGCTTTTCTAGTGAATTTATTTATATCTATAAAGGCTTTAAAGGGTCTGAACGAATTTGTGGGAGCAAATTTAAGACCTTTGCTTAAAACAGCTAATTGTGTGGAAGTAAGTGCTTTTTGTGAAAGGTTAAAAATACCATGGTCTTTCTCAGTTTCAGGGATTATTATCGGTCTCTTCTTTCTCTTTTGAATTCTTCTCCCACTTCTCCTTCCTCTAAACTCAGACTTCGTTTTCTCGTTTTTATAGGATGTGGTGTTGGTGCATGAGTGTTTGTCTGTGTGCATAATTCTAAAAAATAGTCATCATTTTCCGTTTCAGAATCTACCGATAATAGTTGGTATCTATTGTTGTGGACATAGTTTACAGGTGACTTAGTGTTTTGAAAGTGCTTGTGTGCATACCTTGGTCTTTGAATTTTGGGTATGGCCCCTTTATCATTTTGATACAAGCCAGGAGAGTCAGGTACATTGTTTACGTGACTTGGATAATTGTGAGGTGTGTTTTGTGAATTTTGATAGTGATGTGTTGGGTGTTGATATCTCAGTGGGGCTTGGTAGTGTTTTTTATATTGAGTAGTATGTGCTTTATTCGGGTAGTTATAACGAGATGTGGTTGAGGAATTTTTTCGGGCGGGAGGGTCATGTGGATAGTGTATGTCTCTTTTTTTAGGGTAGTTAGTATATACTTTGGAATCATGATTGTTTTAGTAGGTGTTTGAAAATTGGTAATTATTGTTATCTATAGTGTTCCTTTTGTTTGAATGGAAGGAACGTACTTGATTATTAGAATAATCTTGCTTGTCACGAATATATTTTTTCACTTTGATATGTTTAGTGTCCATCTCGACTTTCTCTATTTTATTCTGGATAAGAATGGAATTCTGTTTAAAAACTTGTGTGTCTGTGAATATCAGCATTTTGTCTTTAAGGTCATTTATTTCTGTATCAAGAATGGAAAGTTTTTTAGTCTTTTTGATGATGAGGGTCTCCATGAGTCCAAAGGTGCAAATTTCTAACTTGTTGTACCAATCCCTCATGAAATCCTCATCATCTCTATCTGAGGTAGGTTCTTTAAAAAGTCTTAGTCCTCTAGGGGTTATTCTTTCTTCTAAATATTTTTTAAGGGTTCCTAGTCTGACACTCTACTGGTGCAGCCACCTGTCCCATATAACTGTATGCTAGCCTTTTCTGAGTATTGAACCTGCTTGTCTGATCATAAAACTCAACCCAGAGGCTCCTACTTAACCTAAAATCACATGACATGTTCTTATTTACTTCCGTGTCACATGATGTTATAATTTATATAATTTCTTACACTGTAAAACCTCGTTTTTTAATATTTTGTGTACAAATAATGCTTCTGACTTCTATACTATATTTTAAACACTCTTATATTGACTTTTTATATTTTCCACATTTTTATTGAATTGTGTCCACTCCCATGACGCCGGTGACGTCATTTTGGCGGGAATTTCAATTTATCTGTGCAATTTTATGTTTTCTTATATAAGTGCTATATGTTAGGTCTGTTTTTCTCTTTTTATAAGTTTCTACTTGATGAAGCCTATTGTGGCGAAACGCGTATAGGAACTTTTTATATAATCTAAGTGTTAATAAAGGAATATTTGGCTATTATACATTTGGTTGCCACATTCCTCTTCCCACCTTAGTATTATATTACCTTCTTTTAGTATAATTTTATTATTTTACTATTTGCAAGTTTATTTTATTCAGACCTGACTACTACTACTTTTTTGTCCATATTGGAGTACCAAGAATCCTAAGGTGGGGATTATACCACCCATACGCCATCCACCGAGCAGTACGTCTGCTCTATATACCGTGAGTATATTTTATTCTGTTTTTACATTTTATCAACTATACAGTGAGCACTATATTTTATTCTTTTACCTCGAGCTGGACTACTCCACCAAAGTACTCTGCTAAAGAACAAAAGAGGAGCAACGTATATCCTTGAGTGGGGATTATTCCACTACGTGCCATTTACACCAGAGCTGGATATAAGCTCTGAATATTGTGAGTAGTTCTACTATTCTATATACAATATTATTTTACCGTTCATACTATACCATTGGAGTTTCCCTTGTCTGCTGTTTTCTCCACATATCCATTTTGAAGCTGCGGATATACATCTGGGACTTCACATACCATTTTATGTAGCACTAGGACTACCTCCTGCATATGTGGATTATTTATATTCGGACTTTCTAGGTATCGCTGCTTGGACTCTCTGATACATATTTTTATACACTCATTCTACTTGTCTTAGGCGCACCCTTATTTGTGCTTTTCTCTCCAATGTCTGTATGTATGTCTATGTACAGTATGTCTGTCTGTATGTATGTATGTCTGTCTGTCTGCATGTATGTCTATGTCTGTATGTATGTCTACGCATGTATGTCTGTATGTATGTATGTATGTATGTCTGTCTGTCTCTCTGTATGTATGTCTGTCTGTCTGTATGTCTGTATGCATGCCTGTATGCATACATGTATGTATGTCTATGTCTGTCTGTATGTATTATGTCTATGTATGTATGTCTGTATGTCTATGTATGTCTGTCAGTCTTTATGCATGTCTGCATGTATGTCTATGTCTGTATGTATGTATATGTATGTATGTATGTCTGTATGTCTATGTATGTCTGCATGTGTGTCTATGTCTGTATGTATGTCTATGTATGTCTATGTCTGTATGTATGCATGCATGTATGTCTGTATGAATGTATGTTTATGTATGTCTGTATGCATGTATTTATGTCTGTATGTATGTCTGTCTGTGTCTATGTCTGTATGTATGTCTGTCAGTATGTATGTATGTCTATATGTCTGTCAGTATGTATGTATATATGTCTGGATGTCTGTCTGTCTGTATGTATGTCTGCCAGTATCAATGTATGTCTGTATGTCATTATCTATGTCTGTCTGTCTGTATGTATATATGTATGCATGTATGTCTGTCTGTCTGTATGTATATATGAATGTAAGTATGTATGTATGCCAGTATCAATGTATTTCATTATGTATGTATATATGTATGTCTGTATGTCATTATGTATGTATATATGTATGTCAGTATGAATGTATGTCTGCATATCATTATGAACGTATGTCTGTGTGTATGGATGTCTGTATGCATGTATCTCAGTATGTCTGTATATCTGCATGTATGTCAGTCTGAATGTATGTATGTATGTATGTCTGTATGCCATTATGAATGTATGTGTGTATGGATGTCAGTGTCTGTATGTCTGTCAGTATGTCTGTATTTGTGTGTGTATGTATGTCGGTGTCTGTATGTATGTGTCTTTATGTCCTCATGCATGTGTGTCTGTATGTATGTTAGTATGTGTCTGTCTGTCACTATGTATGCCTGTGTGTCTGTATATGTGTGTATTTCTCAGTATGTGTGTGTCAGTATGTATGCCTGTATGTGTGTCTGTTAGTATGTATCTATGTCCTTTCGTATCAGTGTTTGTGTCTGTGTGTGTATTCCTGTGGGCGGTATTTGGAGGCAGACCACGTGGGCGGTATTTGGAGGCGGGCCCCCAGACCCTGAGCTGAGTTAGGGGCCCCAAAATTTCTGGTGGCGGCCCTGGTAGGACCATGTAGAGAGTGCTGAACAGTGCTTCTCGCAATGCTCGCACTTGGTGGGCCGGCCTACTTAATTGGCAGGAAGCCTAGCATGTATTCAGGCCAGGCTGACCTGCCACTTCTTAGGGTAGACCTACCTCCTTTGGGTGGCAGCAGTGACATAATTAGCTTCACAGTCAATGCTTTCCTATGGGGCTTCCATGTCCACGTGCCCAGGTTTGATCAGTGCCCTTCACCTGTAGTGGCTGTCATACTGACACAGTTCCACACAATAGGTTAGTGTCCAAATTCAAAGAAATTGATCTAGATTAAAATTGTTCAAGGGTAGAACATTGGTTTAAAAATAGAGTTTAGAGAGTTGTCATTTATGGTAAATTTTCAAGCTGGACGTAAGGACTGCTTCTATTCAACATATTTATACATGATCTGGAAATAGGCATTGAAATTTGAAAGTCATGTTTCAGTGTTTACAGGTGATACAAAACTCTGTAAAGTAATACAATGTGAGCAGAATATTACTTTGCTGCAGAAGGATTTAGACAGACTGGGGGACTTGGCACTCAAATGGCAGATAGAATTCAAAGTAGAAAAATGTAAAGTTATGCACTTTGGAGTAAAGGTTTAACAACACACGAGAAGGATTTGGGAATTGTTATAGACAACAAACTAGGCGGCAATATGCAATGTCAATCATCAGCGGCTAAGGCCAGTAAGGTATTGCCATGTATAAAAAAGGGCATTAATTCTTGAGAAAGGAATATACTTTTTTTTTTTTTACCTTGTCACAGTTAGAAAGCTAGGAAACAGCTATTTACTGAGCTGCTAATTGCCTTTCAGTAATAAAACGTCACTGCGGGCTGGGTGCGCTGCATCCCGCGGGAGACGCCGCGTTCCTTTCTGAGATATAAAGAATCAGCTTTTGCACACACCATTTCACTGATCTGCAAAGTGCTTAGAAGGTAAGGAGGGGGAGTGGATTTACATCCTAATTTGTCTTCTATTGCCATTATTTTTTTTATTTTTTATTTTTTCAAAACAAGACTTGGAAAATTATATTAAGGTTTTCATACAGCATTTTTAAGTTAAACTTTTTAATGAGTTTTTTAAACTTGTCCGATTAATCTGATGAACTGCATCTGCAATTGATTTCATTTTTCGCATTTCTTTTTACCTGACTGGTTTAATTTAGTATTGTGTTAATTTATTGTCACTTTTCTCCTTTTTTTCTCTTTGTGCTGCATAGAACGGCGGTTAAAGGACAACTATAGTGCCAGGAAAACAAACTTGTTTTCCTGGCACTAACTTGTTTTCCTGGCACAATAGGGTCTTTAGGTCGCCATCCCCCACCCTCAGGGTCCCACTCCTGCTGGGCTCAAGGGAGCTGAAGGGGTTAAGCTCTTACCTTTCTCCAGCGCCGGGCTCCCTCTGATACCGGAGAAACTGACGGAAGCAAAGCACAGAGGGATGGACACAGGTTTCTTCAGGAAGGAAGAGATTCTTTATTGGATCACCGATCGGGACTCAGAGGGACTAATGTCACCAAAAATACAGCAAGTTCTGAGCCCTGAACAATAGTGCAGGCTCCCTATATAGGCACATAACTCCTCCCATATTAAGCTCCACCCGCACATTCTCTTGACCAATCATTACAAATAAGAATTA
The DNA here is from genome assembly GCA_933207985.1 of Pelobates cultripes. Taxonomy (NCBI): domain Eukaryota; kingdom Metazoa; phylum Chordata; class Amphibia; order Anura; family Pelobatidae; genus Pelobates; species Pelobates cultripes. The sequence continues at coordinate 133,646,063 of OW240918.1, read as the reverse complement.
ACTTCCTGCTTGACCGCATGGCTTGTCCAGCACAATGGAGGAGGGGAATACTACATCCTGTATTCTTGCACATGCTCCGTACACTACTGATCGTATCTTGCCTCGTGCAACCAACTGATCGATACGTCAGCATATGCACGTACACATGCCACGTGGTAATCTCGGCCTACTAAATTTATTTTTACCGAGATTCCACCACATTCCCCCCTTTGATGCCTCTTGATATTTTACAATTACTTGAGGCATCACTTAACCTTGGTTTGCATACACCACAAGTTACCTTTGAACCAGACCAGACTTATCCTATGATGTGAATCTTCAACACTCGTCTTCCTGCATTGGTTCTCCCTGATCTAGAGCCTTATATTTATAAATTGCCATTATCTGTGCAGCAGCCTTCCTCTCTGCTATATTTTCTATCAGGCTTTGCACAGACCTAACTACTAAGGGTATAAGACACGGCAGGAGTAGACACAACATTAAAATCAGTAGGACTCCACCTACCACTGCCTTAAGCCCTCCAAACCACTCATACCAGCTACCAAACCAACTACTTGGATTGTACCCTTTCCATACCTGAGTAGGCACATGCGCTAGTTTAACCATATGGCTAGTAAGCTCAGCTATTGCTTGCCCTTCGTCATCTATTTGAAGACAGCAATTGCTCAGGTTAAACTTCCCACATACACCTCCCTCTACTGCCAAAAGATAATCCAAGGCTAATCTATTTTGGTAAACTGCTGTCCTCATCCTGGTATTATGCTTCGCTAGAAGATTGAGCGCTTGTGATGTCTCGTTAGTAATGATCTCAACCACCGCCTGTAACCTTATAATGCGGTTGAGCATATAAATAGGGGTTCTATAACCAAAGGTACCATCCTCTGCCCACGTGGCTGGCCCATAATAATCTATAATACGCTGGGGAGGCCATTCATTATCTTCCCAGGCACCTATCTCTATGGGTCCCCTTTTCTTCCTATGATTCACATCATACACTTTAACACCTAAAGTCTCACCTGTTTCAATAGGCAACAAGAAGAAGGATGGTTTTAACATACCCAACACACATGCCCCTTCCCAGTCCTGTGGTAACTCCGAATAGGCCTTCTTACCACAGATCCAGTACAAATTCGCTGGGGCTCTCCAGTTAGATGTGATGGATAGATCAAACCATACGTCCTTTAAATTGGCATATCTTGCAAACGGGTTAGATGGTTCTGAGACATTTGAAGCCGACCACCAAGTTGTATTCTTTGTATCATCATCATAAGCTTTTTGCCCTAGACAAGTTAATTCTCCTACAGAAGTATTATACATCATTCCTTTCCTCGCTATGCAAACATAACCTATGATGGAGGTCTTCAATCTCCACTCAGATTTACCTCTAACACTCATATGATAGTCGGCTTGTGTAGATATTAATTGGTCAACTGCCTCAGAACCGGACATTACCTCCTTTGCTTCCCAAGGCCATTGGTCTCCCATGTTAGTACCTCCACACATAGCAGTTGGTAACATTAAGACTACCGGCAATACTTTCGGCTAAATCAATGAACAAGTTTTTAGCATTATGGGGGATCTTATTATCTATGCTCATCTCTTCATAAAAGGAATGGTATACTTGATGAGTTTGGGAGGTTACCGTATCAGTCTCTATCCCTATAAACAATATTGTCCCAGGGTCTAAACCCGTCCCATATATTTGAAACCCAAATAAATTACCATATTTATCTAAGAACTTGTCAGGGTTATTTATAAGTATATGGATTGGATTGCATTCCATAGACTTACAATATGGATTAGTAGGCAACTTAGTCACAATCATGTCCTTGTCTGCTGTCTGTCCCCAAGTCGCCCACCCCACACAAGACCAATATGGGCAGAAGTTATAATCTCTATTTGGGCATCTTGGACTTACATATTTATTTTTACTACTGGGACAAATATATTTATCGTTAGACCCATACGTCCTCTCCCATCTAAGATCCCCACATACATTCCACGGCTTTCTACCACTTGATATTGCTTTACACGCATCAAATAGCAGAGCACCTGAAGAATATACGGATTTTAATACCGTCTTATTAATTAGGGTCCCCTGAGAATCTCCATTTCTGAGAGTCAACCAAATTGTACGGGGTTGATACTCAGGACTGAAGCACTTAGGTTCTCCTACTCCTAAATGACACACACTATATTCTATATTTAAGTATCTACATCTTGATACATCTCCTTTACACTCATATTGCGAATGCCAAATTAGGGTCTGGGATATATGGTTACCTGTTCTTGTAGTCTTAATGCATACCTCACAGCTAGGAGTGTTGGTACCTCTACCTTCCTGAATATAAAAATACACATAAATAAACATTATTAAAAATACATCTTTCGTCGTCATCCTCAGTCTTCGTCCGTGTGAAGGCACCTCAGCTTCCAGGATGTAAGGACTGCAGGGAATGGAGTTCTGCTCGTCTTCACAGGGGTCCCCTCAAGACTTTCCCTGACTTATACACTCGTTGGTGAGTGGACAGGCTTTATTATGGCCTTCTCACTCACTTACCAAGTCTCTGAAACAATAAAATTTGTAATCTACAAGGTTCCTCGTCACTCCGACTGAGTCGTGCGTTTTAACCGGATCTTGCAGGGATTCTCTGGATTTGCTGTAACTTGCCAGGAATCGGCTGCTGCTGGTTTAACCCTGGAGTGATGTATCCACGGAGCCACTTCGGCTACTTTTATCGCTGTAGGGGTAGACAGAAGAACAACATAAGGACCTCTCCACTTGGGCCCTAACGGCACATTATTCCACTCTTTAATCCACACTTGGTCGCCTGGGTGGTAACTATGAATTGGGGGATAAATATTCACAGGTAATCTATCTTGTACCCATTTCTGTACCTCCTCCATAGTCTTACCCAACTCTACAACCTGCTGCCGGGTAATTCCTTCTCCCAACTGACTCAAATCCCCCCTTAAGTTACCAAGCACGGGAGGTGGTCGCCCGTACATGATTTCAAAAGGAGAGAGGCCCATCCTTCTGGTAGGTGTACTACGGATTCGCAATAGAGCTATGGGCAAGAGAACGTTCCACTTAAGTTGGGTTTCCTGACACATTTTAGCCAACTGATTCTTAATAGTTCTATTCATTCTCTCTACCTTACCAGAACTCTGGGGTCTATATGCCGTATGAAGCCTCCACTTTATACCAAGCATATGAGTCAATTGTTGTAGGCACTGATGAACAAAAGCTGGACCATTGTCCGATCCTATAGAGCAGGGTAGTCCATATCGGGGTATTATTTCTCGTAGCAGGAATCTCACGACTTCTCCTGCTTTCTCTGTACGAGTAGGACATGCTTCTACCCAGCCTGAATAGGTGCACACCACTACCAGCAGGTAGCGATGTCCACCCGATTTAGGCATCACTGTATAGTCAATTTGTAAATCGGACATGGGAAGTCCCCCCATAAACTGGACTCCTGGTGGCTTTACTGGTCCTTGTCTTGCATTATTTTTAGCACACGTTACACATCTACGTACAATGGCCTGAGTCAAGTTGGACAATCTTGGTATGTAGAAATGTTTTCTGAGAGATTCTTCTGTACTGTCTCTCCCAGAATGTGTCCCGTTATGATAGTTTTGGACAATTTCTACCGCTAGTGATGCTGGAATAACTATTCTTCCATCTTCTAACTGATACCATTTGTTCTCCAAATACTTTCCAGGTTCAGTCCTTAACCACTCCTCTTCTTGAGCTGTATAAATTGGAGTCCATTGAGACAGTGGAGTTGGTATAAGAGCAGCTATATGCCCCACATATTCCTGTCTTCCTGATTCAGCAGCACGCTTAGCTGCACTATCTGCCATCCGATTCCCTTTGGTTACATCACCATCTCCTCTCAGATGCGCCCGACAATGTATAATACCGACTTCTTTCGGCTCCCACACTGCTTCCAATAGTTGTAGGATCTCAGCTGCGTATTTGATTTCTTTGCCTTCTGAATTCAATAGTCCTCTTTCTTTATACAAAGCTCCGTGGGCATGAGTGGTTAAAAACGCATACTTGGAGTCCGTGTAGATGTTCACTCTTAAACCTTCAGCCAATTGTAACGCTCGTGTCAGTGCTATCAATTCTGCCTTTTGTGCTGATGTTCCTTTTGCCAGTGGCCGAGCTTCTATCACCTTGTCTATCGTTGTTACTGCATATCCTGCATAGCGGATCCCTTCTTTTACATAACTACTGCCGTCGGTGTAATATTGAACATCAGGGTTCTGGATGGGAAAATCACGAAGATCTGGTCTACTTGAAAATACTTCATCCATTACTTCCAAACAATCATGTTGACTTTCAGTAGGTTGTGGCAAAAGGGTAGCTGGATTTAAGGTATTTACAGTCTCTAAATGCACTCTTGGGTTTTCACACAACATTGCTTGATACTTGGTCATACGGCTGTTACTAAACCAATGATTTCCTTTGTAATCCAACAACGTCTGTACTGCATGTGGAACTCGTACATAAAGTTCTTGACCCAGAGTGAGTTTATCGGCTTCAGCTACTAGCAGGGCGGCTGCAGCTACAGCTCTTAGACAAGGTGGAAGTCCGCTGGCCACTGCATCCAGTTGCTTAGACATGTAGGCAACAGGTCTTTGCCATGATCCCAAGTACTGTGTCAATACTCCCACAGCCATTCTTCTTTGCTCATGTACATACAGGTAGAATGGCCGTGTGTGGTCAGGTAGACCTAATGCTGGGGCACTCATCAAAGCCCTCTTCACATCTTCGAATGCCGTTTGCTGTTCTTGAGTCCATAAGAAGGGGTCGTGCTCTGTACCTTTGATAGCTGCATACAGAGGTTTTGCCAGTATCGCGTAGCTGGGAATCCATATCCTACAGAAGCCTGCTGCCCCCAAGAATTCTCGCACTTGTCTTCTATTCCTGGGTATCGGTATTTGGCACACAGCTTCTTTTCTCTCTGGCCCCATAATTCTTTGACCTTCAGAGATATGGAATCCCAGATATTTGACAGTTGGCAAACACAACTGAGCCTTCCTTCTTGACACCTTGTATCCTGCCTTCCAGAGAATGTGTAGTAGATCGTGCGTTGCTTGCTGACATACTTCCTTTGTAACTGCTGCTATCAACAAGTCATCTACATATTGTAATAATACACACTCTCCTGGGATAGACTCGAAATCTAGTAGATCTTGACTTAGAGCTGAACCAAATAGGGTAGGTGAATTTTTAAACCCCTGGGGCAATCTTGTCCAGGTCATTTGGCGTTTCGAGCCCGTTACAGCATTTTCCCATTGGAAAGCGAAGATACATTGGCTTTCTGCGGCAATTCGGAGGCAAAAGAAGGCATCTTTGAGATCTAAGACTGTAAAGTAAGTAGCCCCGCCCGGAATTAAAGCAAGCAGGTTATATGGATTGGGCACGACTGGATGTATACTAACAACCGCATCATTGACTGCTCTCAAGTCCTGCACAGGTCGATACTCATCTGTACCGGGCTTTTGAACAGGCAGCAATGGGGTGTTCCAGGGGGAAGTACAGAATTTTAGGATACCATACCGTATGAACTTATCCAGATAAGATTGGATGTTCTTCTTAGCCTTCTGCGGAATATGATATTGTCTCAGGCTTACTGGATAAACCCCAAGTTTTAGTTCGATTTTAATAGGTGGAATATTGCGGGCCAGTCCTGGTGGGTTGTTCTCTGCCCAAACTCCTGGTATGTTAAATAAGGATTCATCACTCCTCGGGTTTTGGCTAGTCAACACTGTATAAAGTCGCCACTCTTCTTCCTTTGGTACGGACAATGTCATAATACCTGAGGGTCCATTAAACTTTAAGGATGTTGTTCCATTTGGTAGGAACGTAATCTGCGCTTGTAATTTGGATAGCATATCACGTCCCAGCAATTGGACTGGACACTCAGGCATATAAAGGAATTGATGTTTTACTACGTGGCCTCCCAATGTACAGAGTCGACTTTTAAGAACCGGTTTTTCAGCACTTCTTCCAGTTGCTCCTATTACAGTAATAGTTCTTCCAGATGGAGGAGCAACTTGATTAGTCACCACCGAATGTTCAGCACCAGTGTCGATCATGAACGCACTCCTTTTTCCCCCTATTGATACATCGACCATAGGCTCCGCTCGACCAAGGGGGATGGAGCCCGGTCGGTATCAATAGTCCTCCATGACCGTGTCAGCCAATCCCACAAAGTCCCTACCTTCTCTATCGCGGGACCTTTGCGCTGCTGGATAGTACCTATCTTCCCTTACACTTCCTCTGTTCCCATTACTCCCTCTATTACCATTACTCCCTCCGGGGCCTCCTCTACCTCTCGCTCTGCCTCTAAAGTTTCCGTAACCTGCCCTGGGTAAGTCTCTCTCATACTGCTCTCTTTGCGGACACTCGTTCCTCCAATGCCCTTCTTCCTTACAGTACGCGCACTGATTCCTACTCAAAGGCTCCCTATTCCATCTACCATCGCCTCTATCTGGGCCCCGTCTATCTACGCCTGCGATCGCTACAGCTAGCATATCTGCCTTTCTACGCATCTTGCGCTCTTCCTCTTTCTTACTTTCTGTTTCCCTATTCATATATACTTTGTTCGCTACCTCCATTAGTTGGGTGATAGACATACCTGCAAACCCTTCTAATTTCTGTAGCTTGCGCTTAATATCTCCGTAAGCTTGGCTGACAAAGGCGGAGTTTACCATTCGGGAATTATCAGCGTCTTCCGGATTAAAGGGGGTATACAAGCGGTATGCCTCCAATAATCGGTCATAAAAGACACTGGGCGCTTCATCACTTTTCTGAATCACCTCAACTGTCTTCGACATGTTAATAGCTTTCTTCCCTCCGGCTTTCATGCCAGCAATTATAGCATCTCTATAGGCTTTAAGTTGAGCCATATCTGCGCCATTTACATTCCAGTCAGGATCGGTGTTAGGGTAATGTGTTGCGGCCCATGCTGCCGGATTGGCTTGATTTAAAGCACGGGCTCTCTCCTCTAGCGCCTTAATGGCCGCTTGGTTAATCCTTGTCCTTTCCTCATTATTGAACAATGTCATTAATAACTGCTGGCAATCAGCCCATGTCGGGTTATGTGTCTGAACTATCGAGGTGAACAGATCGGTCATAGCTTGTGGTTTCTCAGTGTACGAGGAATTGTGGGTCTTCCAATTCAAGAGATCGGTAGTCGTGAACGGGACATATACGAAGACTGGGTCAGCATGTGCCATTTGACCTGCGGCATCGATATAGGCTGACCCAGGATTCAGACGAAGAGGCATCTGATAATGTTTTAATTGTTGGGTACCGGTCAGTTGTCGGGTTAGTATGGGGCTACGTGGAGGGGCGTCAGTTAAAGGTTCCGGTCGAGAGGTAATAGGGCATGAGGATGTGGGAACTTGATTTTGGGAAAAGTTAGTGAATAGTATACTCCGAGCCGAGCTAGAAGAAGCTTGACCGGAAGTTTGAAGTGGCGCCAAATCAGGATATTCAAATCTAATGGGGGTTGGTCCTGGTTCCGGAAGGGGAGTTTTAATACGAGGGGGGGTGGATTCTGTACTGGAGGAGGAAGCGGAAGTGGATGGGGGCAATAGGGGAAGGGGTGCAGAGCTTCCTGCATTCGCGTCACTTCCTCTTAAAGGAAAGTAAGGAGGCGGCAAAGGGATCTCGGACTCAGGGGGCGTGTCCAAAATGGGCCTAACACCAGTCCTAGTGGACAAACAAGTCCTGGCCACCATGAGGCGACATTGCTCCTCGTGGCATATCCGAATCCATTTTGGCGAGTCGTTTACGGCCTGCCCCCAACAATCAATGTATGGAAACTGTCCGTAAAGTTCAGGCCTACCTGACACAGCCACGTGTACACGCTGTACCAGGGTTGGATCCAAACTGCCACGCGGCGGCCATGCCGCAACCAAAATAGGCCACTCCCTAGTGCACAAAGTGACCAAACGTACAGGAGACATTTTAACCCCAAAATCACATGTTTTGAATCCCTTTTTAAAATTCTTTACCATACAACCTAAGGGATCCGAAATCGTTGACTCTGACGCGCCCATACTTATCAATGGAACGTCGTTGACAACGAATACTATGCACGCGTTCTTATTCAACAGTCACACCCGTTTCCTCTGGCAACAGCACCACGTGGTACAGTTACCGAGTGAAACGTACACAATAACACAATAATCACTCAGGGAATTCCCGTACACACACAGCTGTTACACCAGTCACTAAACAATCAATATTATGCCCTTTGGCGAAACTATACAGTCACCCACGCTATAATTCTCTATATATGAATTACCCGTCTATAACACACCCCAGTAACATCGTCTTTTACTAGTATCGGTTACAGTACGGTTAGCATAGGTCAAAGCACAATTTAAGGTCACAATACAATTATTAGTGGTTACGGTGTTAAACATGCAATAGACGACAATGATTAGTACTTATATACAGTGTCAGTAAATATACAGGGTTATGGTACCGTGCACTATGATACAGCAACACACTATTAACACTCTCGCTAGACGGCTGAGCTCGCGCTATCTAACAAGATATACACTTTACTAACAATCTTTAACACATTTACAATCCCAACTAAACTATTGGCCAGTACCTTGAATGGACTACCTAAAACTATATACACCCGCTTTGGTTAGCCACACTGCCCAAACACCACATATAGCGAACTAGAGGGCGAAATTTACAAAATTGCCCTTCTAGTCTATTTACTCTATCAAAAGTCTAGTGGGTTCCAAATTTACACGCCTTCCCACTTAGCCAAGATAGGTTGAGAGCTAGCGAACCGAATTTACACAGGCGCCGCTTAGTCTCCCGGTCCCTCCGACCTAGCGAACGTAATATACACCCTAGAACGCTAGTCTAGACAAGACACCGGTGTCCGGCTAGGGCTATTTACACAGGACCCCGCCTGACTAACCAGATCAAACGGTCTTACTAAAGAGCGTTCGATCGAGCGGTGCGCCTTCGCTCCTTCCCTCCGACAGAGGGGGCAGATTCCATACACAGATTTAAACCCCTTTTGGGCCTACCGCACAATCGGTATACCCCTAGTGGGTCTGCCGTCTAAAACAGCAGTTGTCTTACCTCCTCGTTCCTGAACCTGAGTTCACACTCATCGACGGGGACACCCCAGCACTTCTTACGTAGAGGCCGATGATCTCCTGGACAACAGACCAGTGGCGCCGAGACGAAGGGAGGTCCACGCAGAAGTTCAGGGGTGCAGCCGTAGAGAACGTGGGCAAAGATAGACCGTCTCACGCCTCTGCCTCTCAGCTACCGTTGAACGATGAGCTTCCCGGCCAATGCACCAAATGATACCGGAGAAACTGACGGAAGCAAAGCACAGAGGGATGGACACAGGTTTCTTCAGGAAGGAAGAGATTCTTTATTGGATCACCGATCGGGACTCAGAGGGACTAATGTCACCAAAAATACAGCAAGTTCTGAGCCCTGAACAATAGTGCAGGCTCCCTATATAGGCACATAACTCCTCCCATATTAAGCTCCACCCGCACATTCTCTTGACCAATCATTACAAATAAGAATTAACTTCCTGCTTGACCGCATGGCTTGTCCAGCACAATGGAGGAGGGGAATACTACATCCTGTATTCTTGCACATGCTCCGTACACTACTGATCGTATCTTGCCTCGTGCAACCAACTGATCGATACGTCAGCATATGCACGTACACATGCCACGTGGTAATCTCGGCCTACTAAATTTATTTTTACCGAGATTCCACCACACCTCGGCACTAGGGTACTTTCCTCCCTCTTCCGACGTCAGCTCTGAATGTGCATGTGCGGCAAGAGCCACGCGCGCATTCAATCAGTCCATAGCATTTCTCAATGCTTTCCTATGGACTTTAGTGTCTTCTCACTGTGATTTTCACTGTGATTTTCAGTGAGACAGCCACTAGAAGCTGGATTAACCCTAGTGTAAAAATAGCAGTTTCTCTGAAATTATTGCAGTTTTAAATAAACTCCACCTTAAGTGGCTAGGGACTTCTAGGTCGCTAGGCGACTTTTATGCTAGGCATGAGGACGTCCATAATGCTTTCCTATGGCGGAAGTACTAATTCGAGTTCATTAGGTCTCGACCAGAGGCAGAGCCTGAGCCAGCGCCAATGAACATAGGAGCTGGAAATAGGTAACTGACAAAAGGGTTTTTTTAACCACGAGAGGGGGCATGACAGAGGGTGGCACTATAGTGAGCCTTAGTGCCACGAAAACAACTGTGTTTTCCTGGCCGTATAGTTTCCCTTCAAGGCCCTAAAAAGCCAAACCGGAAAAATTCTCAAAGTCACCCATGCTTTTTCAGATCAGCTGCTTTGGCCTTAAATTTGAAATTCTAGCCCATCAGGGAGGCTTACACTCTTGCCAGCCCACCTCCATCCCTTAAAGTGGGCAGGAAAGATGGGCAGATTTGCTCATACTGAAATGCAGAGAAGAAGGAAGTTTGGAAGCAGAGGTGCCTGTCGCTGGAGTCCCAACCATTTTGCAAAGTTTAACCCCTGCGTGGACATATCTACCTCCATAACAACTTAAATGAGCTTAAATTGTTATGATGTGGAAGTGTGCCTTTAAGATTAACAGAGTTGCATTACCAGCCTGACCCCACACCAGTCATTCCACTTTCTGCTCTGTATTACATTCACACAAATCACCAAACTTGCCTTTTCTTATATTGCATTCTTTTGTTGCGTGATCACACATCCACTACATTTTTTTGATCTATGTACAATACGTTCCTTGGATTTACTCTCTGCCGCTCTGTACCTCCAGATTCAGAACATCTCTCTTCTTGTTTCACTGTTGTCCATTATTTTGCTCCTTCACTGAAATGTATAAACTTTTAGAATTTTATTGATGGTACAGATACATTCAAAGGCTCCGGTCAGATCTTTCCCTCAGATAAAGAGAATCTGTTTATACGGTGACCTAAGAGATTCATACCCTCCTGAAAATAAAATAAAACCATCTCGGATAATTGAAATATAAACAAAATTATTGTATACCTAATAATGTTTGCCTGCTTTTATTTTTAGGTTCTAGATTTTGGAGTGACATCATATCTTCCAAGTCTGGAAATGTTCAAACACAGGAGTTTGCGCCAGACTCCAGAGAAGTCATTAAAAATTAAATAACTCACTAAAAAAAAAATATAAACACTTAGACGGCCATAGCTGTGGGTTCGTGGAAAATATTACATAAAAAAACAAGCTTGATATAAACATCTTGAAAAATATTAAATGAAAAAAACTGTCAGCGCTTAAAGGGACACTATAGGCACTGAGACCACTTTATCTCAAACAAGTTATTTGGGAGCAATGTCCTCCTCGTTTTAACCCTGCAATGGAAAACGTTGCCATTCTGCAGAAAGACAAATGTTTACATTGCAGGTTTTAGATGCCTCTATTGGCTGTCACACTGACATACATTAGAGGCGCTTCCGCAGATATAGCTGAGTTATGGTCAGATAGTCTCATACAGACCATATGATTGGCGCAGTGTGACGTTTAGTTGTGCATGCGCACTAGCCTCCCAATGGAAAGGTATTGGAATGGCTGAGATCATTAAGATTGACGATGTCAGCCTAGGAGCCGGGCCAGCTGTTTAGAGAGCACCGAGGTGTGGACTAAAAAGTAATTAAAATGGCTTTTTAACTCTCGGGAGCGTGATTACCTAAATGAAGACTAGGGCACTATAGTGTTAGGAATACACATTTGCAGTGTTCCTTTAAGTAACATAAATAGATGCACTAAACATTCCCAATGGTCAGAAACCCCACTACATTCAAAGCTGAATAAATATACATCAATGTTAAACAACAATAATTAAAAATCGAACTCAAATCCCAATACAAAAGTTAGATCAAGTGCAATAAGCAAATATAATTTTTTTATAAATACCATTCCATGTAGTTGCATAAAATGATACAGTAGTCATATAGTATAATACTTTCACTATCCTCTCTCAAATAGTAAGAGAGTATAAAATGTCGCAACTTGGAAGCAGAATATTAACAATCTTCTTTTAGGAGTCCTGTATCCAACTTTAGCAAAAGCAGACTAATAGTATCCAAAATGGACAGATCCACTTAAAGGATCACAATCCCGTTTTCCTGACACTATATAATCCTTAGGTCCCCCCATCCTCAGGGCCCCCCCTCCCGCTGGGCTGAAGTGGTTAAAACCCCTTCACCTACTTACTTTAATCCAGCGCCAGGCTAAATCGGCGCTGGTGACCTCTCCTCCCACTCCGATGTCGGTTTCCGAGCAGAGCGGAATGCACATGCGCGGCCAGAGCCACACGTGCATTAAAAATGCCCATAGGAAAGCATTTCTCAATGCTTTCCTATGGACGTACTGCACGCTGAATGCGATTTTCGCATTCAGCATCGGAGAAGCGCCTCTAGCGGCTGTCAGGAAGAAAGCCACTAGAGGCTGGATTAACCCTACAATGTAAACATAGCAATTTCTCTGAAACTGTTATGTTTACATCTGAAGGGTTAAAACCTGGGGGACCTGGCACCCAGACCACTTCATCGAGCTGAAGTGGTCTGGGTGACTATAGTGTCCCTTTAACAGCTATAATTACTCCGATTTTACCTTAAAGGAATACAGTGCAAAAATGAAACCCTTATACTGTTTATTACGATAGATATTCCAACTGTGTGACCCAAGGTGTATGTATGATTTTTTTTTACATATACTTCGGTTTAAAAAATATCAATTTTCTTCCAAAACCTGATGAAAAGATTATTATATTGAAAATAGTTTTGAGGTAACAGTTGTCCTTTAATATTTTCCACAGCAGATAGCTTGCTGAATGGATTGTCTGTAAAATAAGCAGCGTAAATAAGAGTTTAAGGGTCACTCGATGCAAGGAGCATCGTTACACAAAGAAAGAGTTTAGAATGCTTGGGATAGACACTGTGCAATCCTAATATGGGGAATAAAGGATTGTTTTACATAGGGAATAGCAAACTTGATGATAATATATGTTCCTAGCCGGACACCTTAAAGGACCACTCTAGGCACCCAGACCACTTCAGCTTAATGAAGTGGTCTGGGTGCCAGGTCCAGCTAGGCTTAACCCATTCTTTTATAAACATAGCAGTTTCAGAGAAACTGCTATGTTTACAAATGGGTTAATCCTTCCTCCAATTCCTCTAGCGGCTGTCTCATTGACAGCCGCTAGAGGCGCTTGCGTGCTTCTCACTGTGATTTTTCACAGTGAGAGCACGCCAGCGTCCATAGGAAAGCATTATGAATGCTTTCCTATGTGACCGGCTGAATGCGCGCGCAGCTCTTGCCGCGCGTGCGCATTCAGCCGACGGGGAGGAGAGAAGGAGGATCGGAGGAGGAGAGCTCTCCGCCCAGCGCTGGAAAAAGGTAAGTTTTAACCCCTTTCCCCCTTCCAGAGCCAGGCGGGAGGGGGACCCTGAGGGTGGGGGCACCCTCAGGGCACTATAGTGCCAGGAAAACGAGTATGTTTTCCTGGCACTATAGTGGTCCTTTAAATAAATATTTAAAAAGGTACGGGCTATAGCACTTGCCATAATGTGGTAGAGATGAAATACTTTTTGGATGTACAAGCTTAGCTTTTTAACATGTGTTTCTTCACAAATAGGTCAAAATATAACCCTAAAAGACAAATAGTAAGTTTGTATACTTTCATAACAATCTGGTGTAATAGGGGGCCCAAAGTATGTTACCAGCAGCAGTGCTGAAGCAAAGATTGAAACAACAATTATATATGAACAAATATGGAAACTTAAAATAAACATTAAAATCTAATATTGTGCAGGGCATGTGACTTTCCTGCCAAATGCAGAGTGTATTCTAGATGAGTACATCCAGAGGTCTGTTACTGCGAGACATCGGTTACCTAAGATTCTTATCCACTACCTCCCAATTTTTCAAATGTACAAAAACGGACATTTAAATTTTAGGGGTGTGAGTGGTGGTGTGGCCGGGACGGGGGCTGCTCTGAGAAATTTTAGGTTACGTACTAATAATTTATTCAATTAAAATGTAATTTAGAACAAGAACAATGTATCTCATTTACACAGACTGGTTTCTAAAACACATTAATTTCCATTTAAAGACACATTACCATGAATATTATTGCTGTGGAGCTCTGTTATACATTCACACACCAACAATATGGAGCTCCTAGAAAACAAGGATATTAGGGTAGAAAAGAGGGGCAGGGGGATTGGGTCCATAATAGGGACTCTCCCTACTAAACAGGGACAATTGGGAAGCATGCATGCAAACTGGCTGCTTGTTGAGCTCCGGTTTTCCTAAATTTCCAAACTCCAGGAACCCCAGCACATTCCATAGTGACTAAGGTTTACTTAGCTTGCAGGACCTCAGCTACATTAGACAAACTGATACTATACTTTCAGAATTTTTAAGGAAATGGTGACATCTACTGGATAATTGTAAGATTTGTTTTCCCTTACTTTCAATAGGATTTTCTCTCTTAAATGATTAAATAATAATATATATATATGTTTACATTGCAATTGCAATTATTATATTATGATGATTACAATAATAAGAATATTATTAAATGAGAATTGGACAAAGAAAAAGACTGCTGTTTGGGCAAAGCCTCCCAGAGCAGGAAGTTTGTCCTCCCCGCTTGCCGTATTTGGTTGCTATGGGCCAAGCGTCCCCTAGCAACCGCTCTCCCTGTTTCACTGTCCCCGCCTGATCTCGGCGCCTGGATCGATCCTCCAATAGCTCGGCGAACGGCCGGTCCCGGTATCCACGATGGCTTCCACCCCCAGCATCTTCCTGCTGAACGTTAACGGGCAGATAGAGAGCGCGGAGGTAAGGCCTAGTTACCGACTGAGGCCTGAGCTCGAGTAGCCCCTTAGTAGTCATTACCGTGGAGCTGGACCGGGGGTCAGAGGTCCTGGGCAATATCACCAGACATTGTGCTTACCTCGCAGGGGAACAACAACAACAAAATAATATATATATATACACAACACACATGGATAGGCCAACCATATTTTTTTCTAGGCACATTATTTAATATTTAATATTATAGCTGAGAACAAATGCACACTGCTGCTCTGCTGTATGTAGAATTCACGTGCTGCAGGATTCCTCAGTGCTTAATACCTTGATTTCCTGCATGCTGTATGTAGAATTCACGTGCTGCAGGATTCCTCAGTGCTTAATACCTTGATTTCCTGCAAGCTGTATGTAGAATTCAAGTGCTGCAGGATTCCTCAGTGCTTAATACCTTGATTTCCTGCATGCTGTATGTAGAATTCAAGTGCTGCAGGATTCCTCAGTGCTTAATACCTTGATTTCCTGCCTGCTGTATGTAGAATTCACGTGCTGCAGGATTCCTCAGTGAATAATACCTTGATTTCCTGCATGCTGTATGTAGAATTCAAGTGCTGCAGGATTCCTCAGTGCTTAATACCTTGATTTCCTGCATGCTGTATGTAGAATTCACGTGCTGCAGGATTCCTCAGTGCTTAATACCTTGATTTCCTGCAAGCTGTATGTAGAATTCAAGTGCTGCAGGATTCCTCAGTGCTTAATACCTTGATTTCCTGCCTGCTGTATGTAGAATTCACGTGCTGCAGGATTCCTCAGTGAATAATACCTTGATTTCCTGCATGCTGTATGTAGAATTCAAGTGCTGCAGGATTCCTCAGTGCTTAATACCTTGATTTCCTGCATGCTGTATGTAGAATTCACGTGCTGCAGGATTCCTCAGTGCTTAATACCTTGATTTCCTGCCTGCTGTATGTAGAATTCACGTGCTGCAGGATTCCTCAGTGCTTAATACCTTGATTTCCTGCATGCTGTATGTAGAATTCAAGTGCTGCAGGATTCCTCAGTGCTTAATACCTTGATTTCCTGCCTGCTGTATGTAGAATTCAAGTGCTGCAGGATTCCTCAGTGCTTAATACCTTGATTTCCTGCCTGCTGTATGTAGAATTCATGTGCTGCAGGATTCCTCAGTGCTTAATACCTTGATTTCCTGCCTGCTGTATGTAGAATTCACGTGCTGCAGGATTCCTCAGTGAATAATACCTTGATTTCCTGTCTGCAGTATTTAAATTTAACTTGCTACATGGCAGAGCTATTCATGTACTGTCCATCAGTTTGGAAAGTAGTTTCACTGAAAACATGGAGGGTCTAGTTACTGTGTGCTGTGCTGGTCGTCAGGGTTCTATTGGTAGGTAGCAGGGATGATCTGCAAGCTTAGGCAACTATAGACACTACATCTCCTCTGATGCTTTGGCAGCATTATGGCTGTGCATTATGGGAAATGTAGTCCACAACATCTGTAATCGAGTCATGCTGCTGAGCGAGTTGTTTGGTTAATTATCATGTGAGTTGGTAAATGGATGTAAATGGAGTAACAGTAAATGGATGTAGGCATTTTTTAAATCAGATATTCTATGAACATTTGTCTAGAGATTATAAATAGGAAGACCTTTTGAGTAAAAAAGTAAAAATTGTAAACAAAATGTGTTAAAGCAGCACGGTCATGCCCTCCATCTTTTATTAAATTCTAATTTTGACAGTGTTGAAATTTCACTGAAATACAGGGACTACTTTGTCTCTGAATTTCTACTCTGCCAGACTTTCATAGACTCAGGGTGGAGTCTAAGAGTCAATTCCGACAGCCGTCACCAATGATGGCTGCAGGGAAATACAGCAGTGACGATGGTGCTGAAGAGGACCCACCGGCTCAAGATCGGTGTAACACCCCACTAAGTGAACTCTACCTTTACCTGCCTCCCTGGCCATCGGACTCCTAATGGCGTGTCACCGTCGGTGGGTCTTTGTTAATTCGGCAAAGTCAACCAAACTGTGACAGTGCCGCTTTAAAGGGGTACTTTGCAAATTAAGTTTAGCATAATGCCAGTTCAAATATTTTTTTTATATTATATATTTTTAAATTCCACCGCTTGTGTTTTACATTTTTGCATTTGGGAGTGACTCCATAGGAGTGTCCCTTTAAAGGACCACTCTAGGCACCCAGACCACTTCAGCTTAATGTAACCCTTTTTTTTTTTTTTATAAACATAGCAGTTTCAGAGAAACTGCTATGTTTATTATAGGATTAATCTAGCCTCTAAAGCCTCTAGTGGCTGTCTCATTAACAGCCGCTAGAGGCGTTTGCGTGCTTCTCACTGTGAAAATCACAGTGAGAAGACGCCAGCATCCATAGGAAAGCATTATGAATGCTTTCCTATGAGACTGGCTGAATGCGCGCGCAGCTCCTGCTGCGCATGCGCATTCAGCCGAAGAGGAGGAGAGGAGGCGGAGAGCTCCCCGCCCGGCGCTGGAAAAAAGGTAAGATTTAACCCTTTCCACGCCATCCAGCCCGGCGGGAGGGGGAACCTGAGGGTGGGGGCATCCTCAGGGCACTATAGTGCCAGGAAAACAAGTGTGTTTTCATGGCACTATAGTGGTCCTTTAAGCTGTTGTTGTCTATACTTTACATTCGTTTAGAATAAACAAACATTTAGACGTAAGATGTTGCAGAAGTTCAACACACACAATGTTTTGCAAGCCTATTTGTTGGTAAAGATCATGAGGATTTTGATGAGAAATGTTATGTTTTCTGTTTCACCCTATTTAAAAAAATAAATAAATTTTGGAGGACATCATCCCAAGTCTGCTCATAACCACTATGATAAGTTGCTTATGTTGTTTGGAGTTCTCCTTAAAGGATCACTATAGTGTCAGGAAAACAAAGCGGTTTTCCTGACACCATGAGGGTGCCCCCACCCTCAGGGACCCCTTCCTTGGCGCTGAAGGGGTTAAAACCCCTTCAGCAGCTTACCTTATTCCAGCGCCGACCTCTTCTCCCCCGCTGACGTCAGCTCCCTCTGCCGACGTCATTGGAGCCGAATGCACATGCGCGACAAGTGCCGCGCGTGCATTCAGAGTGTCCATAGGAAAGCATTTCTCAATGTTTTCCTATGGATGCTCTGCGTCTAATATGCACTCAACCAAACAGTGTGACTAATTACCAGTAAGAATTCTATCTGTGTTGTGTTGAGTGTTGGATGTTGCTTTTGTGTGTTATTGCTTTCAAAGGGACACTCTTAGCTCCATAACCTCTACTGTGTGCTGTAGTGACTATGGTGCCAGCCCCATGTTAATAGACAAACTGTTTGACACTTAATTGGGTCCCCTGAGTGTCTTCCTTCCGACCTCTCTTCACAAATATTGCAGGACAATGGATTCCTATTAGGGATTGCCCGATATTCATTTTTTTTTTAGAGCCGATACCAATAATCGGTAAACTTTTAGGCCGATAACTTACCAATATTCTGTACATTTACCGTTTTGAAAAAAAGAAACAATTTCTACACAAAATCTACTGTTTACTGAACATGTTTATTTAATATTTTTTTTAGCAAATCTTTTTTCTTTTTTTTTCTTTTTAATTAAGTGGTAAACATACAAAATATACATGCCAGTCAGATTTTTTTGTTTTTACGAATATTTAGTGTTCCCCTCCCTTCCCTTCCCTTCCCTGTCCCTTAGTGTACCTCTCCCCTCCCTTCCCTGTTAATTAGTGTACCTCTCCCCAACCTTCCCTGTTCCTTAGTGTTACTTTCCCCTCCTCTCCCCTCCCCTCCCTGTGTCTTATTGGTCCTCTACCCTCCCTTCCCTGTCCCTTAGTTGTCCTCTCCCCTACCCTCCCTCCCTCCCTGTTCTCAAGCTTCGGACCTGAGGAAGAGAGGAAACTCTCTAAAGCTTGTTTTTGAAATATTATGTTAATCCAATAAAAAAAGGTATCATTGCATACTGAAGTTCCTGTACCGCGGTCCGCTCTGCTCCGCTCACCCATGCTACACTGAGTGACTGGTAGGGGGGAGTGATGTGCGCTTTCTTCCTGCCGGTCACTCGATTCTTCGCCCCCACATCCGATGTGCCCTAAGACGACCGCCTCTGGGCCACCACCGCCTCTCACATTATTGCCAATATCGGTATCAATAGTGGCCGATATGATATTTTCCAAAATCCAGAATATCAGCTGATAATATCAGCCAAACCGATTATCGGCCTATCCCTAATTCCTGTCTTATACAGTCAGGTCCATAAATATTGGGACATCGACACAATTCTAATCATTTTGGCTCTATACACCAACACAATGGTTTGAAATGAAACAAACAAGATGTGCTTTAACTGCAGACTTTCAGCTTTAATTTGAGGGTATTTACATCCAAATCAGGTGAACGGTGTAGGAATTACAACAGTTTGTATATGTGCCTCCCACTTTTTAAGGGACTAAAAGTAATGGGACAGATTAACAGTCATAAATCAAACTTTCACTTTTTATTACATTACATTACAATTACAGCCTGAAGTCTGGAACGCATAGACATCACCAGACGCTGTGTTTCATCCCTGGTGATGCTCTGCCAGGCCTCTACTGCAACTGTCTTCAGTTCTTGATTGTTCTTGGGGCATTTTCCCTTCAGTTTTGTCTTCATCAAGTGAAATGCATGCTCAATCGGATTCAGGTCAGGTGATTGACGTGGCCATTGCATAACATTCCACTTCTTTCCCTTAGAAAACTCTTTGGTTGCTTTTGCAGTATGCTTCGGGTCATTGTCCATCTGCACGGTGAAGCGCCGTCCAATGAGTTCTAAAGCATTTGGCTGAATATGAGCAGGTAATATTGCCCGAATCACTTCAGAATTCATCTTGCTGCTTTTGTCAGCAGTCACATCATCAATAAATACAATAGAACCAGTTCCATTGGCAGCCATACATGCCCACGCCATGTCACTACCACCACCATGCTTCACTGATGAGGTGGTATGCTTTGGATCATGAGCAGTTCCTTTCCTTCTCCATACTCTTCTCTTCCCATCACTCTGGTACAAGTTGATCTTGGTCTCATTTGTCCATAGGATGTTGTTCCAGAACTGTGAAGGCTTTTTTAGATGTTGTTTGGCAAACTCTAATCTGGCCTTTCTGCTTTTGAGGTTCACCAATGGTTTACATCTTGTGGTGAACCCTCTGTATTCACTCTGGTGAAGTCTTCTCTTGATTGTTGACTTTGACACACATACACCTACCTCCTGGAGAGTGTTCTTGATCTGGCCAACTGTTGTGAAGGGTGTTTTCTTCACCAGGGAAAGAATTCTTCGGTCATCTACCACAGTTGTTTTCCGTGGTCTTCCCGGTCTTTTGGTGTTGCTGAACTCACCGGTGCATTCTTTCTTTTTAAGGATGTTCCAAACAGTTGATTTGGCCACACCTAATGTTTTTGCTATCTCTCTGATGGGTTTGTTTTGTTTTTTCAGCCTAGTGATGGCTTGCTTCACTGATAGTGACAGCTCTTTGGATCTCACATTCAGAGTTGACAGCAACAGATTCCAAATGCAAATAGCACACTTGAAATGAACTGTGGACATTTTATCTGCTCCTTGTAAATGGGATAATGAGGGAATAACACACACCTGGCCATGGAACAGCTGAGCAGCCAATTGTCCCATTACTTTTGGTCCCTTGAAAAGTGGGAGGCACATATACAAACAGTTGTAATTCCTACAACGTTCACCTGATTTGGATGTAAATACCCTCAAATTAAAGCTGAAAGTCTGCAGTTAAAGGACCACTATAGTGCCAGGAAAACATACTCGTTTTCCTGGCACTATAGTGCCCTGAGGGTGCCCCCACCCTCAGGGTCCCCCTCCCGCCGGGCTCTGGGGAGAGGAAACGGTTAAAACGTACCTTTTTTCCAGCGCCAGGCGGGGAGCTCTCCTCCTCCTCTCCTCCTCCTCTCCGCCTCCGATCCTCCCTTTCGACTGAATGCGCACACACGGCAGGAGCTGCGCGAGCATTCAGCCGGTCTCATAGGAAAGCATTTACAATGCTTTCCTATGGACGCTTGCGTCTTCTTACTGTGATTTTCACAGCTCTCCGCCTCCGATCCTCCCTTTCGGCTGAATGCGCACGCACGGCAGGAGCTGCGCGCGCATTCAGCCGGTCTCATAGGAAAGCATTTACAATGCTTTCCTATGGACACTTGCGTCTTCTCACTGTGATTTTCACAGTGAGAATCACGCAAGCGCCTCTAGCGGCTGTCAATGAGACAGCCACTACAGGATTTGGAGGCTGGATTAACCCTAACATAAAAACTGCTATGTTTATAAAAAAAAAAAAAGGGTTAATCCTAGAGGGACCTGGCACCCAGACCACTTCATTAAGCTGAAGTGGTCTGGGTGCCTAGAGTGGTCCTTTAAAGCAGATCTTCATTTCCTTTCAAATCCATTGTGGTGGTGTATAGAGCCAAAAAGATTAGAATTGTGTCGATGTCCCAATATTTATGGACCTGACTGTAGGTTTATTCACTAAAGTGATATTTCCAAGTGAATTCAAAGTACCTTTTGCATTTAAGGCCAACACAACCAAACTGAAAGCATACATGTATTAGAGAATTGTTCTAGTTCGGCTGTTTTGACCTTAAATTTGAAATTCACTTTGAATTCTCACTTTAGTGATTAACCCTGTTAGAAGGCCACTTTTATTTATTTTCTTTGGTGTACAGACCTATCCAATTTGATGCTGTTTCTGATTACACATTTAGAATCCAATTCTAAAATGTGTATTACTTACTGTTGAATATAGCCCAGTCTAGCATATGTATGGTTATTATTATTATTATTATTATTATTATTATTGCCATTTATATAGCGCCAACAGATTCCGTAGCGCTTTACAGTATAATGAATTATGTGTGTTATTATGTATAATTGTGCATTTTTTTCCCCCTTAAGTTTCCTGAATTCGATGAACTTTACTGCAAGTACTGTTTTGTGTATGGACATGACTGGGCCCCGACCTTGGTGAGTTCTTTATTTTTACCCTTTGGAATACTCTTATGGTTTATTAATTTCTGTTTGTTAACCTGCAGTTCGAAGTGTACAGTCACTTCTAGTTTTTCTTGCATAAGCCATTAGCTAAATGATTACATTGTTATTTTATTTTTTAAATGTTTCTATTTAATCATATACCTGGCTTTCAAGGCACAGCCTGGCATACAATGCAAATTAGTCTAAACCAGGGCCTTTTCTTGACCGAAAAATTTACTTTGGTATCGAATATTTATCCACAAATACTATATGCATAACATGGCATTTAAAAGGACACAATAGTCGCCAAACTAACTTAGCTTAAAGGGAC
The DNA here is from genome assembly GCA_933207985.1 of Pelobates cultripes. Taxonomy (NCBI): domain Eukaryota; kingdom Metazoa; phylum Chordata; class Amphibia; order Anura; family Pelobatidae; genus Pelobates; species Pelobates cultripes. The sequence continues at coordinate 133,623,805 of OW240918.1, read as the reverse complement.
ACTGTATGCACCCAGGCCACATCAGCTCATTGAAGTGGTCTGGGTGCACTGTCCCTTTGGCACCTAGGGCTGCAATGTAAAACATTGCAGTTCCAGAGAACTGCAATGTTTACATTGCAGCTCTAAGTCTACCCTCAGCTATGCATGAGGACCTCCAGTGTCAGATTTCCCCCCAAAGGAAAGCATTGATTAATGTTTTGCACTATAGGATCCCTTTCATGAAGCAGTGTTGGTGTATAGATGATGCCTCGGAAGTTTCACTGCTCAATTCACTGCCATTTAGGAGTTAAATCTCTGTTTATGCAACCCTATTCATACCTAACCTTGCTGTGACTTACACAACATGCATGGAAAAAAAATAGTTTCACTATAAATCAGATGAAACTTATCGTTGTCTTATGATATGCAGTCTGTCTGGAATATTTGCCTAATCCTTCCTATAACTGAGCGACTTTTACATTTCTATAAGTGTGTTAAAGACATCTGTATCGAGTTTGCTGATGATTGCTGAGTGAATGTACATCACAACCATGTAGGGATAATGTAATTCAATTCAAGAGCCGTATTGCTTCTGGGTGTCAGCCGTCAATTATGGGAATACCTGGATTTCCACTTAAAGCAAGGCAGTCAACATAACGACAAATACAACAGAGCAGAACTGTTAATAGGACAAAGAAATTGAGAAATGGAGACATGGAGAAACTGGGACATGGCAGAGGGGGGGAGGGAGGCAGCAGGGACACTGCGTTAGCTTCTAGTCATGTCTGGCAATTCTAGCTTGCACTGCTTTAAGTAAAATGTAAGTTATACTCAACATATAAAGTTTGCTTGCTTACTGCCTACAGGAAACTTACTATCTTTTAAGTATTTGCAGGGCATTTTAACTTGTGAAATGTGTATATACTCACTGGGAGGGGGGATGAGGAGGGGCAGAATGTCCATATTAAAGGATCCCGATGCTTCCTATATGATTACTTTGCTGCCATAGGGGCCAGAAGTAGGTGGGGCAGCCATAGTCTATGATCTCAGCAAGGACTTTCTGGCTTTCTTCCAGCCATTGATTAGTGCTAGAGATCAAAGATGAATCTCCATCATGGAGTTGCACCTACCTGCAGGGGACCTACTGACACCCTCACAGGTGTTAATGATCCGGGAAGCCTGCTGTTCACAGAGGCCTGTTGGCAGCTGTACTCATCACTTATTTCACTGATGAGTCTTGCAAAGTCTTGAGTGATAGTGATGTCCTTTATCATGTTATTTCCCCTGTATGTTAATTTGTGTGGTATTGTTTACTACATTTTAGATGAAGTTGATTTCACTTTTTGTATTTGTTTTTTATAATTGGATATGGGGGCACCTGCACAGTTTTCACATCTAGAAATGTAATAGATTTATAACTGCTTTACACACACATAAACTATCCTATTTCTACATAGTCTGACCAGATCACTAAATAATAAGTTACATTGATCTTTACAAATCCACAGCCTACAGGAAACATCTTTATTTTTTGTTTAGTTATACTCCTTTTAGAATGTTCTAGAACAGGGATAGGCAACCTTTGGCACTCCAGATGTTGTGGACTACATCCCCCATAATGCTCTTACACTCATAATGCTGGCAAAGGATCATGAGAGGTGTAGTCCAAAACATCTGGAGTGCCAAAGGTTGCCTTTTCCTGTTCTAGAATGTAGCGTTTCAGCAGGTCCGCCTTTCACCGTCTTCTATTTCTGTTCATCCGACTTGTTTTTCTGTGACTCCTTGATTGTTAATCCACTTAAAATATTTTTTACACGTAGGTGCCTCCAATGGCCACTTCATGTAGTGCAAGAAAAAAGGAATTAAAAACAACAAAAAAACAAACAAACACAAAAACTGGGACATTTAATTAACCATTTCATGACTGAGGATGTAAATGGCTACCGTACCCTGTATGTCTGCCATCACAAAGAAGTTAAAGTAAAACTGTCATGACCGGATTATATATTTTATAATTTAAGGAAGTGTTATGTAAATAGTCACCTTCTGCCCACCAATCCCAGCATCACCATGATTCATACTTTATGTGTGTTAGAACAGTTTTCTTGTATTCCGCTAGCAATACGCTACATGCGTTCGCCAGAGGAATATCACAGTCACTACAACATATGCTCTGTAGTTGCAGAGACAGAGAGCAGGGAAACCACCTGGTCTCCCCATCACTCAGTTATCTGCATACAGGTTGTTGAGCACTTTTTCATTCTATTTATTTTTGTGTGCCTGTTTGTCAGTTTTTGAATATAGATTTAAGAAGTCTGATATAACATTGAGTGATAATGGGGCGCAACGCTATTATTGCTTTTTATATTCCCTGAATACTCTGTGAGTGCCTCAATGAATAGTAAGGAAGAACACAATCTGCATAAAATCTTCAGCTCACACTAGAAGGGATTATGCACAAAGAAAAAAAAATAAGACTTCAAAATGATTCTGAAATAACTTTCAATCTTTCCAAGGGGATTTAGTCCTCTCCTGGAGTTTTTCTTCCTGCATGTAATTTACAAGTGAATTATGACATAATCTAAATCCTTTTATAAGTGGGAGACCTGTTTAAGCCAAATGGACTTAATTTGTTTGGATAGCAAAGAGAAATGTAATAATTTCGAAGATGTGAGAATAACCACTCAAACTAGTTGACAGTGCTATTAATCAAAATCCAAATCTCACCATGACATAAGATGTACACAAAGAGGACACTTTATTAAGTACAACTATCTATAACTGGGTTATGATTCATTGTGGCATATATTACAAAAGGTGCTGGGAATATTAATGAGGGATTTTGGTCCATGCTGACTTGACACCATCACACAGTTCAGGCTGATAGTTTCATTGTCTACAGACTTTTAAAGTTACGATTACAATTATTTATATAGCGCCAATGTATTTCATAGCACTGTACAAAGGTAAACAAGACAAACCTTTAATTCTAGCAAGACATGTATTGCAGATAGGAACATTAGGTGAAAACAGTCCTGTCCAAAGAGCTTACACTCTAAAGTGATTAGAGACAAATACACAAAGTGAAGTGGGGGAGTCATGTGATCTGAATGTACCGAAGGATGAGACTGGTTTTAGGGAGAAGGGAGCCCAGTACATGGGAGACGGCAGAGGAAGGCTGTAGGGGAAGAGAAGTTAAGGGGAGAGCTTGTAGGTGTCTGTGTTTTTAGGTTTTATTTGAAGGACTGCTGAGACAGGGAGCCAGATGAATCACGGGAAGACATTCCATAATGAGGTGACGATTCTGAAGTCTTACAAGCGAGAGTCTGGGGTGCAGGTGCAAGACCAGGCCAGTAACAGGTTGTCAGCGGAGCAAAGAGGCTCGGCTGGAATATACTTGTTAATGAGGGAGGAGATGTAAGCAGGGCCACAGTTATCGGGTGACGTATGAGAGTTGCTGGGCATAAAGTAGATGAGTCCAGCAGAAGCGTTCATTATCGACTGCAGAGGGGCAACCTGGGTAATTTTCAGTCTGACAAGCAAAGGGTTAAAATAATCAAGGCAGGAAACAAAAACATGGACACGTATTTTAGTTGCATCTTGAGTGAAAAAGTGCTGATTACGAGAGATTGCCTTTAAAATGAAAGCAACAGGATTTAGTGATAGATTTTATGTAAAGGACAGGTTGGAGTAGGTAGGAAGAAAACCAGGAAATAGCTGTTACTGAGGCCAAGGCTGCCAAGGGTATGAAGGCTAAGCCTATGGTCTACAACTTTGAAAGCGGCAGAGAGATTAAGAAGTATAAGTAGTAAGTAATAGCCTATGGATTTGGCTATCACAAAGTGATTAATCACTTGCTCAGGGCGGAATGTTGGGAGAGGAAGCCAGACTGTACCGGGTTAAGTAAGGAATCGGAGAATAGAGTGTGAATAAGTCTGTCAAGGAGGCAAAGAGAAGGAGAGATAGGACTCTAGCTAGGCAAAGTATCAGGGTAAAGAGAAGGATTTTTTTAATATGGGGATGATCACCATGTGTTTGAAGGAAAGAGAGAATAAAGATTTTAGTCCAAGATGGTGCAGCCGCTGATAAGAGAGATTGAGTAAGGTGCAAAGGAATGGGATCAACAGGGCATGTGGTAGGGCAGGAAGAAAGGAGAAGCACAGTTTTTTCCACAGCCCAAGTTCTACACGAAGTGAGATCAGAGTATACACTATTATGTTTATGGACCAGCTAGAAATATGTTCTTTTTTTGACAAGACTGCTCGAAGTATCCATTTGAAAACGAGTAGATGGTGGCCATGAAGGGAAGCAGTATTTCTGCATGCTGTGGCATTTATGTGATTCTTGGTTGGGATTAAAGAAGCAATCTAAGAACCATAACCACTATATGGCATTTGTGCTGAGTGTTGAGATTCTAATGGTCATCAATCTGGAATATTTCAATAGCTTCATTCATAATCCTCTCGCTTTTCTTCACGAATCCATTAACGATCTGGACAATAGAAGGAAAATAAACCGTATCATGGCACAAGGTTTGAATCTGTGGCCCAGATTACTCCTACACTTACTGCAATCTTCATTTACTTTTGGTTTGACAACTTACCTGGGTTTTCGTGGGGCACACAGAGCCTGTAGCTGATGCATATGCAGACTGAAAACGTCTGCTAGTTGCTTTCATCCAATGAGCTAAGCCCTGCACCTCCGCGTTTTGCACAATGCAAAGGATTTCAGACTTTAATAGAGGTGGTTACCGGCACCCAACAGACCCAACTGGTAGCATAAGCTTTTGCTACTTACTTTGGGGGGAGTCAGAGCACCCCTGGAACCATATCCATTACAGCGCACTATACTGTTTATCGTGCTTAGAGTGTTCCTTTAATTTGTGATCATCCCCCAGTTATTGTTCTAAATTTATATAAAAACACAATATTTTGGGGGCGGGGCCTGAATGTCATGGAGGGAAGGTGTGCCTAACTGAAGCTCCCTCCAGATCTTTGCAAAACAGATGAAAAGGCACCCTCATACCACAATAACCAACAAAAGATGACCCCCAAGCGACTTACTGACCGGTGAAGCGGCCCATGAGTGGATGAAGGATAGCAGGCAACACCCGCGAGGGCATGCGGCCTGGGGCGCGCTGGACGGGAGTGGTGGCCGAGCTCCCAGCCTGGAGCGCCCGGGGACCAACTGCTACAAGCGGGTACCCCACAACCCCCCCGGGACCGGAGGGGGTGATCCCGGTCCACCACTGGGAGTCCTCCCAGACAGGGCAGAAATGAAGGGGAAATAAAGCGGAGGGCAGAGAGACACACTAAAGATGGCAGAGACCACGCGGTCTGCAGGCTGCCAAGCAATGCAACAGGGCTCACTGACCAGCCTAGAACAAATCTTTACGAACTTCTGGCTCAAAATAGAACATAGACTGCAGCAGGGAACTCTGCAGAAACCCGCATCAGGCTGTGCACCCCACCGCCCACCGCAAGACCCACAGCAACAACTAACAGCCCTGGTGTGGCCCAAAATGGCGGGAAGGCGGCGGAGGGCCAGACAGGCATCTCACCGACAAAGAGCGGCGAAAAGGAGAATACCGCTGAAACCAAGCTCCATCATGCCCAGAACACCCTCCGTACTGGGGGCAACCATGCCTCAGCTAAATGGCTCACCTCAAAGACACCTATCATGCCCGGAGATTCATCGCATCGAAACACCACCGCACGGGCACCCATGGCAGGTCGCTGCACAGCCCCAATGAGGTATCGGATGAATCGCCAAAAGCGCATTACACTCCTGACTCCACGATCGGGAGACCTGACACGGCACGTTAAACCACAACATACCGGAAAACGACCATCGCATTGCCGACCTGTCCAGAGAAGGACCTAAACCTGGGGGACCCCAGGGGACTTTCTAGCATGGTTCCAGCTTATTATTCAGCATATTCATGTAATAGTAGCTACTGGATGATTAAATAGCCTGACAGATAACACCATTACCATAATGAAATGTATAGTCTCTGAGTAAATAGTAATGCTTAAATGATGCTCTAAAGACATAATAGACCAAACCTGTTTATACGGTAGATTTGTTATTGCAGTTGAAACTGCCTAAAAGACAGAACCGACCTAGTTTGTATACAATGTGAAACCACTATTAATGTCGCAGCAGCAGTACTGACATAACGGACCAAACCTACCTACTATGTTAACCCACTGTTACTGCTGATGCTCTACCGACTTAACTAGCTAAACTTATTCACTTGTATGTATGCATGCGTTACTTGTGTCATCGATAGACTATACACTAATTAAGCCTAACTACGATTAAGCGTAACTACAGTTAAACTTATCCTTAAAAATGCTCACCTGAAATCCCAAACCTCCGACTAGTGGGTGGTAGTGACCAGGTTGACTACCCCTGATCTAGAGCATGCTGACTTGTTTAGCGTACACTTTCTTTCTTTACATTGGCATACATTTAAAGACCTCGTACATGGTAGAATTCCTGTCATCCATAAAAGAGGGCAAGTTATTACAAGGTGGGAGACATTTGTCTATCGATCCATATATAAACTACAATTTACATGATGATCAACCTGCAGCACTATCGGTCTTATGATTCAACATTTAGAAAGCTCAAATCTTTCCAACCCATTTCCTTCATGACCATGTCAGTATTCTTACATTCCCATCATACCGCTCCCAAAGCTCCTTCAGCATAATCTTTTCTGGTAAAACTTCCTTCCCATGAAGGAATGCCTAAAAGTACCTTCCTTTGCCTCCTTGGTACATTTATTAGCTTCTTTGGATTCTAGTACCACCTGTATGTTGATGAAGCCCAGGTATACCTCTCGTCTCCTGGTCTGTCTGGTGACTCATTCTAGATGGGAGACAACTACCTCTCTTCCATTTTCAGTTGTAAGTCTTCCAACTTTCTAAAGCCACCTCTTTCTGAGATTGTACTTTTTATCCCTCCTTATAAACCTTGTCCTCTGCTGTCATTCTCCATGCAAGTTGATGGTACACCCATCACCCCATCCTCAAAAGCTTTCTGACTATTATATTTGACTCTGGCCACAATGTGGTTTTCTTCCGCTGTATTCTGTCAACTTAGAGGTTCGAAGTTTTCTTCATACCACTATTAAAATAAGTAGTTATTTGAGTATACATGGCCTTTCTGCCAGACAGTCTAGCCATTCTCCGACAGATATATCCATTGGCATTTATTAAAAAAACAAAGTGACCGCTGTCGGTATTTTGATGTTCATTTGCATGCCGAGTAAGGTTAAAAATTCAACTCGCTGTCATTTTGGATCTTGACTGCCCTTATGGATGGGATCATCCTGATATGCAAATGGATAGATTTCATCTGTTATGGCACAAGTGAGCAAAAGCAAATTGGAGATCGGAGTGGGGATTAACTAAAGGGCACGCTATTGAGTTTCTCTGATCTTTTGCCCGTTCTCAGAGCCCTTGTATTCTGTTTTTGCTGAAAAATGAAACTCTTTTCTGTTGGCTATCATGCTAAAGACTACTAATTGATGTAGTCTTCCCCTCCTCCAGATCAGACTATAAGCATATTAACTATATACTGGTAAACTCTGTAGTCATTGATATTTCCAAAACTGTGGCACTGCTCAGACCAAACTGTAAAAGCATATCTTTAATGATAATAAGCGTCATTCTGTTGGCTGTCTTCATGTCACTTTGTGAGGTGAAGCCTCTCACTCCTGTTTATGTGTGTGGCTGCTGTTCAGGCTATCTTACAGAATGTGACAATATAGCCTGTTAAAATTATTTAGCAGTTGTATAACTTTCTGTCATTCTTTTCCATAACTACTGCTCTATGTGAGGGGAGATGGAATGGAAGCTTCTTGCACCATAACCAATAAGTAACATATATGTAACACTTAAAATACATTTATGTTAATTTGATGTTTTACGTGATGTATTATTTTATGTTTGGTTAAAAGGGACATTTGCTCACCTTAATCTATATATCTCATTGTTATTCAAATTGCAGTCATTAAAGAAAAAAGAAAAAACGTTAGCATTCAAAAATATACCAGTAGGGGTCAGATTTCTCCTACAAATTGTGTTGATGTTTTCCTTGAGATGCTAAGTCCATTATAATTTATCTCGAAAATACAAGTTTCAGTGCTACGGTTGTCCACCCCTGTCAAATTACCATACTTCCTGAGCATGACGTTGACATGAGACCAGGTTGTGCAAAGGTGTCTTTATGGCCCAACACACAAGCTCGTTGGGTGTATATGTTTGTATGATGTTTCCTGCTCCATCTTAACTGGAATTGGAACTATTCCATTTTTATTTCATAACCTCCCCGCCTTGGCTTTACCATGCAGCCTCTTTACCGTAGTTCCGAGCAGAGTGAGAGGAGTTGTACAGCGGTGTGTAGAGACACAGAAGCATGTCCCTCTCTGATAAACGCCAGATACAACCAGAAAAGGAAGTGAGTCTGTCTGGCTTGAATGCACACCAGGCTTATGTCCTCCATCTCGAAAATGGCAAGTCTTGTGGGTTGTTCCTGGTATATAGTGGTTAATACCTACCAATAGTGCTTTAAGGAAGGACAACCAGTGAACAGTCATTAGGGTCTTGGATACCCGAGGCTCATTGACGGAAATGGGGAGCATATGCTAGGTCATCTGGTCTAGGGATGCACCAAAATTTCACCTGCCGAAATTTTCGACTGAAAATGGGCCTATCCCATTTTGACCGAAAATAAGCCAAATGTGCCGAAAATTAGTTTTACAACAGTTACCTCTTTGTCCTAGTAATACATTCAGGGTTATTACTTAGCAGTCTATTGTGAGGAAGTAAAAGTGAAATTAAACTGATTTTCTTATTTTAGGCCAAATTAGCCAAACTGAAAACCATTCTTTTTTTTTTTCTAGTTTAGTTATTATAGCCTAAAATATGAAATGCACTGTAAGTTGCTAACAATTAAAAAGTTAGTTTTCAGCCAAGGGCATCCTGACTTTTCGTTTTCAGTCCAGAATTTTCATTTTGGTGCATCTGTAGTCTGGTCATATCACACAGAAGAGCCAATGTAGCTCAAGTTGCTGAAAAACGTAATGCTGGTTGTGATTGAAAGGTGTCAGAAAACACAGTGCTTTGCAGTTTGCTGCATATGGGGCTGCATAGCTGCAGACCAGTCGGTGTGCTCATGATGATCCCTGTCCACCGCTGAAAGCACCTTCAATAGGGACGAGAGCATCAGAACTGGACCATGGAGCAATGAAAGAAGTCGGCCCGATCTGATAAATCACGTTTCTTTTAGATCAGGTGGATGGCCAGGTCTGTGTGCGTAATTTACTGGGGGAAGAGATGTAAGCAGGATGCACTATGGGTAAAAGGCAGTGTTATGCTCTGGGCAATGTTCTTCTGAGAAACATTGGGTTCTGGCTTTCATATGGATATTACTTTGACACGTACCACCTACTTAGAGATTGTTGCAGGATACGTATACTCCTTCATGGCAATGGTGTTCCCTGATGACCGTGGCCTCTCTCAACAGGATAGTGCAACCAAACACTCCAAAAAAATTGTTCAGGGATGGTTTGAGGAACAGCATCTTGCCTCACCTACAAATACCCCAGATCTCAGTCTGATTGTATCTGTGGGATGTGCTGGAACAACAAATCTGATCCATGGAGGCCCCTCCCCTGCCCACAGGGTTTTGAAATACAACCAATCAATCCATACAATACACACAGACACTCCCACACAAAATCCTCCCCTCTGCCTGTGATATGATTACTGAACACAATGGGTAACATAATTTTCACAGGCAGAGAAATACAGTTTTTACTAAATATTAATAACTTCTAAAATATACATGCCATTCACATAAAACATACATTTTCAGAATCCGCATGCTTGAAATAAACACATACTCAAAAATCAGGGCAATCGGTTCAGGGGTTAAAAAGTTAAGGGAAAGTCCTATTTGACAAAATGAAGCATGTTTTTTTCTGTCCAAAACCAGTTCCACAGAATCTTCTATCCTGGAGATAATTGGGAAGTAATCCAATTATCTCCAAGGACAGAGGCAAAACTCGATTAGCCACATGGTAGCAAAATACAAAAAAATACATAAAAATATATAACTGTGCAGCGATTGCATAAAACGGGTACATTCAACATATCCCCAGATAGCTTAGATCTGAGCGCACATTATTACTGAATGGCGCTCAGATCACATACATACAGTTCAATTGCCATGGAGTCAAAGTCTTTCACATAGTCTTTCATTATACGAATGGGCTCCGTGGCATAGCTATCTGGGGTAACACTGCTCACATAGGGAAAGTACCGAATGACCTGGCTTTCGGGTCTTTGCAGAGGAAAATCCAGCATTTCAACATGGGGCCATAGTCACAGGGCAGGAGGCTGGAAATCAGTCTTCTCCAATGCCCAGTGGCGAGGCTGGTTCCGCCACAGACACGTTCAGAGGTCTAGTGGAGTCCCACCCTTAAAGCATCAGAGCTGTTTTGGCAGTACACCTACTCAATATTTGGCAGGTGGTTTTAGTGTTGTGGCTGATCAGCTTTAGTTGTGTGTCCATTCAGTGTTAGCAAGCTCTACAAATTGTCCATTTTTTATTATCCTGGATTTTTTTTTTACATTACCCAGGAGGACTGGGATATTGTACTTCACTCTGTCACATGATGGACTATAACTCTATTCATTCTGTGCTGGTCTATGGTTTGTGGATAATTTTAAGAGTTGTAGCTTTTAGGGCATGTGATTATATTTTCTTGTCAATTAATTGTATGCTAAAAGATGTGGTTGTAATAGATGTCTGTCTGTGATACAAGCACAGGTTGGTTTATAACTCCCTGATTTTTGCATTTTTATTTTTTTAGGGGGTGGAAGAAGGAATATCTCAGATCACCTCTAAGAACCAGAGTATTCAACCAAACCTCGTGTGGAATTTTCCTTTTGAAATCACATTTAAAAGCACCAATCCATACGGCTGTAAGTATGATTGATTACACCATGTGAAACTCAGCCAACCATTACTAATTGTTTTTCATGATGCCAGGGTAGAAAAATATCACGGTCATGAAAGGTTTATATATACGGGTCTGCAATGCAGTGTGCTCGGCTTCCCTTTTTTTGTTCTTGTGGGACCTCTGACAGTTTAAGGATGTCTTCATAAAGTAGAGCAGAACTACTTAAACAAGTCCTCAGAAGACCAGAAACGTTTTGTGTTTTACCAATGTTTCTTCGGCTGGTTAGAGCAGTGATATATATCAAATCCTTATTGATTTTAAGCAAGTGCATGTGGTACATGGAACTGGGACCACAGGTTCTGTTTTATTGATGGGTCAGATATCAAACTGACAAAACCAATGATGTGAGAGTTTCAAAATCTAGCTGGGGAATAGATGGATGCTAACCACTGGTCCTGGGGGAAAAGGTGGGTGAAACCCCATGTGTTTTTGGTTTTTTTTTGCCCAGTGCAAGCAAATTTTAATGACACGATTGCTGGTGTTTCTGGTGTCCCCATAAGTGGGATACCAAAGAATAAATGTGTGTGTGTGTGTGTCTTAAGCCTTAACTATAGTGGGGGATCCAATTGTGGTCTCAAATGCGAAGAAGTGTTTGAAGACGTCCTATAAGCAATGAGCAGCTAGGGGGATGTATGGTCTATTGACAGGTAATTGCTCCTCATATACTCCTTATTTAACCAGCAGCCAATTTTATCATGACACACCGACCAACCCATACATACACACACACACACACACCACACAGACTGACCCATACACACACACACGCACAGACGGTCCAATTCATGTATGCACACTGACCCATACAAACACAGACTGAACCACACATACAGACTGACCCATACAAACACACAGTGACGTATCCACACACAGACTGCCCCAAATAGAGTGCAGCTGCCTGGATGCCTCACTCTCCCCATGCTATGTGCAGAGCTGTCTCCTCGATGCTAACTGTGACCCAGGAGGAAGTGATCTGCAATTCCTTCCTCCTAGCACAGTGCCCCCAGTGGGCGCATGGGGGACACCCACCTAGGAGCCGGGTAGCCTGGAGTTTGTATAACTTGCCCCCTCCCACCATTTTTATTTGGGCTTTATTTGTCATGCCTATCATCTGTCATGTACAAAAAAAAATCAAGCAAAAAGGCACTAATAATTTTACAATAATGTGGTACAATATATACATAAAAAAGGTAAAGCAGCACCTTACCAGTGACACAGCTCTAAAAACACCAAATCAGTCAAATATAAGATAAAAAAGGTGCGGTATACCTTTTAAATTTTAAAGTGCAGCAAAGTGAAAAAAGTGTCAGAGCACTGTACAATATTATGTCAAAAGTATCCAATACAATGATATTGTATAAATGTGCAAATTCACAAGTGTGTTCTGTGTTAAAATGTACTAAGGAAATAGGGATGTTACACTATTTCTTCGAAAGGAGTATAGGAACGTAATACATGAAAAGAAAAGGGAAAAATATAGCATAATACCGTATAATGAAAAACAATAAATGAATTAAACAAGAATCACAAGGAGAGAGCAGTAAGTCTGCTCTAACTTCTCTGGCTTATGTCCACAGTATAGGACTGGATGTATACGGGCATTCAGGACGGCAGCTGAATGTAAAATCTCTTTATTTCCATATAGTTCAAAGTTCACAGAGAATGTGAAAAACGCTCTCTATGGCATACAGAAGTCCATACCCCATTGCAGTATATTTTGAAAGAACCGCGGCTAGCACTAGAAGTCTTACGAAACAATCGGCACTTGCAGGGAGTTCTTCCGGAAAACGGAGCTGCGTACAACCACGTGTTGGCGTGATGACGCGTTTCGCCTGGGCGTCTTCCTCAGATCACGTCACCATTCAGCTGTCCTGTTCTTTTATAGTTGTTATTGTAAGCGTGGTGTGTGATACTCCCTTCGCCATTGGCTCTTATTAAAACCTCCAAGTTTGGCTGCATATATTGATTTAAAAGTCCACATTTTTTTTCTGGCATATCACCTAAACATGTTTCTGATGAAAATCACGAAACAATGGCAGATTTTAGACATACGTCAGAAAATATAATGAATCAAAGTAACATAATGAATAGATCATATATGTATTAAGGCAATTTGCCTGCATTTGTGGGAGGTGCTGGTTTTCCACCCCTAGCCTACTTAAGGCACTCCCCTTGCCTGGCTCCTTACCGTTCGAGGTCAGCGTTGAATGAGGATCCACTTCCGGGTTCTCTCAGACGCCATCTTGGTTTCAGTATCCAGGAGGTTTCACCACGTTAAGCTGTGTCCAGGAATCCTGTTCAGGCCTTTCCGCCCGTCCAGCTTCTTCTGACTCCGTTCTCCGTCGTAGATCGCGTCCCAGGGACTCCTAAACCGTAAGTCAGACCTTCCTGTCACGCCAGGACTGGTTCCCACGGCGTACGGTACAGCACGGGTCCTCGCTTTACGGCTTTTCCCTGGTTATGACACGAATGTTTTCAAGCCATTCGCGGGCTTTTCATTTCGTACGGTCATTCGGCTGAACATGTTTTCAATCGTTCAATAGTCATTTCGCATATCCTATTCATGTTATTTAAACGAATGTTCATTCGGTTGTTTTGCCGTTCGGCAAATATTACATACGCTCACACACACTTTGGTTCGCATAAATCATACGGTTAAACTATTCTAACTTCTGTGTTCCCCTCACATTTGCTTTCGGCTGTTCTGTGTGTTCACGTTTTAATCCTTTCATGAATTATATTCACCATTTCATGTGTATATAACATTCAGTTAAGTATTGCTTGCTTAAATAGATTGTTGATTACTTTTAACAATTGTCAGTATTGTATTTTGTCCACAAACCAAGTCCACTTCTGTGTATACCATTTGACTCCCACGCTTTCTGGGGTCTGCATTACTTATCCATTTATACGTATGGACTCAGCCATGTCACAAGCCTCATTTCTGGGTTATTAATACAATACATACAAGGATAGGTTCATTTAAGCAATAATTCTCGGGTTGATACGTCTTTGCTATACATACATATCATATAGATCCACATCACTTTACATCATGCTAAATCATTTTGGGGTATCCCTGCCTTTGGTCTTTCTGCTACATATCATACACAACGATGTGTTAATTAGGCCATGACCTCATCCATGTCCCTTTCTATAAAACCAGTTACATTTCGGTACAGATCATTGAACTCCCACGCCAGGAGTTTTATAACTATCCATTTCATTTCAATTTACTCAGCCTACATTACAGGCCTCATTTCTCTGTCATGACGATGACACACAAGGTATAAGTCCTTTTGCATGCATACTCGGGTTGGATCACACGTCCTGATCCAACCAATCATACGTCCCCTACACAGTCATAATACATATGTATATAACCTACGTTTCATGTTTTCCTTTACACACCATTATCACGTAACACATAGATTGTTTGTACATAGGCCACGGCCTCCCTCAGATGTCTTTTTCAAGCATGCAAACATTTCTGAGCCACTCGTAGCTATTCCCATGGTATCAACATAATTTTATACATTGCTGCTACAGACTATAAGTCTGGTTCTTGTTATACCCCACACTCATCGTACTACTCTCTTTTACCCATTTTTAGGCTGTCGAGCTTATATAGTTGCTCCACACGGTTTATTCCTGTGATTTATCATACTACCAGGTACGTACACCTGCTCATATGGTATTCTACCATACATTTCATTTCATCCCCCTAGTTTAGAGTACTGGCAATAGGGTCACAGGATTCCCAATAGGTATTTACCCCGTCTTGGCTGTCGCCATCAGTTAGTGGTCCCGCGAGGCCAACACCCCGCCTCAAACGTTTCGGAGGCAAACACCCATCGGGCCACACGTTAGCTAGCCGCCTCGCATGTTGCAAAGAGAGGGCCTCACCTGTCACTCCCTTCCCCTGTTTTCTGTCGTACAGTCACCGAGAGGCCTAAAACTCCTGCCACTACGTCAAGTGGCCTCAATAACCCCTCGCGCCAACGCATAGATAGAGCCTCTCAAGCCGCTTGGCAATTAGTAGGGCCTCACCTGTCACCAAACAAGCATAATACTTTCGCCATCCGGCCTAGCTAGCCTGCCAGTACAATTTGGTGGTTCTATATACTAATTATTGTTTTATTTATAGTATGTCTCAGGAAGGGGTAGAGGATTTCTCCCTGCCTAGCACCCCGGCTAGAGCTGTCACTCCCACACAAGGAGGAGAGCTAGCTAGTCCAGCATCAATTAGATCCTGGACAATCCCGCGCATAACCACGGAATTAAGGAGACGACAAATCCCCTACCCCGCTACAGCAAGGAAGGCAGAACTTTTCAAACTGCTACGCACATCAACCAATAACATGGAAGCCGGGGAAGGATCTAGCCAGTCCAACCCAGGGGACATACATGCCATGTTATCCTCACTCATGGCATCCATGGGCAAGGTCAACTCCAGGCTGGAGAAACTTGAGTCGGTCACCACGGCCCTCACTCTAGCAGGGCCAACCGCGGCTGCAGTACAAACACCAGCCTTGCCATTAGTCGCTCCAGCCAGCCCCCTGGATGACCAGGAAGTTAGCCCGGCCCACATGATACCTGAGCATATCAAAAGGGATATCCTGGAAGGTAAAGACGTCAACCTGGCTTCCCTGTTGATTGCCTCCCAGGACATTGTGGAACATAAAACGTATGCTTATGATGATGTTTCTGTTATTGTCAGATCTAGGGATGCCCGCCTAAACAGAAAACTGACTATCCCTGAATTTGTTCTAGCATTTGGTATTTACAGGGATGTCGTCTGTGCGGTCTATCCCAACAGAAGAGAGGAGTTCGATCTCTATATGCACAAGCTGGTAGACCTGGGCAACAAATATGGTGGTTCAGCATTCTATGACTACCATAGGTCTTTTTCTGCAAAAGTGGCTGGAGCCTTCTCCCAGTACGGTACACGGTCCAACTGGGGAAGGATTGATACCGTCTTATTCTGCAGACACTTTGCAGGTCTAAGAACACCAGCTTGTGCATACTGCTCCTCCACAGCCCATACTACCAATTTTTGTCCCAACACGGCAGACGGACATGCCTCCACACAAGGAACTACTTCCTCTGGGGATCCAGGGAAACTATCCACAGACAAATTGGGACGCCCAATCAAGTTTCTGGGCAAGTCCCAGATATGTAATAATTTCAATGTTGGGTCTTGCAATTACAGTGGATGTAGACTATTGCATGTCTGTTCAAAATGTTTTAGGGCACATGCTAAGACCATGTGTCCAAATAAAATGTATTCTAAGCCTTACCTTACGTCCATTAATATGCCAGTATTCACAGCATTGATGTCTCAGCACCCATCTAGACACCTGGTAGATTTTCTTATTTCTGGTTTGACAGAAGGCTTCCACACAGGTATCCTACACATACCAGCTGGCACTCTGGAATGCCCAAACCTACAATCCGCCCAACACAACCCCACAGTGGTTGACACCCTCATAAACCAAGAAGTGGAGGAGGGCTTTGTATTGGGGCCTTTTAGAACTCCCCCATTCACAGCATGGCGCACCAACCCTATTGGTATTGTCACAGGGAAATCTTCCCAAAAACAGAGACTCATCATTGACTTATCGGCTCCCCACTCATCGGCCAACCCCAGTCTTAATTCCCTCATACCCTCTGAGGAATTCTCTCTGCAATACACCACCATAGATCACGCCATTACAGCCATCATACAAGCAGGGGTGGGAGCCTGGCTCAGTAAGACCGACATTACTAACGCCTTCAAATTACTCCCTATCCACCCCACACTGTGGCACCTGCATGGCATCAAGTGGTCCGAGAACTACTATTTTTTCTCCCGGTTAACTTTTGGGTCCAAAAGTAGCCCAGCTATTTTCGACACATTTGCCGAAGCACTATGCTGGTTACTATTGAACATAGCCGGATGCCCTACAGTATTACATTATTTGGACGATTTCCTACTGGTCGAGGAGAATACTGCACCTCCCACTAGCCTCAAAGCTACCACTAATCTGTTTGAGCAACTAGGTGTACCCATCTCCCCAAAGAAAACAGAAGGGCCAGACACGGTTATCACTTTTCTGGGTATCCAGTTAGACTCTGCCACAATGCAAGCAAGCCTACCTTACGAAAAGATAGACAATATTCTCACTTACATTAACAACTACCTACAGCTCGGCACTTGCAATCGCAAAGAACTACAGTCCCTGCTGGGGTCACTAAATTTTGCAATGCGCATCATACCTCAAGGCCGCTCCTTTATTTCACGACTATTGCATCTTTTCCCACTTTTTCTACATGACACGCACAGGTTGTCCTTAGATGCCCAAGCTACGGCAGATCTAAACATGTGGAAGAGGTTTTTAACCACTTGGAATGGTAAAAGTATGTTCCTCCCTCAATTGACTGAATCATCTCCTACCATTTGGTCAGATGCGGCATCTACCACTGGTTTTGCAGCAATTTTTGGGAACGAATGGCTTTGGGGCAGCTGGCCTTCAGCAGTTCTGGATTTGGAAGGTTTTTCCACTACCTCAGCTCTTTTTGAGATCTACCCCATAGTGGCGGCTGCCGTAGCGTGGGGTCATTTATGGGCTAATACACCAGTGCGTTGTTACTCAGACAACCAGGCGACCTGTCACATCATCAACAAAGGTCGTTCCAAATCTCTTACGATTATGAGATTTCTGAGGAAACTCACTTGGTTGGCAGCTTGTCATAATTTCTTCCTATGTTGTTTTCATGTGCCAGGTGTATACAACACAGCTGCTGACAGTTTGTCTCGCTTTAAATTTCAGGAGTTTCATCAAGCACTCCCGTCAGCAGCACCCACAGCCACCATCACTCCAACATTTCAACAACTCATACTGGACTAGACGTCATCATGCAGCATAGCAGGACATTGTCTCAGTTGGCACTTTCACACAATACAAACAAAACATACAACAGGGCTTTCACACTATTCAAACGATTCCTTCTGGAACATGACATCATACAACCGTTTGTTATGACATCTTTTTTGGGGTTTGCTTCCTTTTGCCACCTTAAACTCAAATTGTCATATAACACCATCAAACTCTATCTCACTGGCATTCAACACCACATGCTCATCTTACACCCAAATAACAACAGTTTCATGGCCTCTCACCAAATCAAGACCATACTCAGAGGTATTCAAAAATCAGAACCCACACATTTGGCCCAGAGGCTACCCATAGATAACCATATCTTCAAAGCTTTATCTAACCTACTCGACCTGAAACCATTTGACACTAATACGAATTCTATCATCAAAACAGCAATATACATCGCTTTCTATGGATTTCTACGACCCAGAGAATTCACTACGACCTCCACGACCCAAACCACTCCATTCCTCCTCTATTCCCACTTGACAAAACATATGGATCATTACATCCTGTCTTTACCTCACTCCAAAACCAGCCAGCACATACCTGTAAACATTCCGTACTACCCCACGCACAACAGATGGTGTCCCGTAAAAGTTCTTGATGCCTACATACAGCACCATCACTTACTGCCCTCGCAACCGTTATTACAACTACAAGGTGCAGTACTCACCACTACAACCTTCATGACCTACGTCAGGTCCTTGCTCACACAACTGGGCCTCAACGCAAACAATTACTCAGGACACTCCTTTCGTATAGGAGCCGCGTCCACAGCCTCCAGTTTCAACGTCCCAACTCATGTTATCAAAACACTGGGGCGCTGGAAGTCATCTGCTTACTCACGGTACATACCGAACCCAGTACAAGAGTTAAGAGATGCTTTCATAAACATGTCTGGTTGATAAATGTATATGTATTGGTTGTCTGTTAATAAATTGGATTACTTAATTTTTGCCCTCTTCTTTCTCAGGCCTACCTCATCGTCGGTTTCGGCACACCACAACCGACTTGCTCCTTTTATCATCCTACGTTTATTCATGGTATTTCACACTGTACTATCTTAAGCACCTAACACAAGTATTAAGGCAATTTGCCTGCATTTGTGGGAGGTGCTGGTTTTCCACCCCTAGCCTACTTAAGGCACTCCCCTTGCCTGGCTCCTTACCGTTCGAGGTCAGCGTTGAATGACCCTCCCACCACACCACTTTTAACATTTATTTTCCTTTCTATTTCTTTTCCTGGGTGGGCCCTCTTCTTTCTCAGGCCTACCTCATCGTCGGTTTCGGCACACCACAACCGACTTGCTCCTTTTATCATCCTACGCTTATTCATGGTATTTCACACTGTACTATCTTAAGCACCTAACACAAATATATATATATATATATATATACATATATATATATATTATATATATATACATACAGACATATATATATTATATATATATATATATATATATATATATATATATATATATATATATATATATATATATATATATATATATATATATATATATTTATATTGAAGAAAAATACCGGCACTCAAGGAATTTCAAAGATTTACCCTCCAATGTGCATCTGAATTCGACGTTTCAGCTCCTCTAGGGAGCTTTCATCAGGACATAGATAAAATAGACATAGAAGAAAGAAAGCATCAAAATACATGATATATAAAAATACTATAAAAAATACACGTAGAAAATGTATATCAGTTAAATAATAAAACAAATAGTAGGCTCTCTATCTTCTAACAGGGAGAGGAAAAAAAGGAGCATTAATATTGCAAATACTATATTCACTGATATTTTATAAAAAATCACAAGGAATAATTAAAAACCTAAAAAAAATTATATAAAGCCACTCGGGTCTTTATTATGGCATTTTTTAAAATGTGCAGAGACACTATGTTGGTCAAAGCCTAGGACTAACTTGCCCCCTCCCACCGTTTTTATTTGGGCTAGTGCAGCCCCGCCTACTTTATCCTCAGAAAGAAACGGCATTCCTCCTAGGAAAAAAGTACATAGACACTGTTCCCACGCCGTCCCGCAGAAATCAAGCTGTGGTGCTTACACTTTTGTAGTTTCCAGACTGGAAACAGAAAACAATGTATTCCTTACAATGAATAAAAACTTGTATGGATTAAGGGGGAAGCTAGATCCCTTCCCAATAACAAACGAGAGTGACCCTCCCCCCCCCCCTTAGCCAATCAGAATGGGTTAAAACTCACCTTATTCTCAGCTCTCCACGGGTCCGCCAGCGCTGGCCCCGTCCCCTCGGTGACATCATCAAATTGCCGATTTTTAGCCAGTCCAATGCTTACTCATGGGGAAAGCATTGGATTGGCTAAAACTAGCAAGGGGAGGGTGCCAAACACAGTTTTGGCCAATCAACACCTCCTCATAGAGATGCATTGAATTAATGCATCTCTATGAGGAAAATTCAGCCTTCCCATGCAGAGCGTGGGGATGCTGAGCGGCAGGGCTGCCTACTGTGCAGCCCTGAGTCAGGAAGCCCCTCCAGGAGGTGTCCCTAGGGGCAATGTAAACACTGCATTTTCTCTGAAAAGGCAGTGTTTGCATTAAAATGCCTGAAGGGAGATATTATGCTCACCAGAACAACTACATTAAGCTGTAGTTGTTCTGGTGACTATAGTGTCCCTTCAATAAAATGTAAAAATCCTATTGGCTCAGAAATTACTGCTCATCCTAATATGTCACTCGGTATTTGAAATGCTGAAAGCTTTTTTTGCAAGATTGCTCATTATACAGTGATTGACTGACTCAAACCTATTTCAAACAATCAGGCATCATTGAAATCTCTGCTTGTTTGAAAGTCATATTTGTCACTGGGTTTAGCAGAGGATGTGAAGTTTTTTTCATAAGACAGGCGAGCTGTGTTATTATCCGTTTGGAAGGAATTTATTTGAGGTTGCTAAGAGTTTACATCCCCACAGTGAGATTATCTATTCACCTAGTGAGAGGTCAAAGGGGATCTACCAATATTTTCGGCGTTCATCAGCCCTTTGTCGTCACCTTGGACAAACAGCCCATGCAAAATATTGTGATTTTAATAGACTGAACACCAATTTGTTCCTTTTTTAAATTGATATATTTTTAAAATCCTATTTTGTCATGCCTATCATCTGTTATGGGTTTGGTGGTATGTTACTTTACCGTTCAAACCTGAATGTGCTATTTTGGTTTATACCCCTCTAAGTTACTGGTACTGAAACCAAACTGATCAATATTATCTTTTTAGTAATGATTTTGCTTACAGTGAGAACTCTCAATTCCCTCACATTACCTACTTGCACGAGGTATGCCAACTGGAGTACATTTCCTACTTAGAGTTAGACTCTGATTGATAGACCAGTATAATTCATAGGTACCTGGATGATGCTGATCTCACTATTTATTTATTTATTTATAAAATATTTTACCAGGATGGATACATTGAGATTTCTCTCATTTTCAAGTATGTCCTGGGTCCACAAAACATTGCATTGTTACAAAATGATACAATATTACAAAAATACAATATACAAACTATAAATATATATAAACATACATATAAACTTTTTATACATAACCGGTAATAAATATATTCAACCATGACAGGTGCATTCTGTGCTGAGGTATATAGTCATAGAGCTCTTAAAAGATTTTAGATTGAATGAAGATTTGACTGTGTCCCTGAGGTTATTCCAGGGCTCGACAAACCCAGGCGCCAGATCACCATGGCGACTAGAAATTTTGCCCTGGCGTCTGGGATTTGCCAGCTCTCTAGTAAGTGTGGGAGGGGGCTTTGATGCTGCCCGCGGGTACATGGAGGATGCCGCCCGCCCGCGGGAGAATTATGGGCAGCGTGCGTGAGATAAGTACTCTGCCTGTAGCTCCTCTGTGCTCCCTCGCGCTGTGTAATGATGTCGGGAGCCGGAATATGACGTCATTCCGGCTCCAGCATCATTACAGAGTGCGAGGGAGCAGAGAGGAGCTACAGGCAGAGTACTGCTCCCTCGCACACACGAAGAGTGCAGCCCCACTGGACCCCAGGAAGGACCATCTCAGCTCTCCTAAAGGTAGGGAGGCTGAGTGGCTTTCAAATAAAATAAAAATGTGTGTGTAAGCCTCTGTGAGTCTGTCAAGAGTGTGTGTTTGTGAGAGCCTGTCAGACTGTGTGTGTGTTTGTTAGAGAGCCTGTCAGAGTGTGTGTGTGTGTGTGTGTGCTGTGAGAGAGCCTGTCAGTGTCTGTATGTGTGTGTGAGAGAAAGCCTGTCAAGAGAGTGTGTGTGAGCACCTGTCAGAGTGTGTGCGTGCAAGCCTGTTGTCAGCATGAGTGTGTGTGAGAGCCAGTCAGTGTGTGCATGCGCGTTTAGGTACCTGCCCCCTCCGATCGCATAGGAAGGTGTTTTTTACTCACCTTTCTTCCCATTTTCCCACGCCGTGCCAGTTTCGCCATGGCTGAGATGATCAATCTTTATGATCTCAGCTAAGGCACTGCTTTCCCATTGGGAGGATTTGTGCATGTGCAGCAAATGTACCAATCCGCATCTCCTCATAGAGATGCATTTCATTAACCAATCTCTATGAGGAACATTCAGCGCCTCCATGCAGAGCTTGGAGACACTGAACCTGGGTGCTGCACGTGGTGCAACAGTGACCCAGGACTCTCTAGTGACCGTCTAAGTTACTGTCATTAGAGGTGTTAGTAAGCAGCAATGTAAACTCTGCCTTTTTGCAGAAAAGGCAGTGTTTACACTGAAACGCCTTCAGGGACAGGCTATAGACACCAGAACAACTACATCAAGCTGTAGTAGTTCTGGTGACTATAGTGTCCCTTTAAGAATTGCACTTTCTCGTTGAAAATGACTGGCTCCCAACTTTTTTAGCTGGCTCCTATATTCCAAACAAATTTGTCAAGGCCTGGGTTATTCCATAATTGCGGTGCTCTGTAGGTAAAAAGGAGGATCAAGCCACTTTATTTTTGTATTGCGGTATGCTTAATATGGTGCTAGTACTGGATCGGAGGTTATAGGAGCTGGGAACAGCCGGGGAGAGCATTCTACTCAGGTAGGGTGGGAGCTTCCCAGAAATGCTCTTATGCACAAGGCTGGAAAGATTAAGAGTGTGTTGGGATTCCAGCGATAGCCAGTTTAGCTCTTTTAACATGTCACAGTGGTGGGTAAAGTAATTACATTCTAGTTAAAGCGGCAGAACGAATTATATAACGTATTAAGTTTATTAGAACAGTACAAATCAGAGAAAAGGCAGTGTTTGTAATCTACTTTTCTTGAGTTGACTGCATTGTGACGTTTTTGTTCGTTTTCATTTTTTGTCTTTATTGATATTTTGTAATTTTCTAATTTGTTTGAGACTTTTTATGTTTCCATTTCACATATCTGTACTTGTTGTTTTAAGAAAGAAAAGAAAAATCCCATATATCAGCATAGCATTGAACTCTTCACAGGATCACACTGGGCCGCCATTGCATTGGTGAAAGCAGTGCCTGGCTATTTCAGTACCAAGTCTACCAGTGAAGATTTACAAAGATGACATGTAGGTCCATTTTTTTGTCCTAAGATTCAGGGGTTAAAATCTACTACTCTCTGATTTTTTTTTTTTTTAAATCCTCTGTATGGTCTATGGTACTATATGGTCACAGGACAATCTACATGTGTAACCATTCATAGTGGATGTGATGTGTGACTATATTGGAGCAGGGTAACAGCTCTAACATATGGGCGTCAAATCATAGCGTGATCACTGCTATGGACACAAATGGCAGAATTTGAAGAAGAAAAAATAAAGAAAAGAATATTGCCCCGTACTGGTCTTTTACAAAACCTGTAGTTGTGTCATCTCATACTCTCTATTTGTTACATATTCCCACTGATTTAAACATTTAAATATGTCCTCTTACATACCACGGCTTGATTACTTTTTGTTTCCATGTAGGGGCTATGGCATGCCCCTTGTGGTAGAGGCAAAAAATGTGAATATGAGTATCCATTGATCCCATTTTTTTCCATCATTCTTTGATTTATTTTCTGCAAGATATTTCCATTTAGATTGTACATCAGACACTATGTGTGATTTCTTGATGTATGATCCGTGTACGTGTAGTGATATTATTTAAGAATCAGACGATCACAGATACATTTAAAAAAAAAAATATATATATATATTTTTTTTTTATCATTACACCGCAATACTCAAGATGATGTCTCAAGTGGGAAAAACATTTCTCCCTGACTCCGTTTATGACTATCGGTTTATTACCCTGGACGAGCTACTTAGTGTGATTAACTGTATATTGCTGAATATATTCCAACAATATGCTAATAAAAAGGATGCAATTCAGGGAAGGAGGTTCTTGCTAAAAGAGCTTACAGTTTAATATGAACAGTACAATACAGAGATACCGTGGTACCATACAGAATAACATTATAGAGGAAAAAATATACACTTACAGAGTTTTCATATTAAGACAAATGGTTAAACAGGGAGATGAACCAGTTTAGGGCTACTAAACAGGTTCATGGATTACATGATAAAACGTACAAGGAAAGGTTAAAGGAGCTTAACATGTATAGCTTGGATGAAAGATGAGACAGGGGGATGTGATGGAAACATTTAAATACACAAAGGGAATCAACACAGTAAAGGAGGAGACTAAAAGAAGAAAAACTACCACAACAAGAGGACATAGTCTTAAATTAAAGGGACAAAGGTTTAAAAATAATATCAGGAAGTATTACTTTGCTGAGAGGGTAGTGGATGCATGGAATAGCCTCCCAGCTGAAGTGGTAGAGGTTAACACAGTAAAGGAGTTAAGGCATGCGTGGGATAGGCATACGGCTATCCTAGCTGTAAGATAAGGCCAGGGACTAATGAAAGTATTCAGAAAATTGGGCAGACTAGATGGGCCAAACCGTTATCTGTCGTCACATTCTATGTTTCTGTGATTGCTTGGGGAGCGTTCCTATTACATTTAGAGACAGAAAATAGGAACAGGGGTAGGTAGTCGGGTTGCTATAAGAAAGTGGGGGGTAACCCCTAGTAACTAATTAAAGGACAAAAAAAAAAGAGAGAACAAACAGATACAGGGAAGCCTAAGGGTTAGAAGAGTCAGTCACAGAGGCTCCCTATGTATCCAAAGCAACCCAAATAGAAATAATAATATAAAATTTAACTTTAATTCCTTCTAAAGATAAAATCCTAAATAATAAGTGAAAACATACTAAATAAATCAATAAATTCAAAAGAGAGAAGGAAAACTGCGTACTAACTATGTAATAACACAGGGAGCAAAAGTGCCTAATGGATCAATGATAAATCCAGAGGTATCTATAATAAAGAAAGCACTTGAATCTATCCCACTGTATAAATACTAGTGTAGCTTCTCCTGTCTCACTGTAGTGTAAAGCGTTGATCACCTGCCTGAGTATAACAAAGTAACCTATATTGAAGGATCGCCAAGGTTATAATGTCTAGGTACTGATAATGTAGAGAGGGTGGTATGCACGGAGCGTCATACAAAGATTATGATAGCTGCAGCATCGTCCCTAATCGAACTCCAACCACCCGCTCACTAAACTAGTCTCGACGCGCGTTTCGCCACACTGGCTCTTCCAAGGGAACCGAGCAAGACGCTGGCGGTCGTTTAAAAAGCCCGCCCTCCTCTGTGATTGGTCACCATTTCTACCAATCACAACAGAGGGGGCGGGAAAAAAGTGCAGTTGCCGGTTAACCCCTGTTCGCAATGGGGACCCGGCACGGATACCAAGTATAATGATTAGGTGTGTATGAATGAGATGTCAGAGGAAACTGACAGTTAAGGATAAATGAATGAAGTGGAATATGTAAGGAAATGCATCCGTAACTGCAAACTTGTGGCTAAAAGTATCAAATTGAATGTTACAAATGAAACAAATATGGAAACAATTATGCCATTGCGTTCCTATTACAATACAGGGACAGAATCTTTTGCTCTCAGCGGTTTCATCTTCATACTCATGGTATATCAGAGAGAAAGATTGTGTCTCACAGAGCTTTCATTATAATACGAATGGTACTACATGCTATACTATATGCTCTCAGTATATATTCTGTATAAACGATAAAGTACACAAATATCCTTGAGAATCTTAATTTCTTCTCCCTTCATTCCTTTTTCTTACCTCCTAATGGACTGTTTGCAGAAGATGGACATTTGTTTTCTTACAATTCACATTAGCAGAGAAATATTTCCATCCCTAGAATCTAGTTGGAGACGCTAATTATGATCCATATAGAGGAATAATAATACAGAATGGAAATAAGTGAAAGAAGAACATGTTTTCATTTAATTTACATTTTAATTTAATCAACGCATGGAACTCCGTCATAAATGTGTGTTGAAACGTATATCTGATGACACTTTATATATAGTTATATAGGTTTACAAATGGGAAACTATAGGTAGAAAAATTATATCTATTTTTTACCCTTGTGATCCCGAACAGTCACCTACTTTTTTTTTTTGATTTAACCTTTTACTTTTTAACTTTTTACCAGTGCAGAGACTCTGCCTCCTGTTTTTGTCTTCATACATGCTCACTCCTCTTTGACTTCTCATCCAATTAAATGCTTATAAAAGAGGATACTTGTGGACACTGAAATTCTCCAATCAGATGCTTCTCATAGAGAAGCACTGGATCCATTAATTGAAGCATTAATTGAACATCCAACACCCAATACAATGTAATCTGACTGTTTTCTCACAGTGGAAGCATTATCTAGTAGCTATCAGGGTAACAGTCACTAGAGGTGTATTTAGCCCCACAATGTATAAACATCACTGTATCTCTAAAAAGCCAATGTATTACAATGCAGGAGCAAATTCCTGGGGCACTGCACATGGTCCACTGCATTAAGAGAAAGTGGTCTGGGAGCCTATAATGTCCTTTTAAATAAAACTGAAAAAGTATGGCTTTTTTACGTTAAGATCCTTTAAAACATGCTCCTTCTGTTAAATATATAAATGTCCTGAATAAGGACGTAAGCAATGACCAAAAAGAGATTGCTGTATACGTCTCTGAATTAAGAGTGGACCTTCAAGCAACAAGACCTGAGTGCTCTATTAGTTTTTTCTATATGTGTCTGTATTTCACACCACTGATGATGTCCTATTGTGTGTGAGTACATTTGAAAAATGAGCATTTTAACCTGGCATCAAAGCTCGCCAGGTTGACTGACCAGTCACACTAAGGTTGCATGTATTCAGAATCCCCTGCAGTGGGTGGAATGCTAGTACGTGTAATGTGTGCCTGAGCTGCACCTTATAGGGACATGATCTCTGGTATTCCTGAAGTGGGACTAGAGACCAAAAGCAGGATAATAGTATGGGAGTCTGACTTTGGGTCTCACGACTCGTCCAAAGTGGAATGGCAGAGAAGGATGTATTATGACAAAAAAAACAAAGCACCCACTTAAACGTGCCAATGTATGTTTAGCGGACATGACAAAGAACTATGCTAATTATAGTTTCAGGGATATTCACATATGTAAAAAAATAATAATTCAATAATTCCTTATGGAGGGCATTTTTAATGTTCAACACCTATTTGGTTTTATGATCATGTAAACAAAATTTACATTTCAATCACTATATCAGTAGATTCCTGCTGTAAATAGTAACAGTTTTACACCGCAGATTTATAATGACTAACCTGACTTTTCATTACATTATTACTTGACGCTGTAGCCTGATATATAATTTTGTCAACTGGCAATGGAAATTAAAATGAACAAAAGCAGACTTGCGCTCCCAAAGCCACAAAACAACAAGATCAGGAAATACAGATTTCTGCACTGCAAATGATATTCACATCTGCACCAGTCTAAAGGGTCTTTGTACACTCCAAAAATAGTATAGCTTATTATAATGTTACGTTTAAAGGAATGCTCCAAGAACCATAACCACTACAGCCCACTGATGCAGGGAGTGTCCATGCTAACTCACAGGTAAAAGTCAAACCAACTGCAAGGAGCTTCTATTAGCTCCATTGATCGAAGCCCTGCCTTGCAGTGACGGCTCACTGGATAAGAACATCTGATGAGTTCTCTCAGCCAGTGACCTAACCCCCGCACCTCCGGACTTATCTCAGTGTTGCAGCTTTTTAGAGCACAGGAAGAGCCGTCCAGCAAAGCCCAAGTAAGTTCTAACACGATTGGACTACTTACTCTGAGAGAGCACCATGGCACTCCTAGTACCATAACCATTACAGTGAGTAAGTCAAGCACAAGCACTTGAATACAATCAACAATAACAAAACGTGGCTTTTTGAACAATTCAACACAGTGAAATTCCAATTTTTATTTCTTTTTAAACTTTTTTTCTTCCAAAGGAGTGTCTTTTATTATATGCAGTCTCGTTACTTTGTCTGAAGGGGGCATGATTTCTCTTAGCTAAAATTTTTATGAACCTGTTTATATATATATATTGTGACAAACTTACTTTCCTGTGTGTGTTTGTCCAGGATCTTTTGGCAACCGCACAGCCCTCTAGGGTAAGAAAACCAGGTCAAGACAAAGTCCAGTTTCAAAACGGCCTCTGGCCTGTTTATTTTCTGTTGTTGTGAAGTAACAGGATACAATGAACAGCAAATCTTCTTTCTCCACAAAAACACCTTCTTTCTCCTCCAAAACACTTCCCTCACTTCACCCTGCTTTAACTGCAGTTATATAGCTGCTCACAGCCCCTACAGGTGAGGCTAATGACCTCGTTAGGCAGTGAGCCAGAACTCTATGGGAAACCTGGGCTGGACTCATGCACAACCACTCTGACAGTGGGTGGAGAATCGGCCCACCCTGCTCTTCCGAATACTCCACCCCAGGGACCCAAATAACAACAGAGGAAAAAAAACTACATTTAAACTTAACTTTCCCTGGGGCTGCATGTGCTTACCCACATGTCAGGATAGTGGCTGTGCAAAAGTCTGGGTGCCAGATATACACCCCTGACCACCGTCCCCAACACTCTGTTACATATCCTCCCCCCCAGCTCAGACCTAGTGGGGTGAGCGACCACAGAAAACAAATTTTCTCGCGACAAACTGTCAGCATTTCCATGTTTAGACCCCGGCCTATGTTCAACTGTAAAATGAAATGGTTGTACACTGAGGAACTACCTTGTCACCCTGGCATTATTATCTTTGTTTTGACTCATCCAGGTTAAGGGGGCATGGTCTGTGACCAACCTAAATTTCTACCCAGCAGATAATATTTCAATGAGTCTAAGGCCCATTTTATGGCAAGGCATTCCTTTTCCACTATAGAATAATTTTTCTCAGCGGGAGTCAGCTTCCTACTTAAATAAAACACTGGGTGTTCTTCACCCTGAATTTCCTGAGACAGAACTGCCCCTAACCCAAGTTCTGATGCATCGGTTTGGACAATAAACTCTTTAGTGAAATCCGGGGTTACCAGAACCGGTTGGGTGCACAAAGCCTCTTTCAAAGTTACAAACGATTTTTCTGCCTCTACTGACCACTTAACCACTAGTGGGGCTTTACCTTTCGTGAGATCCGTTAAAGGAGCTGCTAATGTAGCAAAACTAGGAATAAATCGCCTGTAATACCCAATCCTAACTTGAAAAAAAAGTCCTAACTTGCTTTTTAGTGAGGGGGCGTGGCCAATTTTGTATGGCCTCCACTTTTGCTGTTTGGGGCTTAACTAGTCCTCTCCCAATCGAATAACCCAGATATTTTGCCTCTTCCAAACCTATAGTACACTTAGATGGGTTAGCAGTTAAACCAGCTATGCGGATAGAGTCCAGTACTGCCTGCACTTTGGGAAGATGTGAAGCCCAGTCAGGACTGTGAATGACTATGTCATCTAAGTATGCGGCTGCATAACGGCTGTGAGGCTTCAAAATCCTATCAATCAGTTTTTGAAAAGTGGCAGGGGCCCCATGTAACCCAAATGGTAGCACCTTGTATTGGAATAATCCCCCTGATGTCGAAAAAGCTGTCTTTTCTTTTGCTCTGTCTGTAAGAGGTACTTGCCAATAACCATTCGTCAGGTCTAAAGTAGTCAGGTACCGAGCCTTACCCAGAGTCTCTATCAGTTCATCAACCCTAGGCATTGGATAAGCATCAAACTTTGACATACTATTTAATTTACGAAAATCATTACAAAATCTTAACGAACCATCAGGTTTTGGCACCAGTACTATAGGGCTGTTCCACTCACTTTGTGATTCCTCAATAATATCAAGAGCTAACATTTTCTTAATTTCTGCAGCTACCGCCTCTTTCTGTGCTTCTGGGATTCTGTACGGTTTAAGACTTATCTTCACCCCTGGTTCTGTAAAGATATCATGCTTGATAACGTTAGTCCTGCCAGGAACTACAGAAAATACATCCCGGTTTCTACCAATAAAGTCCCTTACTTCCTGTTTCTGGTGTGGGGACAGGGTGTCTGGTATATTTACTTCAAGTTCACTACCAGTCTTATTAGTGATAATTGAAGTAGTTAAGACCTCTCTGTCCTTCCAGGGTTTTAGTAAATTTTTATGATATATTTGCTCGGGTTTTCTCCTATTGGGTTGTCTCACTTTATAATTAACTTCCCCAACCTGTTCAATAACCTCATATGGGCCATGCCAAGATGCTAGAAATGTATTTTCTACTGTAGGGACCAAAACAAGCACCCTGTCTCCTGGGTGAAAAACTCTCAGTCTGGCATTTTTATTATAACTGTTTTTCTGGGCCTCTTGGGCTTTCTGCATATGTTCTTTAACTATTGGCATGACAGCCGCCATCCTATCTTGCATTTGAGCTATGTGCTCAATTACACTACGGTACGGATTTGACTCCTGTTCCCAGGTTTCTTTTGCTATATCTAGCAGACCTCTGGGATGATGGGCATATAGAAGCTCAAAAGGAGAGAAGCCCGTAGAAGCTTGTGGCACCTCCCTTATGGAGAACATTAGATAGGGTAGTAAGCAGTCCCAATTCTTACCATCTTTGTCAATTACTTTCCGTAACATACTTTTTAAGGTCTTGTTAAACCGTTCTACCAGTCCATCTGTCTGGGTATGGTAAACAGAGGTCCTAAGATGTTTAATTTGAAGTAGTTTGCATAACTCCTTTTAGACATAAATGGTGTACCCTGATCTGTCAAAATTTATTTTGGTATGCCCACCCGGCTAAACATGAGCATGAGTTCTCTCGCTATTGTCTTTGCAGACGTGTTACGTAGGGGTACTGCTTCCGGGTACTTGGTAGCATAATCCAGGATCACCAATATATACTGATGTCCCCTTGCAGACGTTACCAGAGGACCTACCAAGTCCATTGCAATCCTTTCAAAAGGTATTTCTATTATAGGCAATGGTACCAGAGGACTGCGGTATGCCTTAAAAGGGGCGGTGTGTTGGCATTCAGGACAAGAAGAACAATAATTCGCAACTGAAGCAAATACCCCAGGCCAATAAAACCTCTGTAAGACTCTTTCTTTTGTCTTTTCTATGCCTAAATGTCCCCCCAGTATATTGCTGTGTGCAAGATTTAGGACTGTATGTCTGAACGGCTTAGGAAAAAGTAATTGTTTTACAACATCCATCCCCTTTTTCTCTACTCTATATATCAAATCATTCTGTACCTCAAAGTAAGGAAAAGAAGGGGCTCTATCTAGTTGTACTGGATCATCAGTTGAAACCTGGATATTTTTACGGGCCTCTGCAAGAGTGGGGTCTTCCCATTGCGCTTTCCTGAAGTTAACAGGACTGACTTCTAATTCAGGGAAGTTAATGCCTTGATCCTGATCGTTATCGGACTCCTGACTATCGTGGCCCTGGTCATCTCCTACTAAAGCTGGCCTGTGACTTGAGGCTTCAGCCTTCTCTGGTCTTATGCCTAGTCCTTCCCATTCTATGTCAGAAAAAGGGAACACATTTCCAGAATCATCATCATTTGCTATACAATCATGAGCTACTTTTCCTGGAGACCCCCACAAGTCTAAAAATTGGGGGAAATCCCTTCCCAACACCACATCATAAGCCAATTTGTCCACTACCCCCACTCTATGATTCACAGTACCAAAAAGGCTTTCAAATTTTAGCAAAACTGTAGGATATTCACGTTTGTCACCATGAACACAAATTATACCAATTTTCTGCAATGCATCAACATCGGCTTCAGGTACAAGGCATTTTGCTATCAATGTCGCCATACTTCCGGAGTCTAATAGAGCTCTAACCTCTTTCCCATTCACCCTTATGGAACATATCTGTGGATTGTGACAACAGTTGGCAACAGCAGATTCCATACAATTCAGCAAACAAGACAATTGTACATCCTGATTAATCATATTGCATTGCATAGGTTCATCAATCAAGGGACAGTCTCTAGCTTTATGTCCAGGTTCATTACACCGGAAGCATTTAATATCGTCAACTGTCCCCCACCTAGACCCTTTTCCAGGATTAACATTTCTAGGCAAAAGCATATGGGGTCTCTGAAAATATGTCTCTTGTTCCTCTGTGTCTCTGAAACCTTGAAAATTCTTACCAGGTCTTTCAGCAGCTGGAGTCTTAACTCTCTGCTTAGCCTTTTGTTGAGCCACTGTCTGTCATCTGCAGCAACATATCTTTCCACCAAACCAATTAACTCATCAGCTGTTTGTGGATCGCTCTGACTGACCCATCGACGCAGTGAAGCAGGCAAGCCCCGCAGGAATCTGTCCATCACAAGAAGTTCCATGATATGGCTTGCTGTATTTATTTCTGGTTGTAACCACTTTCTAGCAAGATGTATCAGGTCAAACATCTGGGAGCGGATAGGTTTCTCTTGGTTGAAAGACCAGGCATGAAATCTTTGGGCACGAACTGCCCTAGTCACACCAAGTCGTGCAAGGATCTCAGCCTTTAGTTTGGAGTAGACCCATGCCTGTGCTGGTTCCAGGTCATAGAAAGCCTTCTGGGGTTCTCCAATAAGAAAAGGTGCCAGTATGCTTGCCCACTCACTCACCGGCCACTCTTCTCTCTCAGCTGTCCTCTCAAAAGCTAGCAGGTATGCTTCCACATCATCTGTAGGTGTCATCTTCTGCAGGTAATGGCTGGCTCTGATCATTTTAACCTCGGACTGCGTCCCATCCGAGACTCTGGTCAGTCCCTTGGTCAAAGCCTGTATCTCCTTCTGTATCATACTGGTGGCCTGATGTTGCTCCTCTCTGAGCAGGCGGTTTGCCTCAGCTTGGGCTGCCATAACCTGCTGGATCAAAGGATCTGTGTTGGCCTTTTGCGTAATTACCAGTTGCTGTAGGGCTGTAATATTTTCCTGTTGTGCAGCTGTGGCCTCCTGCTGTACGGCTGTAGCCTTTTGCTGTGCAGCTGTAGTTTGCAACAAGACTTTCACAACTTCCTCCATATTTCTACAGGCTTGTTTGGCTTCCAGTTAATACCCACAGGCTTCTTTAGTGCAGTGCCCGCATTCTCCACCATATGTGACAAACTTACTTTCCTGTGTGTGTTTGTCCAGGATCTTTTGGCAACCGCACAGCCCTCTAGGGTAAGAAAACCAGGTCAAGACAAAGTCCAGTTTCAAAACGGCCTCTGGCCTGTTTATTTTCTGTTGTTGTGAAGTAACAGGATACAATGAACAGCAAATCTTCTTTCTCCACAAAAACACCTTCTTTCTCCTCCAAAACACTTCCCTCACTTCACCCTGCTTTAACTGCAGTTATATAGCTGCTCACAGCCCCTACAGGTGAGGCTAATGACCTCGTTAGGCAGTGAGCCAGAACTCTATGGGAAACCTGGGCTGGACTCGTGCACAGCCACTCTGACAGTGGGTGGAGAATCGGCCCACCCTGCTCTTCCGAATACTCCACCCCAGGGACCCATATAACAACAGAGGAAAAAAAACTACATTTAAACTTAACTTTCCCTGGGGCTGCATGTGCTTACCCACATGTCAGGATAGTGGCTGTGCAAAAGTCTGGGTGCCAGATATACACCCCTGACCACCATCCCCAACACTCTGTTACAATATATATATATATATATATATATATATATATAAAAACTATTTCTTCAAGGGCGATACTGATTACTGAATATAAGACCTTTACATAATATAGAATTATGTGAAAAAGACCCAAATTGTAACTGCACTTGAATAATTAACATTACAAGAGGAAGTGAGATCTGTGTAATGCTTAATTCTTTTTAATTTGATAAGAGGAACATTTTAGGTGGAGATGGAAAACCATTTATGAATCACTGATACATAAACCCCTTTAGACCCATATTTTGTACATGGTATCTTGTATAGGCCCATTCCTAAATTTAAAATTGTCAAACTTGACCCATTCCTAATATAAATAACATTTAAATGAATTTTCCAATATTGCAAACTGTTTTTACCTTTATATCAGAGACCTCTGTCACGTAAGACCACGCCCATGAGGATCTTCAACAGAAGTTGTGATTATTAACCACTTATAAAGCTTTTAAACCTCTATAACATGCATACAATATAAAGGATTTTGGCCAATTCACATCTAATCTAGTCCTGAAGTGTTTGTAAAATACATGAAATCCTTGACTAGGAACTACTGTTCTGTTAACAAGACATTTATTTTTTAAGTGTGTCTGCTTTGAGAATAGACAAATACCGTACTTTCTTTCCCAGGTGCATATTGGGAGATATTACTGTGTTATTACTTTGATCATAGTGTGAACAAAGCACAACTAATAAAAATGAGCAAACTAAAATCTGCGATTGTCTTGAGTTTAAATGAAGGAGTCTTAATCATGTTTTTAAGTACATAGCAATATATATCTAGTCAAAGACTTCAAGGTCGGGTATTCATTTTGTCAGCCATTTCATATTAGTTAACAACAAAGGCCTTTAGGTGCTTTCAAATGAGGAAAATGAGAAAGCTACAAATTAATTCTCACAAACACCAAAAATCGGGATCTGACCATTTTATTTATTTATTTATTTTCAGACAAAAGACTAACTTGCTGAAGTAACATCATAACTTTTTATTTTAAACTTTAAATGGCCGTAGAAGGTTCTGGTTCTGCTAACATACATGAAACAAAGAAACTGAAAAAGCTGAACTCTCGTGGAGAGAAAATGATCAAATTCGGGAATGAAAGGTTTAAAAATATATATGGTGTCTTACACCTGTCGCTGAGTGCTATCCAAAATAGGGCCCTGGAATGAGGCATCTGTGACATATAAATATATGAATGAAACAAGGGGGCTGCATTCATCTGAAAATGCCTAAATGGGGTGCTGCTAGGGCCAATTCATACAAGACACAAGATCCACTTCTTAGGACCCAAAAGCCAAACTTAACAATAGCTGAGCTTGAATTCTGAAAAGTAAACATTACTCTCCAAATTCTAGCGATTTGAAAATGTGAATTGGAAATATAACAAAACTGTGGCTATAGCCGAGTTGTATTTTTTTTTTTTTTTTAAATCAGCACATTGTGCTTAAATGTTCCAATTTTGTTTTCAGTTCCTTACAATTCAATATTTTATGTATAAACCCCTTATTGAATAATTGATCATGTGTTTGTATACTATTAATTTGCAATAATTGGTAAAACCAAGTCTTAACCTGAAGCACGGGGGCCAAAGTCTCTTGTTCATTATTTGTTAATCATTCTGTTTCAGAACCTCTGGGGTCTCTAATTTGTTCCATTGATGTGCTGCAACGACTGTTAATCTAATAACAACACTTTTAGTTGAAAAGGAAATACCGTGTCCGCATCTAATATGTGCACAACTGGGCAACATTAACTTTTTTAATAGTTTCGTTTTTTATTTATGTATTCATTTAATATTATATTGTATTTGAGCTATTTTATAAGCCATTTATTTGACGTGTGGATCTATTAATTCAGTAGCATAGCGCTGTGAGTCCCCTTTTGGCAATGAGGCGGTTTAGCGGACGTGATTCAACTTTTTTATAGATTTTTATTTTAAAAGCAAATTTAACTGCAGAAATCTTCCCTTTCTTGTCTCATATTTTTCAACATATCAAAAAATAAATAAAAAAAAGGGTGCTTCCTTCAAAAACCTCTCCTTAAGGGTATTGATCGGGAGGTGTAAATTGACCTAGTGAAATGCTGTAGTTATTGGAATTATTCATATATTACCCAGGGATGCATCTGTTTCAGGTTGATTAACATTAAATCTCTTTGTTCGCCATTGATTTTATGAAGCAACAAGTGAACTCGCAGCTGTTTTGTTATAACAGAGTTCCTCCTTTACTTTTGCTTTTATTTTACCTTTCTGAGTGCAAAAATACAGACCCCTTATCAATACTAAGTAGTGTATTCAGTCCATCTTATTTCTGCGCAAATCCTCATTTATATTTATTTTTACTTATTGCTATGTATACACCAGCTGCCTATTGAGACTAATATGCATATACTTGGATTTAGAATTGTCAACATTCTTCCTGCATTAAAAAAAATCCAGCATATTAATGTAAAGTGGATCTATCTAACACATAACAATGAGCGCTTAGCCACCTAATACTACATGAATCGTACACTGTAATTCATTTCACTAGATCACTGTCTGATGTAATTACTAGAATGCTAAGGATTTGTCAGGACTAA
Organism: Pelobates cultripes; assembly: GCA_933207985.1. NCBI lineage: Eukaryota > Metazoa > Chordata > Amphibia > Anura > Pelobatidae > Pelobates > Pelobates cultripes. The sequence goes on along the minus strand of OW240918.1, from coordinate 133,587,228 downwards.
GGTTCATTAACGAAGTGGTAGATTAAGCTCGTTAGAGAAGGGCCCTCTTCAACCTATTGTTCCTGTAAGTTTTTGTAATTGTCTTACTTATTGTTAAATCTCCCCCTTTGATAATATTGTAAAGCGCTACGGAATATATTGGCACTATATAAATACCAGTAACAATAATTAAACATCGTAAGGTCTTATTAAGTATTTAACTAGTAGTCCAGTTTACATGATCTGGTAGCAGCCGCTAGTGCGATATCTTACTAAGGCTGTTTTCCTTTGAGAGGGAAACCATTGGCTTATATGTTATAGGGAAAGAAAGTGTGTGTGTCAAATTTAATCTAAACGTATACGTTATAAAGGAACTTGAGGGAGGTGGGGTGTGTATATGTATGTATATATAAAAAAAATATTTTCTCACCCCTGCTGGGTGGTATGGTTATTCCTCATTCTTGGATACTCTGCCAGAGTCTTGGGCGTTTGAGGGTTCTGCACAGTATCTTAGCTGTTCCTCAAACTGCACTCTTCTGGACAGCGATCTCAGATGTCACACCTGTAATCTGTTGAAGCAACTCCCCCAAATTGGAAGTCACAGCCCCAAGTGCTCCTATTACAACTAGGATTACTACTGCCTTCACTTTCCACATCCTTTCTAGTTCTTCTTTCAGTCCTTGGTATTTCACTAACCACTGGGCCTCAGTGTTATGAGATGCTTCTTTCTCCCAGATATTCTTCCAGGACTTTTCAGTCTCAGCTCTGGGCGGGTCTTGCGAGGATATGTGGTGGTTACCCTGTAGCTATGCATACACCTTGGATTGTCCTTTGGTAAAGAGGGCATTGAATCTCTTAGCCTCTGCTTCTCTGTTGTATCTGCTCAGTCTGGTTGCTAGTGCTGTCAGTCTTTGCTTAGCTGTTTCCAGCACCTCTGGTGTGGGCATATCCTTGTACTTCCGCAGCAGCCAGGATCTATCTTTGATTTTTCCACCTTTCTAATAGATCCAGCTTACTAACTTCCTTCTCCATGGTGGGCATTGCTTCTCCTTGAGCCCGATCTTGTAGTCAAGTAGCTGGAGGACCACTAATACTGTGGCATATTTGAGCCTGTTGGTCTCTGTGATGGTGCAGGTCGGGATTGTGGACAATGCTTCGTTAAAGGGACACTATAGTCACCTGAACAACTTTAGCTTAATGAGGTTGTTCAGGTGAGAACTATAGCTCCCTGCAGCCTTTCTCATGTAAACACTGTATTTTCTGAGAAAATACAGTGTTTACATTGAAAGCTAGGAACACCTCCAGTTGCAGTCACTCAGAGTGAACCAGAGGGTCTTCGAAATTGATGGAGGCATAATATGCCTCCATCCACTCAGATCTGCTGTCAGCAGTGCACAGGGCAGCACTGTGCACAGCATCCTGTGATTCAGTATCTCCTCCCTCTGCATTCAGACACTGAACTTTCCTCATAGAGATTCATTGATTCAATTCATCTATATGAGGAGATGCTGATTGGCCAGGGCTGTGTTTGAATCATGCTGGCTCTGCCCCTGATCTGCCTCTTTGTCAGTCTCAGCCAATCCTATCCATTGTGATTGGATTAGGCTACCATATGTCAGCAGACTGCTTGTTTTTCTGAGTCTGACAGCATGCAGATTTACAGCTTCTGGCTTGAATACAGTAAGATTTTTTTATATATTTATGGAGTCATGAAGGGCCGAGGGGGGCTAGATGGTGGTGTTAACACTATAGGGTCAAGAATACATGTTTGTGTTCCTGACCCTATAGTGATCCTTTAGCTGCAGCTAGCATGCTGTCTGGTGGTAGATTTCCAGTGATCTTCAGTAGTCTTGTCCGCTGGTCAACAACTGCTAGTTTTTCTAGGATCATTTTCCTTATATCTGTTGTTATGCCATCTTGGGGTATGGATTCAGGTTGGCAATTCTTTGGTGCAGGTAAAAATGTGGGTATGGGAATATCTTCCTTCTCATGATGCACAACTGATTTCTTCTGTAGTCCGTTTAATTCTAGTTGTGACACTAGATTTCTCTTGAAGATGTTCAAACGTTGTGTAACCAGCTGTTTTGGTGTTAGGGTAGATTATGGTCTCTTGTTCATCCATTGCTCCCACATACGTTTCATGTAGCCTCTCTCGTTGGATCTGCTGTTGTAGTTGCATTCAAGCAGGTCTAGGTTCTCGCTCCGAGTCCAGGAATGATTTGTTTCAGTAGCCAACTTGTCGTCAGATTGCCCTGGTTCCCTAGCATCTGACGCGGACCTTGTTAATTTGAGTAACGTCCGAGCCGGCATGACTATCTTGGTTTGTATTGCTCTCATATTATTGAGGTGGGCAGGGTATATATCGTTAGGTGTCTTGCCCAGGGACACTTACTGACGCAGTGGTCAGACCGGGATCAAAGTCAGTGACATTACCACTGTGCTATCCAGTCTATCTATATATATATATTTATGTGTAAATATATCTGTAAATCAACAAAGAATCCTTGCATTCAAGCTGTAACTGCTTTATAGTGCCAGGGGACAGTCCATTAGGATTGTAGTATATAAACAATATAAAAGATTTGGCTGCACTCACGGTCTTTATATCCGGGTAGTTCTTTTATTATAATTACATGAGGCCAAAAAAGTGATTAACATTTCAGACCCTGTATGGGACTGTCATTAGGATCAGGGTAGCTTTTTGGACCTCATGTAATTGTATTAAAGGAACTACATAGATGTAAAGACCGTGAGTGCAGCCAATTCTTTTGTATTCAATCACACAAAACTAAATTCAGCGCTGAAGCAAAGTGATAATAGTCCAAAAGCTGCTTGAACACCAATACGGAGTCTCTCTTTTCCGATCAGTAAACTGGATAAAAACAGGGGGGTAGGTGCAGCGCTTCAGTAATCCTTGACCAGGTATGTGTGAAGAGAACCAGAGAAACGCTGCACTTACCCCCCTGTGTTTAAATCTTTTATATTGTTTATATGTTTATAATGTATACAGTGCCCTCAACTAACATTGGCACCTTTGGTAAATATGAGCAAAGAATGCTGTGAACAATATCTTTATTGTTTAACCTTTTCATATTTTGTTTAAAAAATACACAAAAAATACTCTGGTTCCATTGATACCAAACAATTGCAAACAAAAAACTGGTTTATAAAAAAAAAAAAAAATCTGGGGGGGCGGAGCTTGACCGTCAGGCGGACCAGACATGTTATACGAGAGCTACTAATTTCTTGACAGATTTTGGGCTGCTAAACCCAAACACGGGACCCAGTAACCTGGTACGGTGTGCTGTGTGAACTGGGGATACCTGGTCGCACACATAGACACCTTGATCGCGCTTTAGCTCCCCTGGGCCTACTGAAGACGGGCTAGGGAGCGGCAGCCAACTTCCCTGCCCCTTCTACCCTGTAATTGAGTAGCTGAGCTTTTAACCCCCACCTCACCCCCTCTTTGGACCGGCAGGGTATATCCCGGTCCCCACTGGGCCGTCTTGAGCAGTTCCAACATTGATTATTACATATAACCACATTACCTGTGTTATCGGAATAACTGCTCTTATTATTTTTCATTACTAATTTCCCAGTGGCACTGTAACTAGTTTGTTTTAGGAGCGTGTTTGTTAAACGATTACTTAAATAGATTCTCAGATACTGAGCCTGATAACGCTGTATGTTTTATCTTCTATAATCCCATATAACGGAGTTCGGCATGATGGTGGACATTCTGGAGCTGCCTAATTGTGGCATTGGCTGTGCACAATCCATATTCGCTGCTTAGCTAATACTATTTTGAGCATTACAGTGCATATGTTTTAATGTTATGAGTGCCCAGTGGTTACAAATAAGTCCTGAATGTTAGCAAACCTATTTAGTTCTCACAATACTGTGATATTCCTCTTGTCAGACTTGCATTCAGGTAGTCATGCTAAGTTCATAGAAGTGGCTCGTTCCTTTATCTTGTGCCTACTATTTAGTGTAACTGTGTTACTTATCCTGATCTCCTTTCCTCTTATTTACAAACAAGTAGTGCATCACACTCTTGAGCCGTGACTATGCTATGTTTTAATTGTGTGAAAATGTTTGCCTGGTTCATCAGTTCTCCACTCTAACTTGTACTACTAATGAAAAAATGTGCCATTATATCACATGCCATGTTAATGTTTATTCTAGAAAGCTTACATCTGCTATCGTGGCTCTGTAAGCCTGTCTGTATATCTTTTGCACAAAGAAAAAAAAATTATTTGTGAAATGTATCTGTGGTGCAATTATTGGCACCCTTTTAGTCAGTACCTCCCTCTGCCAAACTAACAGTTCTGAGTCTTCTCCTATAATGCCTGATAAAGTGGGAGAATACATGACCATTCCTCCATACAGAATCTCTCCAGATCCTGCAAATTCCAAGGTCAACACTGGTGGGCTGTCCGGTTCAGTTCACAGGTTTTTTTATGGGGTTTAAGACAGGGGACTGGGCTGGCCATGGCAAGACCTTGATGCTTTGAATCATTGTCCTGCTGGAAGATCCAACCACAACCCATTTTAAGCTTTCTGGCTGAGGAAGTCAGATGTTTATTTCATATGTTATATTTGATAGAGTCCATGATGCCATGTATCCTAACAAATATTCCAGGTCCTCAGGCTGAAACAAAGCCCCAAAACATGAAAGAGCCACTACCATATTTACCCAAAGTCATGACCTACTTTTCCATATGGCTTCCTCTCTGTGTGCCAAACCTACTTCTGGTGTTCATTGCTAAAAACCTCTATTTTAGTTTCATTTGACCATAGAACCCGATCCCATTTCAAGTTCAAGTAGTGCTCTCAATCTTCTTTACTGTACGTTGAGACAATATAGACACACGTTCTGGTCCAGGTTGGTTCATAATATTTCCACTGGACTGGAACTTCTTAATTATTACCACAATAATGGAAATGAGCATTTTCAAGCATCTGCTATTTTCTCATAGCCGCTTCCCAGTATCTGGAATCTCAGCAACCTTTTCCTGCACATCACAGCTATATTCCTTGGTCTTGTGATGAATGACTAAGAGAATTTGGCCTATGTGGTATTTTATATTTATACCCCTGTGAAACATGAAGTCATGGTTGAACGCTTCCTTCTTCCTAGTCACCCAGGTGTACTACATAATTGTATAATTTCAATGGGAATATACTGAAATTATATTTTTCTCATATGAATTCATAGGGGTGCCAATAATTGTGCCACACATATATTTCACAAGTATTATTATTATTTTATTTTTATATATAAACCTGTGTTGTCTTTGCAATTGTTTGATATCCACGAGAGCAGAGTATTGTTTTATTTTTTTTGAGCAATGAACAAAAGATCAAAAGATTAAACAAACAAAAAACAAAACATTTTTCGCAGCCTTCTTTGCACGTATTTGCCATGGGTGCCATAATTATTGTAGGGCACTATATATATATATATATATATATAAAAATTTGTGTGTGTGTTCCTTTAAGATGTCTTTTCTTTATAGAGGATGAAGATGTTTTAATAGCACACTGACTTTGAAACATGCTGATGTATTTCACTGTCATTAAATTTCTTCCAGGAGATGATTTTGTTTTTACAAAAGAGAACATCACACTGAGAGCTTAATGTGTTTATCTCACTTCCTATTTAGGGCCGCAGATTGTTGTCAGTGTCTATGGGCCAGATGTCTTTGGGAATGATGTAGTAAGGGGATATGGAGCAGTGCATCTTCCGTTTACGTCCGGAAGGTAAGTGTATTGTTTTGCTTTGTAAACCAGCATATTATAACCTAATTTGACTGCTTTTTTTTCCCCATTCCCAAATGTCATCATAGCTGGTTTGTTCGTGTTGTCAATTGTCAATGTTATCCTCTGCAATATCATTCTCTTAGGTTTTGGTTGCTTCACTTAACCACAAGCTAGGCCGTCCTGGCTTAAATTTACCTGCTTTTTCAGCCTACAGGGTGAGGCAACTGTTTCATTCAAAGTAAAACTTTTGAATGAGACTGTTATCTCAAAGTGAGGCATATCCCTTCTAAGTTGTGCTTATTCTCCGATAACATGCAGGGAAGAGAAATGGGAAGGAGCATTGCTAGGTGGCAAAAAGACCAGGGGCATGAGCCCATGGTTGAATTTCCTGAACCCTCCCACGTAAATTAACCTAAGTTCCTCTCAAAACTCCACTTTATGTCACACCATATGGCATTCCGTGAATCATATTATGACACAAAATCTTTAAAGGAGCTTAAAGTATTATATTAACCTATATTTATAAACTCCAAACCTGCGGCATTAAAGGACCACTATAGACACCCAGACCACTTCAGCTTAATGAAGTGGTCTGGGTGCCAGGTCCATCTAGGGTTAACCCTTTTTTTAGAGAAACTGCTATGTTTATAAATGGGTTAATCCAGCATCCAGTGGCTGTCTCTTGACAGCCGCTAGAGGCGTTTGCGTGCTTCTCACTGTGAAAATCACAGTGAGAAGACGCCAGCGTCCATAGGAAAGCATTGTGAATGCTTTCCTATGGACTGGCTGAATGCGCGCACGGCTCCTGCCGCGCATGCACATTCAGCCGAATAAGAGGAGAAGAAGGAAGAAGAGCTCCCCGCCCAGCACTGGAAAAAGAGGTAAGTTTAACCCCTTCCTCTCCCCAGAGCCTGGCGGGAAGGGTACCCTGAGGGTGGGGGCACCCTCAGGGCACTATAGTGCCAGGAAAATGAGTATGTTTTCCTGGCACTATAGTGGTCCTTTAAAGCTACAACCACTGCATTAAACACTGCAACCCTACAATAAACTACAACCGTCCGTCACTTTGCTCTTCTGATTCTACATTAGCAATATATTTCACTTTTGGCAAAATAAGGACAGAATTAGTCCCGTTAATGTGAAACTGTAACTTCCATAATACCAAAATGTCAAGTTAGGGGTGGGGATTTTTTCTTTAACTTTAGCTCCAATGCAGGCCCATTAATCTCAATGAAGTGGCCTGGGTGCCATTATTATTATTATTATTGCCCTTTATATAGTGCCAACAGATTCCGTAGCGCTTTACAATATTATGAGGGGCGAGTTAACTATAAATAGGACAATTACCAAAAACTTACAGAATCGATAGGTTGAAGAGGACGCTGCTCAAATGAGCTTACAATCTATAGGAGGTGGAGTGTAAAACACAATAGGACAGGAATTTGCAATCAAATAAGGTGGGAGTGAGGCAGAGCTGGAGGAGAGAGTAAAGTGCTGCCCTATAGGAGAGAGCAAGAGACAGGTATGTGAGGTAGAGGTTAGTCTGGGAGGCCATAAGCTTTCCTCAATAAATGGGTTTTAAGGCACTTCTTAAAAGATGCAAGACTAGGAGAGAGCCTAATGACGGTAGGCTATTCCATAGGAAGGGAGACAAGACAAGTAAAATACCTTTTTAGTTACTAGGGAGGTGGGGAGGCGTTAGGAATACACATTTGTGTTGTAATGCGTTAGTGTTCCTTTAAATATACATATTTAGTCATTTCATGTTTCTGCTTTTACAAAGTAGAACGAACAATACCAATATGTTTCATCATCATGGCCATGTGTGCATTAAAAAAAGATCTGTTTATCGTGAACATTAATCCCTTTTCAAAGTCTGTGTGATATATTTGCATACATTTCTCTTATAAATACATATATTATTCAGTATTCTGTACCCCCCGAGGAGCCGCCGTAATGTCAGATGCGTATAATCCGTTTTTCTAACGTTTTTCGAAGACAGGATTTCATTAAAAAAAAAGACTTGTGCTACCGATATAGAATGTTAAATGTCACAAGACAATTTTATTATTTAGCATTTCATGTTTCAAATCTCAATGCAAATGTTCATAATAAATCTATATTCACTTGACTTATATTTTATATTTTAAGGCAGGTAGGAGAGAGAGTCTTTTTTTTGTTTGTCTGTTTTTTTTGTTCCTTTTCTTTTGTGCCGATGCCAGTACAGTTAATGTCTCCAGATATAAAGAATGCTGATTTCTTTTTGCATGCGGTTACATAAACGTTCACCAAGATTTAACCATTTCTATTGCCAAGCATACGAAGACATATTTAACTTGATGGAATACAATTATTTTCTAGAACATGAATTTTTTATCTTGTTGTTAGTTTTGAATTATCTGACCTTTTTTGAACCACGGTAAGCACATTGTTCTGCTTGACCGATGGAACAAGACACATAAAACATTTTCACAATAACTAGTATATGACTTTAATGTTCTTTCTCAGTCATCATTTTAGCAACATGTACTAACTGCTAATTATCTGACCGCACATCGTATTATACTCAAATGCTCCAATGTGGCTTTTCTCTTCAACAAAGAAGAATGATTTTGACATGCTGCAAAAAAAGTTAAAGCTGCAATATGCACTGTTAAAGGGCTACTCCAAAAATAACTACAGCAACTGAAATCATTATCACATTTGTGCATGTTATGTGTATGGTTTGTAAAATCGCAAGCAGAAGTCTAATTGAATCAAATTTAAGGGACACTCTAGGCAGCATAGCCACTTTATCTCTTAAGTGGTTATGGTGTCTGGGATTCTCTGGTGTCAGCACACTGTTTTCAAGTGATTCAACACTTATTGAGAGACCATAGGTACCCGCAGCCCAACCCTTCTTTGCTGTTGCTCATGCATTAGCCCAAGCAGCGTTCGGTGGCATTGGTTGGCTGGAGTGTTATCTAATTGAAAATGGTTTAACACTCATCTATGAGCTGATCTCCCAGTCCCCAGGCACCATAGCTACTTTAATAAAATGAAGTGGTTATGGTTAATACAGTGTTCCTTTTAAAGAGCACTCTAAGCATAATAACCACTACCAATCTGTGTGGTGTTGTAGATGTAGGGGCACCATTGCCAGCTTTTTTTAAATCAAACCACATAGCAGCAGTCTCTTAACCTGTCTTCCACTCAGCTGCCAAACCTAGTTAACAATGTCAGTGATGGATTGTGAGTGAGTGGATTGGGTAGCTAAGTGATTTCCGCTCATTATTGCATTCCAGGCTGGACAGTATTGCAGATTATAATGTACATTAATAGTTTCTCCATCATCAGGGATGCAGAAGAGGAAACGGATTCTGGGGAGAGCCTTGGGTTTTGTAAAACCACTCCTAAATGTTTTGACAAAGTGCCCATAGACACATAGCACCGTATCCAGATTTAAAGGGGCCCTATGAAAACCATCTCCGAAATGAGCAGTAGTGTTTATAGTGCGCATAATTTCATTTAACCTTCCACTTTGACTTGTTGTTGCTTAGATCTTCTTGCATATAATAATTGGACCGTTTTCCAATGATTCTTTGATTCGCCTTTTGGTAATTCTTTAGCCTATTAAACACGGACAACTTTTTTACAGCGATAAATCATCACACATAAATAAGTAATAAAAATAATAAAGAGTTGCCATGGGGAGATATGGGAAAGGTTGTTTGCTTTCTCTAGTAAAAAAAAGTTTTCTTAGCAATAAAAGATACAAAGAGATACATTGGGACCTTAGGGTTCAATAATCACACTCGTAACTCTTCTTTAAAGTCGGAGATAAGAGCTTTAATGCTATTGACTGAAGGTATAATGGGCTATTTTCATGGTTGTGCTGAGGACAGCTTCCCCAGGCATTTTATGCCATTACCCATCTGCTGTCTGACCGAAAATTGTATCTTTTGTTATGATACACAACTCATGTTAGTGGCATCTCATTACATTTGGCTGGGATAATCAATGGAGGATCTCACAGTTTCAAGATCTTCCATAGACCTTCATTTTATGTTCTTGGGATGAGCTGGAATGCACCAGAGAACGCACGTTCTTGCAGATAAAGCTTATCAAGATTATTAAGCCAGGGCACAGATACAAATAAGAACACTGTATACATCTCTAACTTGATTTAAACAAAAGTATTGTAAAATAAAACGAAAATAACCCCATAAAACAGGCTTTACAGACATAAGAAAATGCGTTTGAGAAATTCTAAATATAGTGATTACTGTTCCTATTAAAACAGGTTGCGAATACTACACGTCATTCGTTTGTTAATGCACCTTTTTATATATCTTCTTCCCTTAGACATAAGAAAGTTGTCCCTATGTTTGTCCCAGAGTCGTCATCCGTGCTACAAAAGTGCATAAGGTACAGTCAAGTTAATCTGCAAGTAAAACACTGTTCCATTCATGTCTTGCCTTTGGTGTCCTTTGTGATGTTGTTATTGCAATCACACTATGTAAATATCTCAAGTAGCTTTTTGTGCCCTCATTGCTATTTATGCTGCCCTGGTGTCAGAGCTGATTTTACATCATTGGCAGCAAGATTTGTTAGCGTTTCTGTTTCTTAGCGATTGTGTTCATGTTGTTGCTGAATACATTAAGAGTATCGGTTCTTAGATCCAGGATCATGGACCAAAATTGGGTTGTTACGCTAGTTCTGTGGGTCCTCTATGTTCACAACATACTATCTTACGCCTTAGACCACAGTCAACTGTTGATAACTAATTGAACAATGTAGAATTTTGGAGACTTTTGTGAAGTTTGTTTTGCTTTACCTTCTACTGCAATGGAGAATGGGTCTCTAGCTAATCGATCCCTCACAAAAAAAAAGCTAAGAAGAGTGATCAAAAAAGGCATTCTAGTTCCAAAACTTACAAACATTCCAGCTCACTCAGTACTGTCAGGGGCCGTGTTCATACACTGATTAGGAAGTCTTTTTCTTGGCATGGGGGCTGGGAGACGGGAGGACGGGGCGGGGGGCCAAAGAGAAGGAGAAAGGCTTATGGTGCAGAATTTTGTAAAAATATATATATATTTATTATTCTTTATTCTGCAGTGCAAACTTTAATACACAGGCTTGTCATGCCCCAACAGTGAATGACAGGCAATTGAGTTTACAATGTTATGTCGTTGTAGGCAAGAGAAAAAAAATTACCTTTTGTAATATAATAAAGAAGGTGTAACACGCTAGTCATACATGTCTAGTAGGTTAAGATGATGCTGAGCCTCTAGGTATAACAAAAAAGCAATGCATATTTATCTAAAACCTGCTAAATTAGATTCTGAAACATTTGCTATCCTTTATGCTATAGAAAAGAGTAACTCTTAGCTGGTCATGCTTGGCAGAGAAAAACATTGTGTGTGTAAGGCTAGCTTAGTTACCAATACAAATCCCCTAGACATAGAGTAATAAATGAGATATAAAAACAAAAAGTCCCAATACAGGCCAGATCGCCATGGGGTCGGTGGAACCATCACAGCGGTTTTACAGAAACTGTGTGTGATTGCATGCTAATTCTGAGGCTGGTGGAAGTAGTAAGCATGTGAAATAGAAGAGAGTACTATCAGAACTCAACTGCAAGTGGTTGCATAAATCAAGTGTGATAATAGTTAAGTACAGGTTTGCTGTATGCACTTCCGAGATATGACACATCAGAAAACAAAAATACAAGAGAAACAAAATATGTACATAATATAAAAAACAATCGTTGGCATATTCATGGACTTAGTGGCTCTGAGGATACTTTGCATGACTCCTTCACAAACGCCCATAGCTGGTCTTCACCCAATACCCATGCTCGATCTTTGAGTCACATTTTAGGACTGAGTCCCATTTATCCAGATCAGGCCATTTCGCTGGTCCCGGCACAAGAGCCCATGCATGGTTCTCACTGCACCGGTCACCTTTGGCTCCACGAGCTAAGTCCCTAAAGGTTGCCATCAAACGATGGAGCTTTCCCTGAGGATGTGAGATTTGCTGAGGGGTAGTCGCCCTCGAGGCCTTCAGCCCAGAAATGCAATAGCGGGCTCTGGACAGCCAGGGGCAAGCTTTCATCCCATTTTTCTTATGGTCTTTGGAAGCGGGTCAGAGCCTCTGAGGAGTATCAGGTGTGGGGTGCAGAGCATTAGGAGGTGAGTCATGCTCCAAGCTTGCACACTGTTCCATCGCGTGGCCTGGTTTTGTCTGTGCTACAGCTTTACCAAAAAAATCTCGAAATAGGTCATCCAACCACATCTCTGACAGGCTTCCAGGACCGGCGGCCGGCATGGCGGCCATCATCTTGTCAAACGGTGAGGCGGCACTCATGTATTACAGATATTTTGAATTGACTTGGTAGTTTGCTTTTATTTTATTTCATTTCATTTTTTTTCTTTCATTTTTATTATATTTTAAATTGGACATTGCGACTTTTGACTCAATAACTGATTTTACCGATATCCTATTGTGCTAAATAAATACATTTTGTTTTGGAAACACTTCCATCTTCTTGAAGGTCTCTGTCACCATTATCGATCGGCTCTGGAGCTGTTTCAACTGCTGGGATCAACACATTCTCGTCTGTCATAACTGGTGGCCTTTAAAATAAAAATCATTATGATCTTGCTTAATAAACTCACCAGAATACCATTCAAGTTAACCCTCTTATGGCTTTTCATGAAGAAAGCAAAAAAGCCTGCTAAAATATATCATCGAGATGACAGAATTATCCACTAATGAGCTCATCCTTGAGAAGCATAAAATAGAATTTGGAAGGAAAAAAAAAAAGTACAGCATGTTAATTTCAAATTGTGCCCAGAACCACAGTGAAAACCAGCAAAATTCAGGGACCTCATTACAGATAAGATTAATCTTAAAATATGTAATTTCTTCTCACAAGGCACCTTGTGAGAAGAGGGATTTTTTATTTTTTATTTTTTTTTTATTTTTTAGGCTGACTATAGCAAGAAACCTTTAAACTTAGAAAAGGAAACAAACATAATTTTATCATTTGAATTAATAAAATGTAATGTCAATTTTCTAGTTGCAATTTCATAAAATGCTGTATATATTTTTGTGCCTATTTAAAGTCAATTTAGAATGGGTTATCAGCCTAAAAAACTTGGTAATAAACCTCTGTAACTTTATCTAATGTTTCATATTAGTTTCATTTAGTCTTTTTTTTAAGCCTATATCAATAAATACTTATGTTTACAGAGTGATAATAACTGTTATAAACATTGCCCGGATCCGCCCCTTCCTTACACTCTCCTAATTGGTCTCCCCAGAAGCCAAACTTCCCCGCTACAGTCTGCAATGAATGCTGCCGCCAGGCTGATCTTTGTCCCCTGTCTCTCTTCCCATGCCTTGTCCCTCTGTCTTATTCTACACTGGCTTCCTGTATCCTGTTGTCAGGTTCACAGTTTAGTGGACGGAGCCCAAGATGCAGATAGATGGTGAAGACAATGGACCGCGTTCGCAGTACCAAAGGATCAGACGAAGAGAGTAGTCGGAGAAGCCAAAGGTCAGGACAGGCAGCACAGGTTCAGAAGCGATGATACAGGCAAGGGTCAAAATCAGGATCAGGATACAACAGGACAGTCTCTGAAGGTCTTTACACAAAGACTTAAATAGGGAAAGTGGGTGGTCTTGTTAATTGAGGTTCCACACTGGTCTTCACCTCCTGTACCTTTAAAAGGCTCTGTGTTGGCACGTGCGCGCCCTTTGATTCCCCTAAAGTTCTTCCATCAGTATGGTCGCACATGAAAGCAGCGACGATCTCACAAATAGACTTGTGTTCTTACTGTGTTCGAGAGCCGGCGTCCATACGAACGGAGTTCTGCCTGAATTACAGGTGAGTGGCGTTCGCATGAACAGAGTTCATACACATAGCGTTCTGCCTTCTGTGTCGGGTAAGTGGCGTTCGCATGAAGAGAAGTGCGTTCGCATGAACGTGAGCAGTCGGCATTGGTGGTTGAGTTGACAGCGCTGCCTGGGGGGTCGCGCTCAGACACAGCGTCCTCGTGGAGTGAAAGAGAGATGCGGCGTGGGAGCGCAAGGTAGGCGAGTGTGGGAGCGAGGTCCTGATACCTATAAGTGTCAATTCAAAATAATAACCCTTACCCATAAAGCTCTAAACAACTCTAGCCCCTGTTACATTTCTTCACTGATTCGTAGGTATGCCTCATCTCGGTCTCACTGCTCTGCCGGTGACCTTCTCCTCTCCGCTGCGCCTTACTGCCAACTCACAGGACTTCACATGGGCAGCTCCTTTCCATTGGAATGGCCTGTCTATCCCCATTAGACTCTCCCCTAGTCTTCAAGAAGCCCCTCAAGACCCATATGTTCAGAAATGCTTATGGCCTCCCAGAGTAACTTCTATGTCACATATCTGTCTCTTGCTTTCTCCTAAAAAGCAACACTCCACTCACACCTTCTATTCTGCTACTTTCCCACCTTGTTTGGTTGCTGTCCCCCTTCCTGCCCTATTGTGTTTTTACACCCCACCTCCTCCAAACTGTATGCTTGTTTAAGCAGGGTCATCAGCTACCTATTGCTTCTTTATCATTTTGTAAGTTCTTCATATTTTCTTAAATGTCTCTCCTTTCATAATATTGTAAAGCGCTGCAGAATAAGATGGCGCTATATACATACCAATAATAATAATAGTCTGCAATTCACATAAAAATAGTGTATGATCTAAAGAAAAAGGTAAAACACTATTATACTCATATAGTTGAAAATGAAAGGCTTCTTCAATTATTGGTGGGGGGAGATAATCTTTCAACATCTTGGTAATGAATGCAGCTATCTTGAATCAAAAGATCTGAAAAACAATAAGAGATAGCAGGAATATTATTGTCATATATAAATGGGATGAGGGAGGGAAGGGAGAGTCTGGAACCAGATCTAAGATTTGGTTGCTGCCCTTAAATTTGCAGTAATGGCTTTTTGATAAGTTGAATTACTTTAGGATAGTAAAATAAATATAATGTGCTAGTTCAAATCTTCATTTGTTCCTGATTTTTTATAAGTAGGCAGAACACAACAGCTCAATCCGTGTTCTCCTGAGGCTACTTACAAATTACGAAAATAAATTCTCCCATTCCATTCTCTGTTGAGTGAAGACTTGTAGAATGAGACCATTTAAATGCATGTGAAGAGCGGACAAAAGGCAGAACCACCATTTTAGCTTTGCTGTTTTCATACTTCGCTGTTAACACTTATGAATTCTTTTATAGAGGATCATATTGGAAATTGATCCGTCATTCTTCATGTGATTTCAGTAACCTTGGTATCTAACTGTGAGTAACATGATAATCTAGCTGAAAATAAAACTCAAGTCATTTAAATGCAACCTTTTATTCACCCCTGTTTTGGATAATGATCCAATAAATCCACTTTAAAGTTACATAGCTGAAAAGAGACTTGCGTCTCTCAAGTTCAGCCTTCCTCACAAATGTTTTTACTGTGGATCCAAAAGAAGGCAAAAAACCCAGTCTGAAACACTTCCAATTTTGCAACAAACTAGGAAAAAAAATCCTTTTTGACCCCAAAATAGCAGTCAGATGTCTCCTTGGATCAAGCAGATTTTACCCACCAATTAGAAATTATATCCCTGTATGTTGTGTTTTTGCAAGTATCCAATTGCTGTTTAAACATCTGTATGGACTCCGATAAAACCACCGCTTTAGGCAGAGAATTCCATATCCTTATTGCTCTTACTGTAAAAAAAAAAAACATTTCTTTTGTCTTAAATGAAATCTCCTATCTTCCAGCCTAAATGCATTATCTTGTGTCCTATGTATAGCCCTGTTTATGAATAGATTTCCAGATAATGGTTTGTACTGGCCCTGGATATATTTGTATAATGTTATCATATCCCCTCTAAAGCACCGTTTTTCCAAACTAAAGAGATTTACATTTTTTTTTTTACTTTTCTTCGTAACTAAAATGCTCCATTCTTTTTATCAATTTTGTAGCTCGTCTCTGCACTTTTTCTAGTGTCATGATATCCTTCTTTAGAACAGGTGCCCAAAATTTCACAGCATATTCAAGGTGTGGTCTTACCAGCGATTTATAAAGATGCTAAATTATATTTTTATCCTGAAAATTTATGCCCCTATTTATACATGACAAAAACTTACTGGCTTTAGCAACTGCAGATTGACATTGCATATTGTTGCCTAATTTGTTGTCATTAACAATTCCCAAATCCTTCTCGTGTGTGGTTATCCCTAATTCACTTCCATTTAGGGTGTAAGTTGCTTGTGCATGCTTTGAATTTCTTTAATTTCAACTGCCATTTTAGTGCCCAGTCCCTCAATTTATCTAAATCCCTCTGCAGCAAAACAATATCCTGCTCACATTTTATTACTTTACAAAGTTTTGTGTCATCTGCAAACACTGAAACATGGCTTTCAATGCCTATTGCAAGATCATGTATAAATATGTTTAAATAGAAGCGGTCCCAAAACAGAACCCTGAGGGACACCACTTACCACTTTTGTCCAGCCTGAAAATGTACCATTAATGAAAACTCATTGTATTCTATCCTTAAGCCAATGTTCTACCCAAAAACAAGAATATTCATCTTGACCATTTTTTTTTAGTTTGAAGACTAACCTTTTGTGAGGAACCGTATCAAATGCCTTGGCAAATCCAAGTAGAGCACATCCACTGCAACACCCTGATCTATAAATCTACTTACTTCTTCATAGAATGCAATTAGGTTAGTTTGACATGACCTATGTTTCATAAAACCATGCTGATTATTGCTAATAACGAAGTTCTTCCTAATGAATTCCTGAATATTATCCCTTAATAGCCCTTCAAATATTTTCCCAGTCACAGAAGTTAAGCTCGCAGGTCTATAATTTCCAGGCAAGTATTTTGAACCTTTTTTAAATATAGGAACAATATCTGCCTTCCTCCAATCCTCTGGTACAATACCTGAAACAAAAGAATCTTGAAAGATTAAATACAGATGTTCAATTATTTCCCCACTTAGTTCCTTAAGTACTCATGGGTGAATACCATCAGGCCCCGAGCTTGTATCAAGTCATCCAGTAACAAGTTGTCTGCAAGTTTTTTGCAGCAATCATTTGCATATCTCTTGCCATAGGATCCTCATTAATATATACTGAAGAAAAAGTTATTTAAAATTTCTGCCTTTTCCTGTTCTTCATTATCTAACAGACCCATCTATGTTTCCAGTGTACCTACACTTTAATTTTTTTTTTTATTTTTTTTTAGAATTGATGTACTTGAAAAATAATTTGGGGTTGTTGTTGCATTATTTGGCTATCAATTTCTCATTTTCTAGTTTAGCCACTTTAATTGCCTTTTTGCAAGCATTTTTGGCTTCCTTATATCTTATATAGGATGCCTCCTATAGAAAACTCCTGTTGTTTCAACTCCTACTTAAAAGACTACTTTAAATAGCCTACTTTCAAGCAAACTCCCAGTACATTTGTACTTTTTCATGTTCTGTAATTTTACAAACAAGCCTGTGGTGCCCCAACAGCAGGCACAGGCGTAGTAAAGTAGAGCATTATCATGACAAGATACAGTATCACATTTTGGTGATACAGGATGTAAACGTATGGTCAATAATAATGATATGAGAAATCGTACATGTTACTGAGTATGAGAAAATACCTTAAGAAATAATAGAAAACACAAACATTACCCTTAAGACTGTACTGTTGCGTACCCTCCTAGTATAAACTGAAACTGGAGAGGTGGACTCTAGGGGACCCAAGTACTTTCTATGTTAGGGGTCTCTGGGCATCTCTTTTTTTGGTTTAAATGCTCAAACATCTGACCTTCATTTCGTTATACACATAACTCCCGGGCAGGGTGACCTCATAATGAGAGTGCTGTCAGACATTCTATATTAACATATCACAGCAGCAGCGTAGCGTGTGGTTCAAAGGCACTTTTGATATGAGAACGGTGGCTCATGTGGAGTAATCATGCTTGTACCAGCCCTTCAGCCTAAAGCTATGCAAAAAATGGCGTCTCAGGTATAACAAATAAGTTTGTAAGTTAACTCGCTCTGTGCCATATTAATTAAATCAGCTAGAACTATATGTAACGTGCCCGCGCCACTCCCGTGATAACCACACTTAATAAACACCTTTCAAATTAATAAAATACAGTCATTAGTGTCAATATTATATTTAGCAGGCCGGGGTGCAATGATAAAATTTCCCTGCGTAATACCTCTATCCCGTACTGCGGTGTTGCCGTCCCTAAAGACCTCTTAATAGCAGACAGTAAGACAGAAAGTAATAATAACGAGGAATGGAAAAAAATAAAATAAAAATAAAAAAAACGAGAAATATCAAAACATGTAACTTTGCAGTTTGTCTCTTGTAGGCTTAATAAAATTGCCTTTAGGTGTACCAAAAACGTAGAACGTTACCACAATAGCCACTGAATTAAACGTTTTCTAGTCCACTTTGGGCTAGAGGTTGGTATAGTCCCGGTAGGGTGTTAGCGGGGTCAGGGTTAAAGAGACCCACAAAACACAAAATAACTGGTGCTCTCATGATTTCATGAAGGTTCAATGATCATGAGAACGATGAATAATCATCTCAGAACTACACGGAGGATCTTGTTAATGATCTTAAGGCAGCTGGAACCATAGTCACCAAGAAAACATTTAGTAACACACTATGTCGTGAAGGTCCGCTGCTCAAGAAAGCACAGGCCCGTCTGAAGTTTGCCAATGAACATCTGAATGATTCACAGGAGAACTGGATGAAAGTGTTGTGGTCCGATGAGACTAAAATCGCTGTGTTTGGAGGAGAAGGAATGCTGCCTATGACCCCAAGAACACCATCCCTACTGTCAAAAATGGAGGTGGAAACATTATGCTTTGGGGGTGTTTTTCTGCTAAGGGGACAGGACAACTCCACCGCATCAAAGGTATGATGGACGGAGCCATGTACCGTCAAATCTTGGGTGGGAACCTCCTTCCCTCAGCCAGGGCATTGAAAATGGGTCGTGGGTGGGTATTCCATCATGACAATAACCCAAAACACACAGTGGATCAAGAATAATCAAATTAAGGTCCTGAAGTAGCCTAGCCAGTCTCCAGACCGTAATCCCATGGAAAATCTGTGGAGGGAGCTGAAGGTTTGTCAAACGTCAGCCTCAAAACCTTAATGACTTGGAGAGGATCTGCAGAGAGGAGTGGGACAAAATCTCTACTGAGATGTGTGCAAACCTGGTGGCCAACTACACGAAACGTCTGACCTCTGTGATTTTTTTTTGTTATTCTGTCTCTCACTGTTAAAATACACCTACCATTAAAATTATAGACTGGTCATTTCTTTGTCAGTGGGCAAACGTTCAACATCAGCAGGGGATCAAATACTTTTTTTCCTCACTGTATGTTTAAACATCAAATAAAACATAAAATGAAAAACTTATCACAGTCCAATTAACAAAACTATAAAAGTCAACTAAGTTGACCTCCCCCCTACCCCGTTCCGCCTCCTTAATGACATCATATTCAATTATATACATTTTTAGCCAATCCATGGGAAAGCTTTGGATTGGCTAAACTCGTCAAGGAGGCGGGATCGGAGCTGGGCTAAATGCCATTTTCACCAATCAGCACTTCTTCATAGAGATGCATTGAATCAATGCATCTCTATGAGGAAAATTCAGTGTCCCCATGCAGAGCGTGGAGATGCTGAACGGCAGTGCTGCCTACTGTGCAGCACTGCCCACGAAGCACCTCCAGTGGCCGTCTGAGAAGTTGTGTCCCTAGGGGGCAATGTAACTACTGCCTTTTTTTCTCTGAAAAAGCCCGATGGCAATGATTATACTCACCAGAACAACTACATTAAGCTGTAGTTGTTGTGGTGGTGACTATAGTGTCCCTTTAAAGAAAAGTTGTTCTCATTAATGAAAATAAAAGATTGCATGAAATACATAATATTCTTTTATTGTATTGTAGTTTATAAAATATAAGTACCTCTTCTAAGGGCTTATACTGGCTTACCCTTTTCGTTGCATTGGAATAGCCATCTTTATTTAAGTCCTCTTTGCGGTTGCAAGTTCCAATTTTCCACCAAGACAAATGTAAATGGCTCTACCTGGCCTAGAGTACAATTTTGAGGCGACCACATGATATCTGGGTTTGTAATATAATAATATTAGTGATCTTCAGTCTTTGCCTGGATACACAGTGCTTCTGACCAAAGAGGAGTTAAAAATGGCTGACCATATGGAGCCAATGCAGGCCTCCAAACTCTCCCAATTTTTGGGCCCTGTCCCGCTGTCTTTACTTAGTTCCCTGGTATCTCACTTTGGAACTGTCCCCAACACATTATTAGAGGCACTTGCGCTATGTTTAGGGCAATAGCAGCTTTCAGAAAGCACTAAAGCAGTGCTCCTTCCAGGGTTTGCCCTCAGGCTTCTGGCATTAGATGCTTGGAAGGCATTGTGTGCATTCATGCCAGGCTGACCTGCCAGTAATTCGGGCGGGTCCCAAATGTAGACCAGGAGAGGCCTGATAATAGGTATTTTAACATTTATTTATACATTACAAAGTGCATACACAGGCTTCAATCTTATATTTCAACTAAATTAAAAAATATATATATTGATGGATCTCAAATGTAACTCACTAAAGGATTAATTTGTCACCAGGATTTACTTTAATAATGTGCATCATTAGGGCACATTCGTTCCCTCCTATTTCAAAGGTTTTTAATTTTTGTGTAGAAAAAGCCTTCTAGATGAAAACCGATTAGAACTTCTAGGTACTCCTAGGAGTTTGATGTCTATAATAAAGCAATCACTTACATTACTTGAAATTGTGGTTTAGCTTTGACTCAAAATATTATGTTGGCTTTCGAACCCATAGCTGCTTTATATTCTATAAATTGAGGCTTTCCATTCAGAGTGTACATATGGAAATGGATGATTACTGGCACATGAATCAAAATTGCCAGTTCAGCTGTCTGTTTCTCTACACTTATACAATTCAGATAAATTAACAAGGAAAATAAACCTCTGTGCACCTTGCTGCTGTGACAGGATGATTTATTAGGAATTGTTACAAAAGAATGAAAATATTTTTTTGACATTTTGAGGTAAATATCTTGCTGCTCGCTGCTGCTTGGACATTTTAGATATCCAACCGCTGTAGAACTACAGGTAGCTCAGACAGAATGCTTTAATTTAGGCCCGTAAGCTGTCATCCTTGAACATTTTATTTTCAGTAGCTGTTAAGGAGCAGGTCTTGGAGTCCGCTGGAGGAAATGAACGCACTGTCCGCAAACTATAATTCTCTACAAACCTGACAAATTCTAGATCTAGTTATGATTGTTTAGGAAGGAAAATAAATTCTTGCCCTGCTTGAGTTTCTGAATCATTTTCGGACACCCACAGAACAAACCAGCTGTATATAATAAAATAGTTTGTGTGTGTGTCTCTGTATAATACACAAGATCCAGCGCACTCACTCATTCACCAAACAGCAACTTCAAAGTTCACAGATTTTATTCGTTTTTTTAAAAACACCTAATCTAGGTAAAAAATAATGGGGGTTTATTACAGTTATTGATCACACATTGCATTAGCCTGCCACAACGTCAATGTACCCTTTCTTTGGCAGGTCCTACTCTAACAGCCTAATGTCTGCTCTTATGAGATGAACCCACTTACTTGGGGGAAAAAATGCCATCTGGAATTCTCTGCAGTACAAGGCTTAATAGGGCCCTGGAATCTGGCACCTGTGACATGGAGGGGTGCAAAACCAAGTTGTTGGCCTAGACTCCCAAATATATATATGAAACCAGGGGGCTGCACTCATCTTAACATGCATAAACGGGATGCTACTGAGGCCATTTCGTACAATATACAAGATCCAGCTCACTCACTCTTCAAACTTCAAAGCTCACAGATTTTATTAGTATTTTTAATTATTATTTTTATTTTTTTATTTTAAAAACACCTAATCAAAGCAGAAATAATGGGGGTTGTGTCTCTGTATAGACATTCACACACAAAATCTGTCAGAACCAGAAGTGCATCTCTGAGGTGGCATTTGCAGGGTTATTAAATGAACGCTATAGTGTTCTACTTTAGTGCCCCTGCCCTTCCCCCCCCCAAAAAAGATTTTTTTTTAAAAAGCACTGAGACTCTCTCTCTCTCTCTGTGCAGCCACCCACTAACCTCACATGAAATTGCCCCAGAGGCAGTCTCCTCTGTCTTCTCATCCCATACAATGCTTTTATGCAATGAGTGAAGACATCAAATGTCAAATAACAGAGTCCGACTTGGCCTTATCTACAAACCACCAATGTTTTACATTACAAAACCTAAATACCAGTACCACTGCATCCAGTGGTCCTTGAGATGAAGTGGTCTGGGTGCCTATAATGGTCTTTTCACTAAAGTGTGAAAGTTTTCAAAGTCTGTTATGTTTTCTTTCAGTGCAATAACTTGGTCTAAAGTGTGAAATTCACTTTGAATTCACTTTTAATATACAACGTTTCACGCTGTGGTGTATAGATGTATATCTGGAAGACGGGATAGCAGGCATAAATGGGCATATTTTCATTAGTTGCTCGATTTCTGCAGGTGACTTCTCGAAAAACAATTGCCATTCCTGTGCTACAGAATTCGAAAACTAGTACGGTGGAGTTGTATAAATAGTGTGCCTAATGCCCCGTTTCCTCTGAGAAGTACAGTTCAGGTCGGTACGGTCTGGTACACTATTTTGAGTGTTTCCATTATGAAAGTGGCCCATACAACCGAACCAAACCACACCATTCCTGGGCCCCCTTCAGATGTAGGTCTATAAGAAATGGTACGGTACGGTTAGGGCGGAGCTACTGGCGTTACACTATACAATCCATTGATTGGCGGCACGGCCGTCTATAATATGATTAGGACCCTGGGCAATGCATTTTCTTGGGCCCCATGGGCCCTGTCCCTGCCACTGTCTCACCCCCCAATTACGTCCAACCCGCAATCACACTGACAGACGTACTGGCACATACACAGACATTAAAACATTCACAGATACATACTGACACACAAAGTCACTACACACAAATATATACTGGCAGACATACTGACACACACACAGACATACATACATACACAGACACATACATTAACATATATATTGACACACAAACAAACACATACACTGACATATACTAAAACACACAGACACATACACTGACAGACACATTGACACACACACACAGGCATACTGACATATACACAGACAGACGTAATGGCTGATACAGACAGACATTAAACATTCACAGATATATACTGACACACACATACACTGACATACAAATATATCCTGGCAGACATACTGACACACACACACACACAGACACATACACTGACTGACACACACATACACACACAGACATACTTACATACACACACAGACATACTGACACACAAAGACATGCTGACACACACACATACATACTGACATACACACAGACAGACTGGCACATACACACAGACAGACATTAGAACATTCACAGATACATACTGACACACACATACACTGACACACAAATATATCCTGGCAGACATACTGACACACACACACACACACACACACACACAGAGACATACCTACATACACACACACACACACACACTGACGCATACACACAGACATACACACACACACAGACCTACTGACATACATTTAGCCACCCTCCAGGTTCTTACCTTTTCCTGGAGGGTGGTTTCCCTGGTGCAGTGGCAGGCTGAGGCAGATGGGAGTTCTCCTCTGGAACTCCCCTCCTCCCTGCCTTCCTCCTCCCGCGCGGCTATCTCCGGTGGGAGGAAGTGACGTCACTTCCTCCCAGCCGGCTGCAGAACCGGAAGAGGGGCCCGGTCGCGCTGTTTAAGCACCACAGCGCCCGACCGGGCCCCTGCTGACAAATGCTCCCCGGGTGGCCCTTAGTGCATGGGCCACCCGGGGAGCCTCCTCAGTGTGCGGGAGCCGCACCGCAGGGGCTGCGCAAATCGCGGGGCCCACAGAGCAGCTGCTCTGGGCCCCCAGGAGCAACTGGGCCCGGGGCAGCTGCCCCGTTTGCCCCGCGTTAAAGACGGCCCTAATTGGCGGACAGGAAAACATCAATGCTCACGACAAATGACACGCTAGGCATTTGGTCTAAATCCCGCTTGTCCCCTGGCGGTCAGACTTGCAGTGGAAACGCTCACCTGAATAGGCTGGACCATTCTAACCCTTCCAAACCGTACCAACCCGAACCATACCGCTCAGTGGAAACGAGGCATAAGTGTGCCTAAGCATAAATAGTAATTGGGATTGAAAGACAGCTTATATACTGAATAAACATCATTGTATTATTTGCATATATATAGTTCATCACCATGCATTATTCATCAACACTGTGTTCATTTACATAGATATCATGATGATGTTTGCACTTTGCAGCAAATTTTCATAGAAGTAAAGATTGTGTTTTGAAGAATAGTGGGGTTTGCACCAGGTGATATCAATATAATTAGTCCATGTTTTAGGACCTTTGAAGTGAGCCGGAGCTAATCTGGGTTCTTCTAACATAGAGCTTAGGAGGGAGACGGTCTGTAAAGATTCTAAACGCTTGTCTCAGAAAAAAGTTAAAGAGTATTCTGTCCATTGAAAGCGAGGTTTCATTGGCAATGAAAGGGTTAAAAACACTTTCAAACACTTGCCCAATTCCAACGCCACCATAGCTCCTTAGTTGCTGGCTCCATCTCCTCCTCCACCGATGTCATCACTTAAAGCCTTCCCCATAAGAAAGCAAGTAAAGCGAATCAATGCTTTCCCATGGGGTTTTGCAAGACCCTGGATGTCCTCTTGAAACACGTGAGCACGTCCAGCGTTCTACGGAGTTATAGAAAAAAATAAGAATGTCCAGCACAAATGTTTAAGTTCACAGATCCTTTATTTGTGCCAGAGAAAAAAAGGTGACGTGTGTGTGTGTGTGTGGCTTTTTGTTGGATCCGTGCACCCTAAAGTGACCAGTAGCTTCATTGCTTATTTTTACTGTTTAACAGAGTTAAACTCGATGAAACAGAAGGAAGCCCCTATAGTGGCTGTCTGGTAGACCGACACTAGACATTGCAGTTTCTCTAAAATTATTCAATGCTTTCCTATGGAGAAAATCTGACGCTGGGGGGTCCGTGAGGACGTCCAGCGTCAGATAACGGACCAAAAATCTGTTATGATTCCGGAAGCGTCCCCAGACAGCGTCTGGCAGACAGCCACTGGTGATAGACTTAGAGCTGCAATGTAAACATTGCAGTCCTCTGGAACAGCAATGTTTCCATTGCAGCACTAAGTGCAAAAGGGTCACAGCACCCAGGCTACTTCAATTAGCTGAAGTGGTTTGGGTGCCTACAGTGTCCCTTTAAACAAAATCACTTTTTCTGCAGCATCTGAAGGTGGTATAATCAGACTTTGTAACGTCTTACTTTTTATCAGTGATGAAAGCAGTAGGGTAATGGTGGTTGATCATGGTTTGTTCAACATTTTCCTGACACATATTCGTATCTTTGCTAGGATTTGAATAAAATATAGAATATTACCTCTGGAAAAATAATAACAAGAATTGCATGATGCTACTGCATGGGGGTAGGAACCCAAAATAGACAGCAATTTATTTACAAAAAAAAATCATATTTTAGACCACACTATTTTGCACAAACTACACTATATACTATGTGTATGCCAAATACACTACCACTATGGAGTTTATTCACTAAACCGTAAAAAAAAAACCTCTAAGAACCATAACCGCTACAGCCTTCTGTGGTGGTTACGGTGACAGGAATGAATTGGCAATCCCCACTAATTAAGGAGTCAAGCAGCAGACTAGCTCTCTGGAGAACTAGACGGAAAAGTCTGATTCTCTGGCATTGGTATCGCTGGTTGGGAGTGGAGGTAAGATTATGGAGTGAATGTGAGGGCACTCCTGGCACCATAACCACTACAGTAAGATTTACAACTTTAGTGTTAAACTATTTGTAAACGGTTTAACCCCTAAGGTATGATGGCTTTTATTTTCTCTTTTGTAGCTCAGTAATTAGAGTGGATACTGGATCTGTCATTTAAAGCCGGGTAAAGTCAACGCTAGGTGTAGATCTGTAATTAGGGAAATAGAGATTATTATTATTAGTAGTAGTATGTTTTGAACAAAACATTATTATTAGACGTAGAATCTTCATTATAGCCCTTTATCACTGTGAGTCAATACAGCGTTTTGTATAATTGTTGTTTTGATTATCTTAGAAATCCAATTATTCCTCAATACCTATAATAAGGGTTGACAGGCACTGAGTCAGAAGTGGAACAAGCTTTCGGCTGCGGAGTCAATGAAGAAATGTTGTAGAAGACATTATTTTATAGGTGGCGAATAGTAAGAAACTAATATATAAAATAGTCTCCTCATAGCAAGGGTAAGACAGCAGAAGCGCTAAAATTAATTATTAATTTATATATATCCCTTACAAAATAATGCACAACGAGGCAGTTAAGGCAACGTTTGATTTTCTATAAAAAACATGGTGGCTGGTTTCCCTTAACCCCTTAAGCCTGTCAGTCGTATATACACGTTTGCCAGGTTCTGCCAGGATCTGCAGCCACACAATAGTGTATACCAGGGTTAATTTTGTTGACTAACAATTTAAGTCAGATTTTAGTAGACTAAAATGTTTGAGATTTAATCAACTAAAAATTAAAGAATTCAGATGACTAAAATACGGCTAAAACTGAACAGCTTTTTAGTTAAAAGACTATGACTAATACTAAATTGAAATTTGCCACCAACCGAATGCAGACTATGCCTATGCAAGCTTAAGAGCGGTGATAAGGCATAACCTCACCGAGCAGGCTATAGCTGGTGCACTGTTCCCCTACTTATCCTTGCCTACTGTATCTCAGCTTGCTAATACAGTAGGCAAGGATAGACCAATTTACTTTATTTTTGCTCATTGGCCATGTTTTTTTATTTATCTATGTTTCTCCCCTCGTAATACATTAGCAGAACGACAATCAACATATGTTTTAATTGTGTATGGCTGGTACTTAAAGGTTACTAACACAATGTGCAGAACTTAAGTGCCAAATTGTGAATCTTGCCAGATATTTAGACATCTGCCTGACCACCCGGTGGAGCCTTGTTTCATGTAGATGTGGAGGCAGTAACACATCCTGTGTGTTTTTAAAATTTATGCTTTATGCCTTAGCCGATTTGCTTCAGACCCAATCTGTCAGCATGCTACCTAAACGTAAACGTGTGTCTCATAGTAAATACAATATTTAAGCATGTCATAATATAATGTTTAAGCATGTCCTCATATATATCATACATGACCTAACGCATTACTTGTTAAGCAAGATAGCATTGCAACCTCACTGTTGTTGTTTTAAAAATTTCACTAACCTTTTTGACGAGACATAACTAATCAAACTTGTATGCAACAAATTGTATTAATCGTTACTTAATAACCCTAAAAATTGTGCATGTTTCTCCTAAACCCCAATGTAACACATAAATATGAAACGCTGGAGGATTGCCTTTGGGGTACCCTATAAGCGACTGTTACTTACCTATGCACTACAAAAATAAAGAATTATAAAAAAAATAAAGAAATTTGCCACCAAAATTAACACTGGCGGGTAAGACACATGGGGCGGAGGGAATGACCAATGGGGGCGGAGAAATACAGCCTCCCCACTCACAATCTACCTCCCAACTCACCTTGTCACATCACCCACCGACACACACAGCTGCATCGTCACATTCACCCTGCCACAGTCACCCCCTCACACTCATTGACTGTGTCACATCCATCCCTCCTCTGCACTCACCCCTCACACACAATCACTTTGTCACACTCACTCTGTTACAGTCACCTTCATACACACACAGATACACTCACAGACAGTAACCCTCATATTCACACAGTCAGCCTCACACACATAACACAGCCTCTCTATAAACACAACAAACTCATCAAGATCACAAGAAGCCCCACATTACACACAACACAAACACGCTCCTAGACACAGAGGTAAATATGCTCACAGACACATATGTACAGTACAGTCACGGATACACATACACACAGATACACAGGGATAGACACACACTCTCAGGCACATGCATGCTAAACAAAACCATCACGCACACAGATACCAACACACTGCCAGGCACACACTGTGATTATCTGTCTGTATATGTCAATGTGTGTTTGTCATTATATGTTTTTGTGTGTGTATGTGTGTGTGTGGGTGTGTGTGTGTGTATATATACACACATACACAACCGAGAACCGAGTGCATGTTGGATAATGTGTATGTAACAGCATTATATATTATGTGGGGGGAAGTCAAATGCTATTTATTTACAACACAATTTTTTAAAGTTTTTTCCAACCAAAGTTTTCATTTTAGTTTCTATTAAATGATGTGCTATCTATGAATATGGAAATAAAAAAAATGCATTGAAACATTACTTTCCATGACACCCAAAATACTCAGATTCTCAGGGTGAGTTTTGGGGTTTTTTTTTTGAATCCCACATAATGTGAAACTTTGTTTAAAACATTGAATCTTTACTTTCTAGATATTTCTTAACAAGGTCTTGATATCATTGTACATGCTGTAACAAACCACCTCTTGTACAGGTAGGATTTTGTCACAGATCTTATGGTAACCACAGCCTTCTAGGGTAATCAAAGTCCAGGGCACATCCAGCTCAGTTTTTCTGATTGATTTGGTGCAAAATGTACAGGTGCATCAAAATAAAATAAACAAAACAAAATTCTTTGCTCTTGTTTGAGCAATTACTAAACACAGTAATCACTATCTGGAATTGGGTGGCTTTCCCACTTACCAGCTTACAATAACAAAATATACATGCAAAATACACCATTCCTCTGGCTCTTTCTCCCTCACTCTGCAGCAGGCTGATCCCTTCTTTTAAAAGCTTGCCTGCCAATTGACCAGCTACAGGTGAGGATCAATTAGTTCACATCTCTGGAACTCCTAAGGTATACACAAGATCTGGTCTGGCTGTTAGATAGCAACTAGTGCTATTGGAGCACTGGCCCACCCTGCTCTCCAAATGCTCCGTCCCAGGGACCCATACCGTGTTTTGCATAGTATCAACAATGTATATTGCAAACTTAACGTCTCTCCCTGGGACATTTAACTGAAAACTCTCTGGCTGCTGTTTACCAAAGCAGGCCTGATATATCTTCCTTCAACAACCATTCCGCTTTTTCGCTCACAATGTATAGTTATAGAACATGGTAAAAATCTAAACGGGAAGACAAACAAACTACCCTTCCTTATGTACACAAATGAATGTGGAGAGTGTCCCAATATCAAGATGCATATGTTTTCTATGAGGAATTAGGCAATGAATGCTGTTTTGTAGCGCCATCTTGTGGAGAGAGTATAAGGCTGTAGTATCCAGTGAAAAGTGTACATTGTAGGTATATATAGTAATATCGTTACATTTATACGGTTTGCATTCTAGCAATGAACAAACAGATCTCAACTTCTCTTGCACAATGAGAGACATAGGTACACTGAACGTTTATTCTCCAAAAATGCTCAGTTTCTGCTTGATAGACCTCATTGGATGTCGAAATATTGCTGTTTATGTTCTGATTCTCCAAATAAATCTGCTACCTTTTTGTACTGTGAGTGCATGTAAAACATTATGTTTTACATTTATTTATGGGGTTTAGCCTTACGTTCAGCTGTGCACCTGGTTCCATATAAATGTGATGAGTGCAGATTCCTTCCTTCCTAATTAGAACTTAGATGGTATAATGAGTCAACTTGACCAATTAAACAGAGTGGGAAGGCTGCCTTGGTCAGGGGTCTTCATCAAATCACCCAGTCTGTGATTTCACTTCTAATATATAAAGTGTTGTCATCATTCTAAGGCAGCATTGCCATGACAACATCTTATTTGGTTCCCGATGTACCCGGATTGTCAGTTGATTTTAGATAAAGGAACACTAACAAAATATACTTATCATTTTTGACAATTCACAGTTCAGTAAATAACCTTGCTAGTAGTTTTCTATTTAATTGTTAACTTTTTTGAGGATTTGACTAAAGACAGTCTTGTGGCACTCATCACCTAGCCCTTCTCCTCCCAATAGTTTCACTTCCACCTTATCCATTCAAACCCACCACAATCTGAACGACAGTGCTGGGCTAAGGCTCCACCGACACTCGCAGCTTTTTATTATATCAGTAGGAGTAAAAGACCAGACTTTAGATATGATATAATATGAGGGACAAGCTTTTGTCAAACATCGTAAAAGTGGTTTCACAAAACCTGTGGGACTTGCCATATCTCAATTGATTTTGGTAAGGTAACACCATTTATTCCCAGGGATGTTGCAGAAACTAAATCATGCATATTGTGAGTTGGTCTTTAGGATACCCATCACGAGATGCATATCGGAGTTAGAATTGTGCGGGAATCCTGCTTAAGCAGTGACCACTGCGTTTTACCTTGATATTATATTCTTTATGTGGTTTATTTAAAGTCACTACAGAATTATTGGTTAATTTTATGCTTTCGATACCTTGTGCTCTTCTCCCCTGTGTGCATTTTTATATAAGTTTGATACCATACTATATAAATTTTTACCCCCAAAATACTATTGGGGCCTTTTCAGTATCTGCAACTAGAGGTTCAGCCATTACAGGTATATAAATTCTCTTAAAATGCATAATATGCCTCCGGTCTCTAGTCATCTTAGTTTGTTGTGTTATATTGAGCCTTTAGATATTTTCTTTGTCAAAATATTAGGATTATCCAATTATTCTAATTTGCGTCCCATTTTATATTTTTAAAAACGTTGTTTCCAGGTAATGTATATTAGGATCTATTAGAATCTGGGTTTTGAACTTTCTGATCAATAGAAAATTTAAAAAAATGTGACTGCACCCAAGATTGTTTTGCACCATGTGCAATCGTGTGGTCACTGGCGTACATACCAGGGTCGCAGGGGTCGCGACTGCGACCGGGCCCGGCCCACCAGGGGGCCCGGCCGCCCCTGCGACCCGGTATGTACGCCCAGGGCCAGCCTCTTCCCCTGGGGGGCCCAGGAGCCGACCACCCCAGGGCCCCCTGAGGCTGGCCCTGCTAACCCCGGGTGGCCGGGCGGTCGGGCAGGCGGGCGCGCGAGGGAGCACTCAGTGCTTCCTCTTCAGCTCCCTCGCGCACCGCAATGATACCGGAGCCGGAAGATGACGTCATCTTCCGGCGCCTGCATCCCTACGCGGCGCGCGAGGGAGCTGAAGAGGAAGCACTGAGTGCTCCCTCGCGCGCCCGCCCGCCTGCCTGCCCGACCGGCCACCCGCCCACAGTGACCTGCCGCCCAGGGAATCCCCCTCAGCACTCCAAAAGGTAAGGAGGCTGGGGGGGATTATATTAAAAAAAAAAAAAAATCTAGTGTGTGTGTTAGAGTGAGTGTTAGTGTGTGTGAGTGTTAGTGTGAGTGTTAGAGTGAGTGTTAGTGTGTGTGAGTGTTAGAGTGAGTGTTAGTGTGTGTGAGTGTTAGAGTGAGTGTGAGTGTTAGAGTGTTAGTGTGTGTTAGAGTGAGTGTTAGTGTGTCTGCTAGTGAGTGTTAGTGTGTTAGTGTGTTACTGTGTGTGTCTTACTGAGTGTGTGTGTGTTAGTGAGTCTGTTTGATGTCTGTTAGTGAGTGTGTGTTTGTCAATGAGAGTGTATGTTTTGTGAGTGTGTATGTATGTCTGCCGCTGACTGTGTCTCTGTCAGTAAATGTGTGTGTCTCTTAGCTAGTGTGTATGCTTCTGTAAGTGTGTGTGTGTGTGTGTGTCTTCAGCACTTACCTTTCTCCAGCGCCGGACTCCCTTGGCGCTGAGGATCCCTCAGCCTCTCAGCTCCGAATGCGACCGCGCACGCATTCAAACCGCCCATAGGAAAGCATTACTCAAATGCTTTCCTATGGACGTTCAGTGTGCCCTCTGCTGTCCGCGGAGACAGCCACTCTTCAAGCTGGATTACACCTCAGTGGAAACATAGCAGTTTCTCTGAAAACCGCTAAGTGTTTTCAGCTGCAGGGTTAAAACTAGAGGGACCTGACACCCGTGACAACTTCTGATTGAGCTGATGTGATCTGGGTGTCTGTAGTGTCCTTTGTGGACACTATAGTGCCAGGGAAAACATACTCTCGTTTCCTGGCATCATAGTGCCCCTGGAGGGGTGCCCCACCCTCAGGGACCCTCCCCCGCCCGCCCGGAAAGGGGTAAAACTTACCTTTTTCCACCGCTGGGCGGAGAGCTCTCCTCCTCCGCCTCCTCTCTTCTCCCTCCCCCGCCGGGCTGATGCGCCACGCTGCAAGAGCTGTGCACGATAGCCGGTCACATAGGAAAGCATTCATACTTTATTGGACGCTGGAGTGCGTCTCACTGTGAAAATCACAGTGAGAAGACGCAAGCGCCTCTAGCGGCTGTCAATGGACAGCCACTAGAGGAATAGGGGAAGGCTTAATCCATTTCCGAGGAAACACAGCAGTTTCTCTGGAAACTGCTATGTTTATGAAAAAATGGGTTAACCCTTGCTGAGACCTGGTGACCACTTCATTAAGCTGAAGTGGTCTGGGTGCCTAGAGTGGTCCTCTAAGTGTGTGTGCATCTGCATGCACTGGCGTACATACCGCGGTCGCAGGGGTCGCAGCCCTGTAACCCCTGCGACCAGGTGCCCACCGCCATGTGTTGCGGCCCGGCCCGCGCGGGGGCCCACGGATCAATTTTCGCACCGGGGCCCCATGGGTCATGTGTACGCCACTGCGTGTGGTTATATGCTGCGGCTGGACTGGAATTGTATTGGTAACATCATCAGTAAGAAAGAGCTATCCAAATGCTTTTATTACTTTTAAGTGTCATCTTATGGAGCCATTCTATGTTAAAATTGCTAAGCCGAGCCACACGTTAGAAAACGTTTATCACCCAGCATGAAAAATCATTACTGTGTTACAAGAAATAAATTGGTGAATCAATGTTACAAAACTTGTTATTGTATCATTTTACTCCATTATCTATCAAAGCATGATCGAACGTTGACAGTAATGATCCTTTTGTCATCTATACAAAAACTGTTGAGTGGTGAAAGAGAAGGAAAGGCCATTTTCAAGATTGGATTATCAACTTCAGCTTTGAGCACTATATATAGTTTAAGGTTTTTTAGGGGGTGGGGGAGTTATATATGTTTTTTAGGTATCGTTCATATAAGTGCATTTTATGTTTTTCTTTATTGCAAAATAACAGATTAGAACATGTTTTTCCAGCGTAGATGATGTGGAAGCCCATAAAGCTGTAATCAGATGCAAGTTTATTTATCTTGCAATGGCAAGGAAACAAGGCAAGAGGGAGATCTTAAAGGCTGAGCGCCTGCACAAGACACCTTTGGAAGGGGCAATATGCCAACAATTGATAACAAACAACTGGCAAACTGGCGGGTGCCTTAACCTCAGAAATCAAGGGATCATTTCTCTGTTAAAGCCATCTGTTCTATGTGCAGGAGAACAATGCGGAAAAATTCTCTCACGCCTGTTACGGGACAAACATAATTAGTTATATATACTCTCCATCATGGTCTCCCAAAATAAGACACCACCACATACCAAAGGACATAGCCAACACTTTCCATGAATCCTGTATCGAGTTATATCACCTTCAGATGGGGAGGAGGTGTGGTATAGCCGAAAGGAAGGCCAAGATCAGACAGCACCTGACAACGTCTTTACTCAAAAAGTTTCTGGCAGAAGCAATTGATAAACTAGAAGCCCCCATCATGGAGGAGGAGAAAGCTCGGAAGGACGAGGTACAAAGCGTTGTGCCAACTACTGACCGATTTCAGTATTAAATGTAGACCTGAATCTGTTCTCTAAAGTTCTGGTAACACGCATGTCACCATACCTCCCAGCTACAGTACACCCAGATTAGTCTAGGTTAATTCCTGGTATGGAAGCCAGGAAAAATAACTTAAACATTAAATATCATCCAAGGGGGCGCGAGAGGCAGGGGTCCCATTCCTTGTCCTGTCGACCGACATGGAGAAAGCTTACGACACAGTGGACTGATTCTTCCTCTTTCTAACACTGGATATATATATATATGTATATATTTAAATTATTTTAAATATAGACACACACACAGAGATCCAGTGGCACGTCCACTGTCCCCCATGCTGTAGACGCTCAGCCTGGAGCCCATGCTGAATAACATAAGGGCCAATATCCAGGCTTTTTTTGGCCACAAACAGAACACCACAAGGCCACAGCCTATGCAGACAACCTCCTCTTTGTGGTCTCCATGCCGGAGACTACACTCCCAGCGATTTTATCTGAATTCAGCGAATATGGACAACTGCCCAATTTACAGAGAATGCAAAATCAGAACCACTTAAAGGACCACTATAGTACCAGGAAAACATACTCGTTTTCCTGGCACTATAGTGCCCTCTGGGTGCCCCCACCCTCAGGGTCCCCCTCCCGCCCGGCTCTGGAAAGGGGAAAAGGGGTTAAACTTACCTTTTTCCAGCGCTGGGTTGGGAGCTCTCCTCCTCCGATCCTCCTCTTCTCCTCCCCGTCGGCTGAATGCGCACGCGAGGCAAGAGCTGCGCGCGCATTCAGCCGGTCACATAGGAAAGCATTCATAATGCTTTCCTATGGACGCTTGCGTGCTCTCACTGTGAAAATCACAGTGAGAAGCACGCAAGCGCCTCTAGTGGCTGTCAATGAGACAGCCACTAGAGGATTAGGGGAAAGGCTTAACCCATTCATAAACATAGCAGTTTCTCTGAAACTGCTATGTTTATGAAAAAATGGGTTAACCCTAGCTGGACCTGGCACCCAGACCACTTCATTAAGCTGAAGTGGTCTAGGTGCCTAGAGTGGTCCTTTAATATCTCCCTCACCAAGATGACAGTGGGGCCGATACATAACAGGTTCCTCTTCAGATGGTGCACCCTGAGTATAAAATACCTAGGTGTATGGTTGCATGCCAACATTGACCAAATTTATGGAATTAATTTTCTCCGGTCATATAGCCGCAAATTCATACTCACTGCTAAAGCCTCGTAAATTAAGAGGAGGACTGGCCCTCCCAGATCTGGAAAAGTACTACTACACAATACACCTCTGCAGGGTGATCTCCTGGGTGGTGACAGATCCATGCCAATCTAGGATGCTGTGGAGGGTACTCCGAGAACAAAGACACACCTATTGGCAACAATGGCAGTCTGGCATCACATGGTTGTTTTTGACACCCGCCCAGATCTCATGTCCCCCGTGTGACAACCCAACATTTACAGCATGCAACAGGGGTACACTGAAGCTACTTTTCCCAGAGATGGCACATCCCAGGGCATGATACTTAGTTTCCTCCGAGGAGAACACTCGTACACTAAGTGAACTGCTCCCTACAGTGACCTACACACTACTGCCGACTCTTACATACAGTCAGCTATCTCACTACATATCATCAACTCTACAATTAAAAAAAGGGCCTAAGGAGAGATCTAGCAGACTTTGAAAAAAAATTATGTTGTGATGAATCTTCTCCCAGTAGGCTGATATCCCTGGACTATAAAAAGTCCTGGACTCCTTCTGGAAGCAACGAATATCACCACCAATATTTTGAGGTCGAGGAGGCGAGGCAGCTGGACACTGTGAGCGCAGATACCTCTAGGAGACAGGTGGCCTGTGGGATGCGCCGGTTCTATTGGCTGGAGTTTCTGTCCTCGGCAGCTATCCAGACATACAGGGAACAGAGCGAGTGGTGCTCAGCCAAGGGTGGGAGTGCCGGCGCTAGCACTGACTCTTTGCACCCATTCCTACCATCTCCCCCCAATCTTTCTTCTTATATACCTCTCCTCTCGTTCCCTTCACCCATTTTTCTTCCATCTCTTTTCCTCTTGTTCTCTTTCATTCCTTTCCCCTCCTGCTTTGCTTAGCTTTGGATTCAAGCATAGTGGTCGATATCTATTACTGGAGATATATGTATGGTCTACACACAAATACTGTGCCCTGACTACTTACCTTAAAACATGGACATATGCCACCTTTGTACTTATATCTTCAGTACTTTTTGTTTTGTCTACATGTTTATTCCTCTTCAATAAACTTTTGTTGAATATAAATAATGTCAATAGAGATGTCTGCAGATAAAAGTAAATTTCCATAAAAAGAATGGAAACATTTTGCAAAGATTCCCAATTATGACTGCTCTGCTTTTGTTTCTGGTGGCCACGGGGACCAGGGGAATGTGAGTTTTATTTACCTGAACCTGTCCCTCGGGAGCCCCAACATCTTCATCTGGTAAGTCCTCTTCAGCTCATTGCACTTCATCTGTCAAGAGCCCATGTGAGAGTACAACACTGAGGTCTATGAAACGACCCGTGAGACTGCAGGATCCTCCATAGACAATGCAATTTCACCACAGCTGTTACTGGTGATGGCTGGTGGAAATCCTACAACTTGACCACGGTTGCTACACCTTTTGTCAAGTTTTGTAAACCATACTAAATCCCTTATTTTGTCTTTCGACTGCACTGAAATTTCAACGTCACTATTTTCCTAAATAATTAACTGTATGAAATACTAATTTTGAAGGGAGGTTTACAGAGCTGCTGTAAAGTTCCATACAACTCTCTGAAAGTGCATTTAAGTTTGTTGATGGAGTGAGTGTTAATCACTTTCCATGTATGCTGTCAAGTCATCAGCAGCTGTGCAATGGCTGATTACATGTCATTTTCCATTCTTCGTTCACAATTTGTATTCACAGTTTACAATTTACCATAATTTTGTCCTTTTCTCTCTTTTCTTTTCTTTTTTTTTTTTTGATTTTGTTGTCCGTCAAGGTTCAGAACAATCTCCAAGCGTCTTTATCACAGATATCTCTAGGTTAGCTGCACTCCCATGCACTAAATGGGCTCAGGCTTAAAAAACAAATCAGACCTTTTATTATTGTCAATTTCCCCTTCACACAGTGTGCCTGCTGCTAGGTGTCTTGCCAAGTAAAGTGTGGAAATCAAACACACTATGTGAGCATTAACTTAAGGAACGGCTGTTTTGAGTTCAGGAGAAAAAAATAAATCTAACCAAGAGACTGCACTCTCCTGAACATGCATACATTATAGGATGCTACTGGGGTCAATTTATACAACATACAAGATCCATCGCTCTTACAGAATGTAATATTTTTTTTAAATTTTTTTTTTAAAACACGTCACATAGGCAAAAAATAATGGGGGTTTAGTTACATTATATGATCATACATTGCATAAGCCTGCCACAACGTCAATGTACCCCATTTCTTGGCAGATCCTACTGTAGCATGTAATGCCTGCTCTTGTGAGATTAACTCACTTACTTGGGAAATACTTCTTCCTAGGACTCTCTGCATGCATTAGAGGCTAGAGTGTAAGTCCCGTTAAAGCAATACAATAGAGTTGGGAATACAAAGCTGTATTGCAAACACAATAGTGTCTATTTGACCCAGCAGCCCCCCATGGCACTCAAAGAGTTGAATAACTTTTAAACATTGGCTCCATCTCCGCCTCCATCTCTGCCTACACCAATGTCATTACTCAAGGCTTCCCTGTGGGGATTTTCAAGACGCTGGACATCCTCATGCACCCCTCACACACAATCATTGCACCCCATACAAACACACACACACACTACACCCCCTCACACACGCACACTGTCCCACACATACACAAACACACACACACACTACACCCCCTCACACACGCACACTGTCCCACACATACACACACACACACACACTCACATACTGCCCCCCCCCACACACAATATACATGTCACACCTCACACACACGTCACCCCACACACACTACTGCCCCTATCCCGGTAGACCCCAGGTACGTTGTCAAACAGTTTTTTACTTATCTGGGAGGTCGCAATGGCACTCCTGGCACCATAACCACCACAGAGAGCTGATGTGGTTATTGTGCCTGGATTGTTTCTTTAAATAATCTGCCAGTGCCCCTCCCGAGATTAGGTTCTGGATCCGCCCCTGCTTGGATGCTATACCCACACTGTCCTTCCTTTAGATGGTCCTCCTCAACCTGTTTTTTTATTATATCTGTCAACATTTTAAACAGTTTGTCTCTTTTGTTGCTAAACTCTACCTTTATAATATTGTAAAGCACTGTGGAATAGGTTGGTGCTATATTAATGCCAATTATAGTCTAGGCTCCTTGCATCTACATTGGTGCCTGCAGGTCCTCTTTTTTTTTCTCTTTGCTCTGTAAATATATATATATATATATATATATATATTTATATCTATATATTTGTCTTTTTAAACCAGCTGTGCTCAACCAAACATCAACACCTGCTTGGGTGCCAGAAGAACCAACAAGTAGCAGCAACTCAATGCAGTTGGGGTTATCAGCCGGTTGTCCTGAAAAGTGTCCTCATTTCCTAAATCAAAACACAATCTGTATTCTTGATTTTATATGTTTGTTTTGTTTGGGAAAGCATGGGTTTTATCTCAAATGTTCTTGAATGGTGTTTTGAAAACATGGGTGGTCACTGGGGTTTCGTCAATGGATCTCTAGGTGATACTGACTTGTTCTGCTAATATCTTCAACCTAAAGCAGTCATAGAAAAATGCCAAATTCCCTGCCATTAAAAAAAACTACAACTCCCATGGTGCATAACTATTATTATGCATAGCAAAGTACTATGGGAAACAAGAGCTGGTGCACTGGTCATCATTGATACAGGTACCAATGCAAAACACTGTGGGACAATTTATAACTCCACATGCTGTGTCCTTATAAATATATAAATATAGAAAGAGGAAAAAATGCTAAATGCGGTAAGATTTTGTTCATAGGAAGTACAGCCATTGAAGTCCCCTTAATATGTATGATTATGTGTCACCCTTGATCATAAACTCTTTGAAGTCCTCATGAAATACCCTAATGAGCCTCTAATTAAATCAAAATTGCCTCTACCAAAATAGCTCAGTGTGATGTTGCTATACAATAAATTAGTTGCCTTGTCACATCCAAACCTTACTGTTTGATAAAATAAAAATTGAATTTGTTGGAAACAAAGTGTATTACCCCAGCTAATAAAATCATATTACTTTTTGGAGGCTGCATAGACTTTAGTATTCTGTCAACATTTAATTTAAATGTAGTTTGTATGTATATCTCTCTTTCTCTCTCTCTCAATAACATTGCTATATTTTGTAAAGCTTGTGCATGCTTTTTGGTGACACCTAAACATTTTAAATCAGTAAAATGTACATTTCATTTAATTTATTGTATATTTGTTACAGAAGTGCAGTAAATCAGGTTTGATATATTGTTATTCTCACAATGGTCATACTGTACAACTACTAAAGGTTGTCGGTAATTAACACAAGGGAGACAGTTTGTGCTCAATAGTATGTGAGTGCATACACTTACTTTTATATTGCCATGCACATCACAGAACCTACGTCACCATCGAGTAACTCTCTCTGTCATTTTTATGAGATATCTCAAGGACCTATACCACTAGGAGTCTGGTATCACCATCCATAATCGGGTATTGTACAGCCCAAACCTATAGATCAGAGCTGAATGATACCTCTGAAAAATGCATCTATTTACCCCTTTTTTATTGCATCCATGTGATTAAGTTAGTACATTACTAACCAAGATATTCTCTTGGTTAGATGGTCATACTGCCTGTATCCATTTATTCAAGAAACTTCCTAGAGCTTTACCATATACTAATGCTTTGTCAGTAGTTGGCGTTGAACGACAAATAGATGTTTTAAATAATACTGTAGACCAGGGGTGCCCAAACGGTAGATCCCCAGATGTTGTAGAACTACAATTCCCTTTTAGAATGACAAAGCATCATGGAAGCTGTAATTTCAAAACATTTGGGGATCTACCTTTGGGGCACCCCTCTGTACATGTTACAGTGAACAATAACATTCTAAAATGCAAATCCTTAAAGTAACACTATAATAACCCAGACCACTTCATCTCAAT
This sequence comes from Pelobates cultripes, assembly GCA_933207985.1. Classification (NCBI taxonomy): domain Eukaryota; kingdom Metazoa; phylum Chordata; class Amphibia; order Anura; family Pelobatidae; genus Pelobates; species Pelobates cultripes. The sequence continues at coordinate 133,547,368 of OW240918.1, read as the reverse complement.
GAAATATTGGTGCAGTGAATCTGTCCTCTTAACCCTGCAATGTGAATCATTTCACTTTTTGGTTTTTTTTTTTTTTTTTAGAAACTGCAATGTTTACATTGCAGGGTAAAATCCCCCTCTAGTGACTCAGTATTGCACTGACTGAGTGAAAATTGGTCACGTGATGTGGAAGCCCCATAGGAAAGCACTGATTCAATGCTTTCCTATGGAAAAGTTTGAATGCACACGCAGTGCTCAATGCACATGCCTACTACGTCCCCAATGCTCCTCTATAAGGAGCTTTGGATTGGCCCATGGAACAGGAGGCCATGCTTCCTTTGTGACATCACAGGAGGTGGGGAGACTAAAAGCAGTGATGGAGCCTCGGCACTGTTAAAGGCAAGTATATTTTTATATTTTGAAAATGTTTACAGTAAACAGCAAGGGTACCTGAAAAAGAGACAGGAACAATATATAGGAATACCGATTTATATTCCTAACACTATTGTTCCTTTAAATATCCTGATCATCTTTTTTGGTATATTTGGCAATACAGAGTAAGAAAATGTCCTCAAAATATAGAAAAACAAATTTATTTATGGCAGTTATGCCATAAATACTATGCCCAAGTAATGCCAAACACTTTATAATCGTATTCTAGCGGTTGATGTCATAGTATCACATTGTTTTTTATGCTTTTTTGCTCATAATTAATGTCTCTTAAATTTCGTTCACCTACTTGCACAGGAGAGGAACATGTTATTAACGACGCTTAGAAACCGCTCTTGACCTTTCCAAAATATTGCATTAAAATTTAAAGAAGAACTGTCACCTCAAAACTATTTTTTTAAATAATGAGCCCTATGTCAAGTTTTGAAAGGAAATACATATATTTGTTAATGAAATATATGTAAAAACTTTTTTTTTTTTTGTAATGAGAAAAACCCATCCCTACCTTTAGTATTTGAGAAGATCCTTCGGCCATATGCATACCTTGGGTCAGACAGTGTTTGCAAACTGACAGTCTCTATGGTCTTCCCTTCTCTTGTGCTGTGACTGAGAAAGAAAAAAGGTAGTGGCGCACGGCGAGGGAACAATAATCAGGGGGTTCCAAATTAATTTGTTTTTTGAGTCCTCAATAAAACTAGAACAACCCCGATGGGATCAGACCCTGTGCCCAGAGCTAGATTTAGAGACACGTCATTCAGCTGTCAGATCCAGAGGTTGACATCGATAAAGTTAATTACATTTTTTAACCTCTACAATTTGTTGAATCAACAAAAGGCTAACATGGCTTATAGGCAGTTTTTTTTTTTTTTTAATGCTGTTTTAATTAATGTAAAGGGTCTCAATTGACGGGTTCTTATTTATTCGTATTCTGTGTAGAGCATCGCTATGTGTCATGCTGTTTGCAGAGATACCGAATGCCTTCTAGTCACATATAAATAAAACTACTTCTAACCCCACTTGTGCAGTTTCCTTGTGGGCAAAAACTGCGAACCACTCTTTAATCCTCTACATACATTTTCCGTGTTTTTTCTGATAGAATGTTCATGTTAACTTGCAGAACCGTTTATGTAGCCATTTATGGCTCTCCCCCTTCCCAGTTTATTACGATGAATGATTTAACAGAAACACACTCGGCAAATTTTATCACACCACGGTCTAATTCAGAGCAAATAAGATCTCAGCAGGACACAGACATGATACCCTGGTTTGTGACTAGGGTGCTTTACATATTTAATATTTTCAGTTGTATTAAGCAGTGTCATGGAAAGGCAATTTATATAACCAAGACATGATTTGTAGTACTATTATGATCATTTTATCTTTATAGTGCAAATACTGCAAATAAGATGATAATTCATACTTTGTTTAACAGATACAACCAATACATAGATTTTGTGTTTCTTGCTTGCAGTTTTACAATCTAGTAATAAATTTCTATAGAGCATGTGTAGAGGTACCGTGACTTTTTATAGAAGCCATCATTATTGCTAATAATCTCTGGGAAATATAACAAAATGTTGTATACTTTGTGGGGATATTTATGGGATAATAATAGTAACAGTGAGAATTGCCCACTAATTCAATTCTCAGATCCTAAAGAACGCTTATCGTGTTAAGTGGAATGTATTTCATATAATTGATATCACAATGTATAAAAATAGATTTTATTTATGATAACCAATAATTAACAAATAATATTATGTAACATGCATGACAATAATCAATGAATATCCAGTACAAAATTATATGCAATACAAAGGAATGGGTATTACGTTTCAATGGCTAACTAGCATTTTCTGTCAAGAATTCTGACGATTTATGAGGTATCCTTACACAGATTGAAAGTGAAACTTTTCACACAGAGAACAGAATTCCTCAGAGTGCAGCGTAAGGTCGTAAAGTTAGAATAACCCTTTCAATGCTGGCTAGATCTCCTAGGTAGTTAAGATCTATTCTGATGTCATTTTAAATAAAATAACATTTAATCCAGTTTAAATTCATTTTCTTAAACCATCCAATAAGAGAATCTAACATTATATAAGCAGATTTTTAATTTGTCTAAAAGATATCTATCTTAATTTAGAGCAAATCAATACACCTGGATAAAAACAGCGGTATGCTAACACGTGATAATATCACATCAATATATAATTATTCTTAATTCCACCTGCAGAATGGAATGTTTATAACTATATATTCTTAGTTAACTAAGATTTCTTAATATGGAAATCTGACCGTGCTTTATCCAGTCATATATAATGCTATTAATACATTTTAATTAATTTAATTTAATTAAATGAAACCAGTATAATTACCAGTTGAGTAGATATTTCATCCGATTGGTAGTCTCTCTGCATGGAGGTGTTGGTTAGAAAGTCAGTAAATTCTAAGTGTTAGAGTTTTAGGAGTAGAGTGTTAGTCTCAGATGTTGTCCGAGTTGGAGTCCCCAAACTTCCAATTCCTCTCCTTTCTCTCCTTTGCATATCTTGCATCTGCCTCCTCTCTCGTATATTTTTTGTCTCCTCTATCTTCCCTTTGTCCTAACTTTTAAAGGGCCAGACTCTCTGTACGTCATCAGTTAATAACCCAATAGAAGCACTAGAGGTGTGGTTATCTTCCAGATCGCAAATTAGTTATTTGGTCTGTAGAGGGCAGTCTTGTCCCACTAAACATACCTATCCAGGAAAGAGTTAACTTTTCCTGGTGGCTTTTTTGACGTCATTTTGCGTTATCTTTATAGCGCCATAATTCAAAATTTCAAAAGGATTTCTTAAATTTTGTCCAGACTTTGTGTCTGCAAATCTGAGTTTTTTTCTGATATGGCAGATCATGAACTAAGTTTACCCTTTTCCATACAATGGTACCTTATATATATATAGACAGTTAAATTTTATTATTTAATCTTCTCTGTCACAATTGTCTGGGTTTAGATTTGATTATATTCTTCTTATCACTTGTTTATACTATGCATTCCTTAGCTCTGGCAAAGAGGCCAGTCTTTCAGAAAGAAATCTTGTGTCTCTTTGTTTTTTTTGACTTGGAATAACAAAATGGAGTCTGGTATGTTCAGAGTGACTCAGAATATACACTTTTAGTTTCTATCATAGCACAAAATGTCTGCCGATATAAATACTCTGACAACTTTTAAAGTTACACAGTGTGCCGCTTCAACTGGTCAGTACGGTAGCGTTTAAAGGAACACTATAGGGTCCGGAACACAAACATGTATTCCTGATCCTATAGTGTTAAAACCACCATCTAGACCCCCTGGCGCCCTTATTCCACAAAATATAGTAAAAATCTTACCTTTACTCCAGTCTGCAGCTGCTGGCTCTGACCTTGATTTGCCTGATTGGATGATGTCATCAGAAGTAAATCTCTGAGCCAATCACAATTCGTTTCAATAGGAAAGCATTGGATTGGCTGAGCTTGTCAAGTAGGCAGATCAGGGGCAGAGGGAGCTGAAGAGGAAGCACTGAGTGCTCCCTCGCGCGCCCGCCTGCCCGACCGGCCACCCGCCCAGCAGCACCACTGGACCCCAGGGAATCCCCCCAGCACTCCAAAAGGTAAGGAGGCTGGGGGGATTACATTTAAAAAAAAAAAAAATAGTGTTAGTGTTTGAGTGTGTGTGAGTGTTAGAGTGAGTGTTAGTGTGTGTGTCTGCTAGTGAGTGTTAGTGTGAGTGTTAGTGTGTGTGTCTGCTAGTGAGTGTTAGTGTGTGTGTCTGCTGTGAGTGTTAGTGTGTGTGTGCTGTGAGTGTTAGTGTGTGTGAGTGTTAGTGTGTGTGTGTGTGAGTGTTAGTGTAGTGAGTGTTAGTGTGAGTGTGTGTGTCTGCTAGTGAGTGTCAGTGAGTGTGTTACTGTGTGTGTGTGTGTGTTAGTGAATCTGTTTGATGTCTGTTAGTGAGTGTGTGTTTGTCAATGAGAGTGTATGTTTTGTAAGTAAGTGTGTATGTATGTCTGTCGCTGACTGTGTCTCTGTCAGTAAATATGTGTGTCTGTTAGCTAGTGTGTATGCGTCTGTAAGTGTGTGTGTGTGTGTCTTCAGCACTTACCTTTCTCCAGCACCGGACTCCCTTGGCGCTGGGGATCCCTCAGCCTCTCAGCTCCGAATGCGACCGCGCACGCATTCAAACCGCCCATAGGAAAGCATTACTCAATGCTTTCCTATGGACGTTCAGTGTGCTCCTCTAGCGGCTGTCAGTGAGACAGCCACTAGAGGCTGGATTAACCCTCAGTGAAACATAGCAGTTTCTCTGAAACTGCCATGTTTTCAGCTGCAGGGTTAAAACTAGAGGGACCTGACACCCAGACAACTTCATTGAGCTGATGTGATCTGGGTGTCTGTAGTGGTCCTTTAAAGGACCACTATAGTGCCAGGAAAACATACTCGTTTTCCTGGCACTATAGTGCCCTGAGGGTGCCCCCACCCTCAGGGTCCCCCTCCCGCCCGGCTCTGGAAAGGGAAAAGGGGTTAAAACTTACCTTTTTCCAGCGCTGGGCGGAGAGCTCTCCTCCTCCGATCCTCCTCTTCTCCTCCCCGTCGGCTGAATGCGCACGCGCGGCAAGAGCTGCGCGCGCATTCAGCCGGTCACATAGGAAAGCATTCATAATGTTTTCCTATGGACGCTGGCGTGCTCTCACTGTGAAAATCACAGTGAGAAGCACGCAAGCGCCTCTAGCGGCTGTCAGTGAGATTAATGAGGTTAATCCTAGCTGGACCTGGCACCCAGACCACTTCATTAAGCTGAAGTGGTCTGGGTGCCTAGAGTGGTCCTTTAAGTGTGTGTGCATCCCAGCCCTGTAACCCCTGCGACCAGGTGCCCACCGCCATGTGTTACGGTCCGGCCCGCGCGCGGGGGGGGCCCACGGATCAATTTTCGCACCGGGGCCCCATGGGTCATGTGTACGCCACTGCCTGCAGCACTGCCCAAGGAAGCAGCTTTAGCAGCCATCTGAGGAGTGGCCAGTGGAGATATTCCTAGGCAGTAATGTAAACACTAATTCTTTTTCTGTAAAGACAGTGTTTGCTGCAAAAAGCCTGAAGGGAATGATTATACTCACCAGAACAAATACAATAAGCTCTCTCTCTCTCTCTCTCTCTCTCTCTCTATATATATCGGTACTTAACTTAAAATGTCGGCCTGAAAGCACCAACGCCAATCATTTATCCAGTCTGCACAGAAAACAGTTTGTCACTTAAAAAGAACAAATAGTTTTCATGCAGTTCCCAGAGTTCCTAAGAAATAAGTTTCCGTTCCAAAGAAAGGATCACTCAGGGGCCTTAAAATATATTAACTTTAATAAAGTAACTTTATTGACATTTCAATACTGCAAGATCTTGCTAAAAATCCTCTGTGGAGAACTTAAACCTCAATCTGTATGCTTTAATAAAGTTATATTATTTAAGCCCTGCGAGAGCTCCTTTCTGTCAATGACTTGGTTTGCTAAGGACAATCACCAATGATGTTTTGCTGTGAAATAATCAGCTGGGTTGAGAGGGTTTCTAAGAAACATAACATAGAGTTTATTGTGTTGGTTATGAGCAACTGAGACTGTGGGTGCTGGCCTTCTCGTTTGTGTCCAACCATGGCCTCCATTTTAATATTTTTGAATACACTTTTCAAATGATCACAATCTGCCATAAAAACTTTGCTAATGATTTATATATAAACCCCATAGACTTCAATGGTAACTTCTGTAGAGAAATAATTTCAAAGTTTTTCTAGCAGATTGTGATCATTTGAAAAGCTTATGCAAAAATACTAAATCGAGGCCTGTATTTGAGTGCTTTAAAGGGATCCTATAGTGCCAGGAAACCAAAACCCTTTTCCTTGCACTCTAGGCTCCTGGAGTGCCCATGTCACGCAGGGCTGAAGGGGTTAAAACCCCTTCAGCCACTTACCTGAATCCAGTGCTGATGTCCCTTGGCACTGGGTCAGGCTCTGGCCACGCTCCTACCCCGCCACTGACAGCCAGTGGGGGAGACCTAATGCGCGTGCGCAGCAATGGCCGCACGCGTATTAGACCTCCCCATAGGAAAGCATTATTCAATGCTTTCTTATGGTGAAAATCTGATGCTGGAGGTCCGTGAGGATGTCCAGCTTCAGAAAATGGATCAAAAGTCAGTTTGGATTCCAGAAGCCCTCAAGTGGCTGTCTGCTAGACAGCTACAGAGGACAGACTTACAGCTGCAATGTAAACATTCCAGTTCTCTGGAACTGTAATGTTTAAAAGGACACTCCAGGCACCCACACCACTTCTGCCCATTGGAGTGGTCTGGGTGCCAACTCCCACTACCCTTAACCCTGCAAGTGTAATTATTGCAGTTTTTATAAACTGCAATAATTACCTTGCAGGGTTAACTCCACCTTTAGTGGCTGTCTACTAGACAGCCACTAGAGGGCACTTCCTGGTCCATAGCACAGAAAACCTCCAGCGTCGCTCAATTCCCCATAGGAAAGCATTGAAAAGCATTTTCAATGCTTTCCTATGGAGAGCTCTAATGCGCATGCACATTAGGCCTCCACAGCCGGCGGTAGGGATCAGTGTCGCCCACCGGCCAACGTAATGAAGAGGAGGAGCGGCGGCGACCCAAAACCACCACCGAGGGACATCGCATCGGCGGTGGTCTCAGGTAAGTGACTGAAGGGGTTTTGACCCTTCAGCAATCGGGGATTGAAAGGTGGGAGGGAGAGGGGACCTGCAGTGCCAGGAAAACGGATTGTTTTCCTGGCACTGGAGAGTCCTTTTAACATTGCAGCACACATTACAAAAGGGTCACAACACGCAGACTACTTCAGTTAGCTGAAGTAGTCTGGGTGCCTACAGTCTCCTGTAAAGTAAAATCTGCCTACTACTTAACCCTTTCTCTGTTCCCGTGGCTAATATGGATGTGGAATTCCATAATTACCTGTTCAACTTTAAATATAAAATGAAAATCTGAGAGCGTGGTCTGGGTTAGACTGCCTAAAGTTGGACTGGCTAATGCACAAGTTCACTCCCTGCCTCCATTTGCTATTTCACTCATTTAGATACCTTCTGGGCTGGATTATAGAGTTTGCTGATTAAAGGAAAATGAACACATATATATATATATTCAATGCATTATATAGATGATGCTTTCAAAAATAAAAAGATATCCTTACAATTCTCTGTACCGTTTAGTGGGTGTGATTGCACCAACCCCTTTCTAAATAATAGAACTGAAAATAGATCTGGTCTTATTATCCCATAAATCTTTGTGGGGGTTATGGAATGGAACTACTTTATAAACTGATAACAGCCATACTGCAGCTGATATAAATTTACACACAGTACAACCAAAAGGCTGAGTGAGCGCTTAGATCAAAAACACACTGTGTAGGTGCTCTTATTTATATATATATATATATATATATATATATATATATATTCAGTGGTAATAATAGTGACCAAAACAATGTCTATAAGAGAAAATAGTTAGAAACCAGCGCTTATTAGTTTCAAATTCAATAAACCAATATATAATCAATTTCAGTTAGCTGCTATACATTCAAGTGTTTCCTTACAATAACACCATGACAAAAAATGCAAAACAGAAGAAAAAATTTAGCGCTTTTACAAATACAGATGAAGCAAATAAATCACCTGTTTAAGTTCTGATAGACGTTCTCCCCCCCCTTTTTAATTTAGATATTGAAATATATGTAGATAGAAACAGAGAGCTATGGACCCAGCTCTGGTTTGGATCACTTCTGGGTCCGTTTTAGGTGACCCACCCGTATTGGCGATATAACTCTCATTCTGTGTAGAAAAGTAGAGATACACACAATTGCGCAGTATTGTTGGTACAATGTCAGAAATAAAAAATAGAAATCCCAAGTGGGTACTTACAAATCTAGAGTCATCAAGTAATTACTCAATGTTTTAGCAATATGCAGATTAAGGACTGCACTCCCTTCTTTAGAAGATAAAAGGCTGGGAACCAGAATACGAAGTATAACTTTAAAAAGATTTATTAACATAAATTAAAAATAACAAATAAAATTGCAACAATGTGCTAAATCCGGAACACGTTTCGCCACTAACGGCGTGGCTTCTTCAACCGGGTAAATCCGTTCAATATCTTCAAGTTCCCTGCTCAGATTTAAATACTTGAGAGTGGTGGGCAAAGAGCCGGTACACAGTTAACGCCTCATGTTAGTACCACCCACAGGTACTACGTGTGCAGTCCATGCCTCCCTCCCGTGCCGCTACTGTAGGAGATCCGAAAGAGTTACCATTCTTAATCCTTTCGGTTCCATGTCCATCAGCCAAACTTACATCGCAAACAATATATAAGTCCACAGTTCATCCATCAAAATGTTCAGTTTCAGCAGTTCATTCTTTTGGGATAATGTTCATAATGATTCTTTTATCGATGTTCATATTAGCCCATACATACATAAAACACAAGATGGGAAAAACAGAGTATCAGTTAATAACCTTATTGGCATCAATCATTCGATAAATATATAGAACATAAAATGAAAGACACAAAGTATCCATCCATTGACATCAATCATTCATTCGTCTTGAGTCGGCCATATTTTAAAACATTATTTATTTTTTCTGAAATACAATTCTTTAATAATCTCAAATGGAAATTCTAATGGTGACTTCTGGACCCAACGTTTAAAATAAAATATTCTCTCTAATTCTTAATAACAGAACATCAACATAGTTTGTCCTATTCTGTAACAAATTTTAACAATTTGGTCTTACATTTTTGGTTCGGTAATGAATGGGATCTTGAATATAAGGAAAAGTGTTCCTTCAATCGGGCAATTGAATTTGCACAAATACATGAGATTTACTCAAACACAAAGGTCTCTTGTTATTAAAAAGTATATTATTCCATCAATTCCATAGGTGTGTTTCTCTAAATTAAACCACCCGAGCTTCCTTTAGTCCTCAAAATTGTTTTAAATTATTTTACCGCTCACCTTTTCTAAATTAAGTGGATTTACCACATCTATATCTACTAATAATAAGTTAAAAGTCATCCCACTAAACTAATATGCATAAAGCACATCTTCATAAAATTAGTGATATATTGATATAAATTCCGGTTAGTACATAATACTTCATATGATAAGAACTCCCAATATAGAAATAAAACAGACGTAACTAGACAATCAAAATTAATTAATAGCTTAGGGATCCTTAACGCAGCGATATTCCATTTTTAAATTATTAATATTAAAAAATATTAAAAACTCTCATAAATCTTAATTCTATAGTTATAATTTTTTAAGAGACACTACCTTTGTCTAAAACTTATGAAAAATATAAAAAACTGTACTAAAATATATAAACAATAAAAAGATATATTTAAACAGAATATCATATTATAAAAAAATGGCATAACTCAAAGTCTGAGTTAAGACCATAAGGGATTAAAGTATTAAGTTTATAGATCCATTCCATCTCTCTTTTTCCGAGTTCCTTTACGAAGTCTCCGCCTCTCCAGTTTTTGTTAACCTTATTTATCCCTGTAAAGGTTAAGCCTTCTGGTTTTTGACCATGAAATCGTTTAAAATGGCTGGAAACACTGTGCTGTTCAAAGCCAGTTTGGATCTTGTAAATATGTTCTCTGATCCTAATGTGTAGAGGTCTAGTTGTTCTGCCCACACATCTTAAAGGACCACTCTAGGCACCCAGACCACTTCAGCTTAATGAAGTGGTCTGGGTTCCTGGTCCAGCTAGGGTTAAGAGAAACTGCTATGTTTATAAATAGGTTAATCCAGCCTCTAAAGCCTATAGTGGCTGTCTCATTGACAGCCGCTAGAGGCATTTGTGTGCTTCTCACTGTGAAAATCACAGTGAGAAGACGCAAGCGTCCATAGGAAAGCATTATGAATGCTTTCCTATGAGACTGGCTGAATGCGCGCGCAGCTCCTCCCGCGCATGCGCATTCAGCCGAAGAGGAGGAGAAGAGGCGGAGAGGAGGAGGAGAGCTCCCCGCCCGGCGCTGGAGAAAGGTAAGATTTTAACCCCTTCCTCTCGTTATTAAATATAGTTGGGGAATGGTTATGTTCTTTTAAAGAGCTCCGCACTAGGGTATTTTTAAGATTTTTTGCACCTCTGAAAATCATCCTAGGTTTAGTAGGGAGAATTTGGTTCAAGGCTGGATCCTGTAATAGGATCGGCCAATATTTCTTGATAATCCAGCTAATCTGATGATTGTGTGTATTATAATTACAAATAAATGGGACACTATGGGTATCCATCCTATTCTTAGTTTTATATGTTAACAAGTCTTTTCTTTCCTGACCTCTTATTTCCTTCGTAGAATTTTCTAATTTAGATGCATCATAACTTTTCTCCATAAAATCTAGTTTTATACGTGAAGATTGTTCATCATAATTGATCAAATCACTGCGAATCTTGAGGAACTGCCCTTTTGGGGCGTTCTCGAGCCACTGGGAATGGTGAAAGCTTATATTTTCAATAAAGCTATTGCAGTCTACCTTTTTAAAGTGATTTTTAGTCTTACTTTTACCTTCTTCTATATAGATATCCAAGTCCAGAAAGGTGACTTGTTCCTTACTCCATGTACTGCTTAATTTGATACCCCAGTTATTATTATTCAAAAATTCCAGAAATGCCATGAGGCCTCCTTCCATATAAATAAAATATTGTCAATGTAACAGCAATAGTAGACCAAGCTTTCCCCCCCAACCATGCCCACTGTAAACAAAAGAATCTTCCCAAAATGACATAAATAAGTTGGCATAGCTGGGGCGAACTTGGTCCCCATGGCCGTTCCATTGACCTGTAAGAAAAAGGTATCATCATACCAAAAAAAAATATTTTTCAAAATGAGCTCTATCCCTTCTACAATGTATGTAATCTGTTCAGGTAAAAAATCTTTCGATTCGTTTAAAAAGTGTTCTGCCACTTTACATCCATTGGATTTCACCAATCTGACAGCCTCTCGATTGGTGAAATCTCTTTATTATCTATATAATGCATACAAATTAAGTATCCAGTACTACAAAGAAATCCTTAGGTGGGGATTATTCCACTCACGCCTGGTTCATGGAGCAGCGTGGCTGCTCTATACACTGTAAGTACGTTTCGTTTTACCTTTTAGTTCTATTTTATCTACTGAGAATATATTGGGCCCTCTTTTGTGCTTCTTTCTTTCATAAATCCTGCATTACATACATCACCAGAAGGATATCCTACATGTAGGGAGTTTAAATACCACTGTATGCTGTTTCACTCAGAGCTGGTTATAGCTCTTTTTATTGTAAGTTGGCACTCTTAGGACCTCGGTGTTTTTGTTTGTAACTGTAGGTGTTATACATTATTGCACCACTGGGTTTTTTTCCCCCCTTATTTTTATGTATTTTATATGCTGACACGTACTTGAGACGTTGAAAGAAGTATTGAAGAATCACCTCCTATTGTCCAGCTATATCCTACATGTGGGGAGTTTCAAATACCACTGTATGCCGTTTTACCTAGAGTTGGGCATAGCTCTATTTATTGTGAGTTGGCATTTCTCTATTTCTGTGTTGTCTGTGACACCATCTCCTAACGGTTTTGTACTATTGGTCCCTCTTTGTTTTTGCTTTTGTTTTTCATATTAACTACTGAGGACTCAATCAAGAACCAAATAATACTTACCCAAGGTCCACCTTGTATTTTCAGAGACTCTTTTGTCCTTTCTGTAAATATTATCTTTCATTTGTTCCATTTAGCGCACCCTGTATTTTTGCTGTTTCCTTTTCTCCCAGAAAACTAAACAATATTTAACATACCGACTACTTAAAATTGAGTGCCATATCACTGTAGGCTCTAGCGCCTACAAATGGCCTATAAGCCACTAACCAGCTGCTGGTACGGGAACTGCTCTCTTCATAAATTAACAGTCTGATGTTTTATTTTCTACTCGACTCTTACCATTTAAAAATGTGCAGTTATCATACATGCCATGCTGATGTTATATCATGTTGCCGTTGGGCTTGTTATAGCTGTCGTGGCTATCCAAGCAAGATGTAATGCTCGCACAACAAAAATAAAGAATTTAAAAAAAATAAAAAATTAATACCATTGAGTTTTGTTATTATTGGTCTTGCTGTTACTTTATTTTTTATACCACGCATCGTTGGACACAAGAGATTTCAAGCACAATCTCACCCAGCTACAGAACTTTTCAAAAGGAAGGCATATCATGAGCTGGTAGCAAAAGTAACTTGTGATGCATGTTTCGATTGACGTAAAAAGGCTGCCGTCTGCCTTCGGGTTATAAACGTGCTTGCAAAGCTTAACTCATATTCAAAGAAGAACTTTTTCAGCTACGTATATTTTAATAGTGGCTATTCGTTATGCAGAGACCAGATCTTTCTGAATTTTATTTCCAGTCTTGGCTTGTGGTTTTGTTTTTCTTCTTGCCTTCTTGTTATCATGGCATTTTTATATATTTATATATATATATATATATATATATATATATATATATATATATATATATAAACTCTGAGGAATCATTAACCCAAAGGAATGTTTTACTATGATCAGTTAAAGACTAAACACAGTAAATATAATTATAGCATACACAATTTATATTTGCAGTAATACACAATTGTTCTAATAATTAGTCTAATTTATTTATAAAATATTTTACCAGGATAGATACAACTGGGAATTCTCTCGTTTTCAAGCATGCCCTGGGTCCACAAAACATTGCATTGTTACAATAGGGTACAAAAACAATATTAAAGGGACACTATATAGTCACCCAGACCACTTCAGCTCAATGAAGTGGTCTGAGTGCCAGGTCTCTCAGGTTTTAACCCTTCACATGTAAACATAACAGTTTAAGAGAAACTGCTATGTTTACATTTGGGGTTAATCCAGCCTCTAGTGGCTGTCTTCCGGACAGCCACTAGAGGCGCATCTGCGACACTGGAGGCATATTTCGCCTCCATCGTGCAGAATCGTCCATAGGAAAGCATTCAGAAATGCTTTCCTATGGACACTTTGAATGCGGCGCGGCATTATATAATCAACCATAACACGTGTATTATGTTTTGAGGTATGTAGAGAGGGATCTCTTAAAGGACTTTAGGTTTGGGGAAGATTTGAAAGTGTGCGGAAGGTCATTCCATAATTGTGGTGCTCTGTAGGAAAAGGAGGATCGAGCTGCTTTCTTTTTGTATTGAGGTAGTTCTAATGTTGGTTATAGCTCTGTCTTTGTTCACACACTATACTCAAATAGATTACTAACCCCTGGGTCAGGACCTAAAATTGAGAGTCCATGCTATTTCAGGTTGTCCCCTGATGGATTGAATAGAATCATCATATCTATGAGGCAATAAGTAACTGCCTACAATAAATTGTTTATTGGAGCGTCTGCCTTTACCAGTGCAATATTGACCACAGCTGCTATTTGGAAAAGTCTGATGAAGGTGTTTTGCTGAATTATTTTCTTACTTATGATATTAAGAATGGAATATTCGGTACCTGAGATCATTTTAAAAGTATCGAATGGCTCGTCAAGCTAATGCCATGCACTAAAAAAAGAATAAGGTATGGTCATATATATTTTGCTTGACTGATGTAGTAACGATTATTGTCCTCTCTTAGCTAAATGTTGATGACCTCATTGCTTTATATTCATAAAGGTAGATTTATTTAAGCAATATAAGCATATATCATTGTGGACATGCCACATGTCCAGTCGTCTATTTTGTTTTCTTCTGGATTTGATAAATTTTGTATTTTTAGAAGTTGTTACCAATATTTATCTATTGATAAAAAATGACTGATGACAAGCAATACAAGTACTAAATAATGGGTGCAGGAAGCAGTTTGTGAATGAGTGCTCTCCACATCACATTACAGTTCAGCTACGCACACGAGGCTGTCCAAATTGCACGTATAGCAGGCAGTTCCTTGACTTCTTGAGAAATGCGGTTTTATTGACTTTCCATGTTGAGTATAAATTCTTTGCCTTCTAGTTATCATGGCATTTATTTATTTATTTATTGTTAAATTGATTGTTGGCGTAGTTGCATTTCCCTTTGTTGGGAAAGGGAATACATTTCTGACATTGAACTCCTGGTTCTCTTTGTAGGTGAAAGCCGCTAGTGCCATCACAAGGTATAAATGCTGCGTACATTGCTAGCCCATTTGTTGTACACGCCAACACAAGGTCCAAGCTTGGGGCTTGTGCTAATCCTCCCTTATTTTTTATGAAAACAACCATCAAGAGATGATATATAAATGGAAGAATCATGTCTTTATTTTGAACGTATATTATTGCTATATAGCAATCAAAGGTGAGCCCTTCAAATCAAATGAAGCTACTTACAGCATAATATATTCCAAAACGTAGGCATAAAATTAGATATAACATTTGTTTGTTTTTCGTATACTTCCATTGACTACTTTATTTTTATTTAATTTTTTTTTATTTTTTTTAAGTGGGCTTGACGGGGGAAAAAAAGATAAAATGTATAATAAATAATAGTCAGTTCTTTTAAAGAGTTTTAGGTTAACATCTGTATTAGAAGAAAAAAAAAACATTTTCTACATGGTTTTTATTGCTCAATCTCAGTTAAAGCACAATCTTGTTTTCTTAGAACATGCTCCCTAATGAGAGCATTACAGAACATTCCATGTTTAGTCTTCAAAGATCTTGTTCTTCAACTTCCTTTGTTCCGTACCCTAAAACCCTAACGAGTCAATCAATGTGCAGCAGGAAATAGGAAAGATAACAAAAAACAGCCATCAAACTACAAGTGCGTTTCCAAACTTTTTTTTGTTACTAAACATAAAAATGAGTTCTCTTCATGACTACAAAAGATTTACACGTTGAAAGGGGCAAACAAATCAGTTGGGCCCAAACATAAAGTCCTTAAAGTTACCACTTTTTTATGACATTTAAAGATGCAAATGGTTCTACATCAGTATCTCTTTATACGGTAACTGTGGCTTTAATTACAATCCAGTGCTGATATTCACTTGATAATAGTTTCTAAACGTCATCCAAAAGTGCATGTTTGTTTTCAACACAATCACAATCCATAAATGTCTGTCGTTAACTGTTGGTTTTGCCGACAAAGGCCTAAATGTAATTATAAGCCATTATTGGAAGCCGATAATTATCTGATCGAATATTGAAACAGGTACATTTACTTTTCATTGAAAATATCACCTGAGATGATTTGAATCTATGTATGGACTGATAAATGGCATTATTGGATTCAACATCTAAAAGCTGTTTGATAAACGTTCAAAGCACTGATACTCAATTACATGCGTATTAGTCCTTTGCTGTTCCATAGTGGCAATGAAAGCATTATTTTAAAGGATATGGATGAATAATAACATGGACAGTAGGAGGACCCCTCGTTTTTTTTTTTTTTTTTTTTTATATATCTCATAGAGCTCCACCTGCTGGCCACAGGTGGGGGTAAGGGGTGGATAGGTCCTATTATTTAATTTTCAGCAGGTCCCCACCTGTGGTTTATTAGAAACTAACCTCCCAATTGCTAGTTTTTAATTACAGTGAGGAGCCATTGGCTGCTCAACTGTTTAGTATACATGCCCCCACCCACCTGTTTAGTATACATGTCCCACCTACCTGTTTAGTATACATGCCCCCACACACCTGTTTAGTCAACATGTCCCTATCCACAGCATGGTGGGTGGGGCATAAGGGGCAAGTATTATAAATCCCTTATTCTAATATAGGGTCATAAGGCTGATAAATATGCTTTTGATTCACTTTTATCTGTGGTATTGTTTCAGTCAGGCGACCAATTTGTTGAGTTCAGCAGCTTTAATATCATCTGGCATTAAATTACCAGACTTTACTATTAACATGACGTAAAGTCATGATTTTATTAATGACACGGAGGCGAGTATTATGCATTCTCTTTCTTTATTATACTCCCGGCAGCAAGAAGAGGGAAGTATGAGAGAATCATAGAAAAAAGAAAACCATAACAGTATCCTGGTAACAGTAGCACCAATCAGCATCCAGTATAATCCATATAGGTGTAGTGCTCCTTGACTCCTCCTCTTTCTGCGTAGATCCCGAAGACCATTAGTGCAAATTTTCAAGTAGTCCAACCATAACTACGAATCCACGAACCAAAACCATAACTGGAACTTCGATTTAGAACCTTTTCAACCGCCAACTCTCCAGTTGTATTCAAGCTAAAAGAAAGGAGAAATATGGTAATATCGAAATCTCGTGACTGAATTCCGCAACCAACAAGTCGTCAATCATGTTAATCAAACGATGAATTACATCAAATCTTGACAGCCATCTTGCTAGATCGAACTGCGTATCATATAAACCACATTCATAGAATACCCACTCACCTGTGTCATGAATGACCATGTACTTACCGTATGAAGTCATCATAACTGCTTCATGTTCTGGTTGTAATTTACTCACCACTCCGGGTAGGGTGGGAGGGAATAATACTCGCCTCCGTGTCATTAATAAAATCATGACTTAAGTCATGTTAATAGTAAAATCTGGTAATTTTATTAAAGACACAGAGGCTCCTATTATGCTATTTTAAAGCTGAGCAACCACTGCACTGGAGATGTGTTGCACTGGGCGTAAATAGAAATTACGAAATGTAGACTCATTCGACCAGTCGGCTGCCCGTAGTATATCCTCCAATTTACAACCTATCATGGATGCCTTAGAGGCCATAGCTCCGTGAACAGAATGCGAGGAAAAAAACCGAGGTGTCTACGCCTGCCATTGACAGCAACCATTTGACCCAACGAGCTAAAGTAGCAGTAGATACTGGTAGGTGAGGTGTTTTGAATGAGATGAACAGTGGATGGGTGTGTCCTGGACGGAGTGAAGCCGTGCGAAGCTCGTATTCTTTCAGACATAACACAGGGCACAAACTTGGATTGTCCGGCAATGATGGGTAGAACACCTCGTTGGTCGAGGATTTCGTTCTACGTGAAATATTAAAGGATACTCCGTTAGGGACAAAAACAGGTGTATGCCAGTTTAGCGCCCTGACATCAGCAACTCGTTTACATGACAGTAAACAAAACAGCATCAACAGTTTGGCCGACAATTGCTTCAGTGAAAGTTCCTGGTTCTTTGGCCAAGACTCGAGCAAACGTAACATCAGATTGACATCCCAAAAGGAAGAATATCGAGTCTGAGGAGGTCGAGTGAGACGGATGCCTTTGAGTAAGCGACATATAAGGGCATGTTTACCTATTGGGGTGCCATCCAACCCCATATGCCTCGCTGATATAGCTGATCGGTACAGATTTATAGTGCGAAAGGCTTTTCCTTCCTCAAAGAGTAGAGTCAGAAATTGTAGGATTGTTTTTATAGAAGCTGATATGGGATCCATTGACTGTCCCATGCACCAATCAGACCATTTTCTCCAAGCCGATCCGTAGGCACGTCTGGTACCTGGTGCCCATGACTCTGCCAAGAGACTGAGTGTCGCCTGCGAAACCTCCTCGAGATTCCATGATCTCCTGAAATGAGCCATGCCATCAGTTGCAGTAGGCCCTGGTTGACCAGCTCGTGACTCATTCCCTCTGGGTTGGTTAAGAGGTAGGGAATGTCCGGCAACAGTTGTGGGAAATCTATCGACATTTCCAATAACTGAGGGAACCAAGGTTGTGATCTCCATAACGGGGTTACCAGTGCCAGCATCCCCTTGGAATATCGAAGGACCGTTAGGGTTCGAGAAATGAGGTTGAACGGGGGAAACGCGTAGTTCCTGCCCTTGGTCCAGTCCTGCAGGAATGCATCTGTTGCCAGAGCATCTGGATCCGGTCTCCAACTGAAGAATCGAGGAAGTTGGGTATTCAGTCGAGACGCGAAGAGGTCTATACTGAAAGGACCCCAGAGCCGAGAGAGGCGCTGAAAAATCATTGGGTGGAGGTGCCAGTCCCCTGCGTCCCGAAGGTATCTGGAGTTCCAGTCCGCCATTGTATTGTCCTGCCCCGGAATGTACTCCGCTATTACTGAAATGCTGTTTCTCATGCAATAGTGCCAAAAATCTCGAGCCATCAAAGCGAGAACCTTCGATTTCGTCCCCCCTAGGTGGTTGATATAACGCACCGCTGAGACGTTGTCCATCTTGATTAAAATTGAACATGAAATGCCTGTGGGGGTCATACTGCGAATGGCAAAAGACACTGCCAATAGCTCTAGGCAGTTGATGTGTAACCGAGACTCTTCGTTCGACCATCTGCCACCGGTGGAAACTGATCCGCAATGCGCGCCCCAGCCATGTAAGCTGGCGTCCGACTCTATGACCAGGTCCGGCGTCGATCCAAATATCGCCCGTCCGTTCCATGCCTCCATGTGTGTTAGCCACCAGTCTAGTTCCTCCCTGGAGTCTTCGTCCAGTGTGACGCAGGTTTCGTATGAGTGACCAGAGCGTAGGTATGAGTCTTTGAGTCTTTGTAGGGCACGATAGTGTAGCGGCCCTGGGAAGATCGCCTGTATGGACGATGCCAACAGTCCTATGATCCTCGCAAGTTGTCGGAGGGAAATAGTCGTACGATGCATAAGCCGTCTGATCTCCTTCTTGATCGAAATCATTTTGTCTTTGGGTAGACACAACCTCTGTCGAACAGAGTCGACTTGGAAACCCAGAAATTCCATCTGTCTGGAGGGTTGTAGAATTGATTTTTCCCAATTCACCAAAAATGCTAAGTTTTGGATAAGGTGGATCGTCCAGGATAGGTGAATGCGAAGTTGGGATTGAGAGTGGGACAGAAGAAGGATGTCGTCTAGATAAATTATTAATCTGACCCCTCGTGTGCGCAGGAAGGCAATCACTGGTTTTAGCACTTTTGTGAAGCACCATGGAGCGGAGGATAGGCCAAATGGCAGACATACAAACCTCCAGTTCGCTCCTTGCCACTGAAATTGCAGTAGGTTTCGGTGCGCCTCTGCGATCGGGATGGTCAGGTAAGCGTCCCGCAAATCTATCTTGACCATCCAATTCGATGGTATGAGCAGGTCTCGAAGGCAATGAATACCCTCCATTTTGAAATGGTGGTATTGGTCAAAAGCATTTAGAGGACGGAGATTTATTACTGGGCGTACTCCGCCTCCTTTCTTGGGGACTAGAAACAAATTGCTCACGAAACCTTCTGTGTCCCATGGGATTTGTTGAATAGCGTGCTTGGACGCTAATTCTGCGATCTCTGTAGAGATCATCACCTGGTGTTGGCTGGTCATAGTTAGTTCTCGAGGGAGCTGTGTCTGAACTGGGTAGGAGGTTAACTCCAATAGGTACCCTTGTATCGTATTTAATACCCAAACATCTGCGGTTAACATTCTCCAAGCATGATGAAACAATGCCAGTCTGCCCCCCACTTTTACATGGGAAAAACTGAGATATTCGGTACTCACCATAAGGTCTTCTGCTTGAAACAGACCCCCGTGGTCCACAAGGAACTCCAGGGCCGTCCCCGAGATGGGAAGAAAGGGGTATAGTGTCTCTCTGGTACCGGTCTCTGGTTATTAAAGGAGCCTCTGCCGGCTCTAGTTGAGCCTCGAAATCCACGGCCGGGCAGACGGCTCCTTCCTCTGCCGGCCCCTCCAAAAACCCGTGGTGCAAATACTCTCTTAAGAGATGTCTGAGCCTTATCAATTGCCGTAAACGTTTTAACGTACAGCCCAAGATCCTTAATAAAGGATTCACCAAATAATAAGCCTTTAGCCGCTGGGCCCGGCTCGTTGGTCGCCATGCTGGTCAGTTTTGGCTCTATTTTTAGAAGAATCGCCTTGCGGCGCTCGGTAGCCATAGCCGCATTGGCGTTACCTACCATGCAGACTAATCTCTGCAACCAGCCTATCGCTACCTCGAAATCAAATTCGCTTTCGCCCGATTGGGCGGACTCCACTAGCTCATAAAGCTTAGTTATGGGTCCCAAAGTATCAAGGAATTTATCTTGGCAGTTTTTGAGGGAAAAATCCAATCCCTTCCTTGGCTTCCAACCCGACTTGTTCAAGAATTGGACCAACTGAGGGTCCACGTCCGGTGTCTTTTCCACCGAGTCTGGGAGGATGGGTCGTGGGCATTCTGCCCGTAATTTATTGCGCCCCTCTTTTGATAAGGGCTTTCGCACCCGAAGTGCGAGATACTTAGCGATGTGAGTAGGCGGCTCCCATGCCGCCGATCGAGGATGACGAAGGTCATCTGGGTCAAATAACGGGTTACCCAGTGGGTCCCGCAAATAGTCGCCCTCGCCAGAGCCAGGAGGCGTAGTGCCCTGAATCGTACTCTTTTGGGTAGCAACGCCTGTTTGGATGTCAGACCCGGAATCCGAAAATTCCACGCTGTAATGATCCATATAGGGATCCTCATGGGCACGTGCCCGTTTCCAAGTTCTGGCCGATTTTGCCCGGCCAGGGGCTCTAGTGCGCGGTGCTATCACGCCATCTTTGACAGCCTGAAGCGTGTCATTCGATGCAGGCTGAACCTGCAGTTCTGGAGGTGAGGTTACATGTCTGCTTTTTGCTAACGCCTTACGTCCCGGTTGAGCCACGTTAGTGGGTACCGGGTTGCGTGTGTTCTGCATGCCACTAGTCTGTGTCTGTATCAATGCCTCTGTTATAGACTGAGTGATAGAGGACGACATGACCCCCATCGCAGAGGTCAAAGCTTTGTTAATGGATTGTGCCATGGTAACGTCCAGGAGGGACTGAAACTCCTCAGATGCCATGAGGCTGGCGTCACTTTTACTTCCCTTGTTAGAGGGGGAAACTCCTGATGTGGGGCACATGGACCCTGAAGGTCTGTCACTCTGGTCCTGCATAGCAGTTAAAATCTTTTCAGGGAATATATACCCTAGTTCAACTAGTGGAAATATTAGGCCAGTAAAATCCACTTATACACTTGGTATCAGTTAAAAGTAGCTTAGGAAATGTTAGCAAAGAAAATGGTGTCAGGATAGATTAATCCTCCACACCACACTTACAGTTTAGTAGACAAACAAAACCGAAATATACACTGCAATTATAGCCCAGTCTGGGTCCTAGGAGAGTGCTTGGGCCAGTAGGAGAAGCCGGTAGAAGGTTTATTCAGCAAATTCCCGCCGAAATCGCGAAATAAACTTACACTCCCGGCGACATAAACCAAAAAGATGGCCGCCGCGCTATCAACTGCGCATGCGCGACCGGGCCGCAAGTGGGAAAATAAATTCAGTGGCCGCGCATGCGCAGCCGGCCGCAAAACAGCGGAAATACCGCGGACGTAAACCGAAGGTGCCAAGCCAAGCACCAGAAGCCAGGTAAGTAGCCCCAGTCACCCAACAGAGAACCAACATGTGGGGCAGGGAGAAATCACTCCCCTGAAGCAGTTAGGCAGCACTCTCCTTAACACCAGAAGGGCATAAAACAGAAGTAACACAGAATGACATAATACTAACTTGTAATAATATCATCTAAGAATCATTCAATTAATGTGCAGTAATTAAATACAAATAAATGTATAAAATTCACAAGAGAAACAAAATGAGGTACTTAACTTGTCTGAGGGAGCAGCAAGAAAGAGGAGGAGTCAAGGAGCACTACACCTATATGGATTATACTGGATGCTGATTGGTGCTACTGTTACCAGGATACTGTTATGGTTTTCTTTTTTCTATGATTCTCTCATACTTCCCTCTTCTTGCTGCTGGGAGTATAATAAAGAAAGAGAATGCATAATAGGAGCCTGTCTTTAATAAAATCCAGTCGAAATTTGCTAAAAATATCATCCAAAAACAGTTGATAATTATTGACTCTTATTGGCTGATAGAATTAAACGAGCTGCAGTTTGTTATCAATATGAGTGTAAAACCAGGCTGAATGTTTGATGTCACTGTTAACACGATCTCAAGATTGATTTACTGAGGTCATGAAGGTTAACAACCAACAAAATTGCCATTGTGTGTGCTTTGTGAAAACATCAAAGATTGAAGTTTATTGACGGCCATCCTCTCAAAGCTGCTGTTAAGTTTGATTATTTTGGGGGTATTTGTTAATTTATGAAAAGTTACGACTTAAAGGACCACCGTTACTAAATGTAGTTCAATTTAAAGGTAAACGTTAACTTCGCTGGAAGTTACACAACTGGAAAAGAAAAATTGAATAACGCCTATAACGTTGTGTTAACCTTTTTTCATGTGGTGCTCCATTTTAAAGTTAAATATTCAGAAAAACCATCCCAAACCAGTTCAGTCAAGGCATAGCCAAGGCATACATTGCTAATGAGGAGGAAAACCGTAAACACCGTTTCATTTCTTTACCTCTATCTCTATAACAGTTTTAAAATGTATAACACTGATTGACAGGGAGCCAAGATATACATATTTGTTAAATATAGGCAGAAAGTAAGCACATTGAAAGTTTTGAGAATTGACGTTTCTACTTTAAAGTGACACTTAAAATTCTAATTTATTTCTGTTGTTTATTGTCCCACATTGAGCTGTGTGACAACATATGATTTAAATCAATCGTGTGGGGGTGATTTATGCTGACACAAATGGCACGTATTCTCCATACCGGTAGATCTACTTGTCATTTTTGTGCAATAAATTATTCAATTTCATTTCAAATTGTAGTAACGAAGTCTAGTACATTGTACAATCATGCAGAATAACAACTATTTCATGTTCTTAGCAAAGGCTCACAGTTGGCAGGCGATTTAAAAAATGTCTGAAGTCAGGGGCGGGGCCGGACCGCCATGCTGGCTGGTTGCATGTCTGTTGAGCTCCTGCCTGTTCTTACTTATTTCGCTCCAATTAAGGAAAAACTTGACCATTTTCTCAACAAAAAGCTACCAGCTGTAACATAACAACCTACTGCATAGCCTGCAGAACTCTGGTTTGGATGCTGTAAAGCCCTGCTGGGAGATTGCACACCTGGAGCTTGCGGCCTACTAAATCGAGGGGTGGGGTGGACGGCTGCCGCCTCACCTACTTACCGATTGCCTGGTACAGCTCCTCAATGGATTATCTCGCTGGCCCTGTTCTCCCCCCCCCCCCATTTGGACCGGTGGGGGTTATCTCAGTCTCCACTGGCCTGACACAAGTACCTCTGCTGGCCACGGTAGTCCACTGCAAATCCTACATCTCAAGTGGTGATACTAACAAGATGGCGGATAGGCCTACATCACGCTCTACATCCACATTGGGGGGAGGGGGGTTGAGTACCTGTTGATGGTATTCCAAGTACATATGTGGGAGCAAACCGGCCTAGTGTCCATGCTAACATTGAGTTTGGTCATATCACAGTGGTCTAAAAGGTTTTCTTGAAGCAGAATATGTAGGCAGTTTAGAGCAACAGAACTTAGCCATAATAAAAACAATGAAAACAGAACATTTCCCTTCCCTTTTATTTATTTATTTATTTATTTTAAAAGAAAACAAAAATATAAAAAGAACACAAAAAGGAAACCGGTTATCTCCGGAGGTTTCAGGGTGTTTATCAGCCAATGTTAATAGGTGAGTTTATCACTAGCGTTAGTCAAGTGACGGGTTAGTCCGCTCCGTCCTTGGCACGAATGGTACAACACTGGCTGGGTCCTATGGTGGAGTGGCGTGGTGGTAGTCATCTCACAAGTCATACAGTTGAGGATTAATTACTAAAAGGTGAATTGAGATAAGCAGGCTACATATGTAAAATATTCTGCTGTTCGTTATCCAAATAATTTTGCTTGCTTTTTTGCAACTCAGTAGCCAATGCTGGACAACTCACAGTTTACTAAATAAATCACTAAATTCTGTGTATCTTTTTTCGCCTGTTAACTGTATTTAATCCATTTTTCATAGTAAAAGTAGGCAGCATGACACAAACAGTGCAAATTGTATTAAGATTTTTTCTAGCTTGTATGTACTGCAGTTACCCCTGTTTGGAGATTGGAATCTAAGTATTATAATTATTGTTGCACATTATAGTGGTTATGGTGCGAAGAGGCCCCATCTGCTTTTGGATGGTTTGATAAAAGTAGGACTCTTTGGTGAGAGCCATCCAACTCTGAACAGCATTGATAGGTCAAGCATGTTAGCCCATAGCCCACTGCCTCTCAAAGATTGGCCAGGCTGTAAACTCTAGGAAAGTCATGTGGATTTAGTTTATGTGGGCTTTTTGTTTTTTATTTTATTTTTTTCTTCAAAACGGTTTGACACAATTGAGGTTTGGACCGTAACACTACAGTGAACGGCAGTAGTTAAACTACCTAGAAGACCTCTTTAAGGGTCTTTACAGTTGATACAGAACAGTAATAGCAATCTTAGACTATGCATAGTATGCTGCTAATAATCAATTTCTAAATGGATGGTTGTTGGACATTTTTAGAGTGTTCGAGGACTACACTGACTCCTATCTTTTTTGTTTATCATTTTCTAGTTGGCTAACAGGCCGCCGTCCAGAGTTTACGGATCCAAAAGTTGTGGCTCAAGGCGAGGGGCGAGAAGGTAATACTGAAGTGCTTTATGTGCTGTGTAATTCATATATTCTTTTCTTGTTTGTTTGTTTGTTTTTTTGTTAAATTTTTTTTACATACAAATTACATACAAAATAACAAAGTGCAAGGGGGTGCACCAAATAAAAAATGCCAACACGTTTTGTGCTATAAGGCACTTCCTTAGAAATCCTCTTTGCGGTTTGCTATTTTGTATGTAATTTTGATTTAATCAAAGAACTTATTTTTAAATACATGATTGAGCCCACATCATAAATTCAAAAATTTGGAACCCAGACCTGCTGTTTATTTCCCAAAATAAAAGTATATAGTAGTCACTCTGTATTAGGGATACTACAATGCCAGGAAAGCTGTATTTCTGGCACTAAAGCTCACTCTGCCTCCACTCTCCCACTCCCCACACTCATCTGTCTCCTCTGACATCTCGTCACCCTGTGTCCAATGTCAATGCATCTCTATGAGGAGATGCTGATTGGCGAGGGCTGTGTTTGGCTTATGCTGGCTCTGCCCCTGATCTGCCTCCTTGACAAGCTCAGTTAATCCAATGCTTTCCTATGGGAAAGCATTGCGATTGACTGAGGTCACCTCTTCTATTTGATGTCAGCCAGGGAGGCAGGTCAGGGGCAGAACCAACAGCAGCAGACTGGAATAAAGGTAAGATTTTAATATATTTAGGGGAGTAGGGTGGAGGGGGGGCAAGATGGTGATTTTTAAAACTATAGGGTTTGGAATACATGTTTGTGTTCCGGACTCTAGATTAAGATTAATAGGAGTTACAGACAATCAGATGCCGAATGAAATTACACCTTTAACACCAATCTTTGTGAATTAGTCTGGACCACAGTGGCAGGAGGACCCCAGTGGCAGGAGACGGGCACAGGGGCAAAGAGGATGACACAGGATCTGGGACCAATGGGGTAGAATGAGCCATGTGACTTGGGGGAGGCAATGCCAGGTGGAGCTAATGGTAGGAGGAAAAAAACCTCCCCAGCTATCTGATGGACAGCCAGGGAGGTGTTTCAACAAACCACATGTCTTTCTCCTTTTCGATAATGTATTTAAATATTTGTTTGCTGCTTATCTAATACAAGAGTTGGAAAAGTCACCTTGGCAAGATTTTAAATGTTGGGTCAGTAAAGGGTAAAATTAAGTTTCCTTAATTTTGTTTAATCTATTAGACCAAAACTGAGCTTTAAATAAAAACTTATTGATGCGATTGTTAAAGGGAAACAAATTACAGAAGTGTTTAATTAACAAACAAGTGCCTCTTTTATTAGCTGTGGGCTGGTGAGTAATTCCAAGCCCAGCTTTCGCATTTCAACTGCAGATGGTGAATTCAGAAAGGAAGGAACTCATTTCATCCAATTATGTCCTATAAGGAGCTGGAATTGAGATATATTGAGATATTACCTCTCACATTCATCTTAATATAAAACACATTGGTGTGTTCCATGAAAAAACAAATTGAACATAAAATGATTGTGTGGATTTAAGCTATATATGTATGTAATGTAGCATGTTAAAATGATTGGATTGTAGTGTTGACTGTATTTCTAGTTAAATGTTCTGGTTTAATCATAAATAAGTCTATAGTACGAAAAGGGTAGTTTTAAAAATGTTTTCTATAAATGAAATGATAATCTGCCAGGTCATTCATATTTTTAATTTATATT
Organism: Pelobates cultripes; assembly: GCA_933207985.1. Classification (NCBI taxonomy): domain Eukaryota; kingdom Metazoa; phylum Chordata; class Amphibia; order Anura; family Pelobatidae; genus Pelobates; species Pelobates cultripes. The sequence goes on along the minus strand of OW240918.1, from coordinate 133,520,740 downwards.
CTGTTTGTCTGTCCATCATCTGCCTGTCTATTTGCATCATCTATCAATCTGTTACAAAACATTTATATTTATATAATTGATGGATACAAACCAAACATACAAAACCCGTGTTTAATAAATAATTCTAAAAATACCGTCTCCACTCTTAAAAACATTCACAATTGTCCGATATTTAAACAGTAATTACAACTAATTTTGATATAGTTTGAGTATTTGAAAGTACCATCAGGGACACTTTAAAGTGGCTTTGTCACCCCAAATAAATGTTTCTAATCTACTAATATGCAAGTCTGAATATATTTTTAATAAAGTAATTCATTAATGTGTAGCAAGGTTTTGTTTCAGTTGTCAGTAATACTTACCCACAATCCATCAGTAAAATCAATCCCACAGAAAGCCAGAATGCAAACATCATGAGCAGAGAAGGACAAAGTGGCTGCACCCATGTACTAAAATCATGCACAAAGAGGAAAAGATATTAAATATACATATGCAAGTGGCAAGGTGGAAGTTTAGTCAATCAAAATAAAGTGACCAAAAGAAAAACGAAAAATGACAGAGCCGCTTTAAAGATCACTGCAGGTGCTTTTTGATCAGAGTTACGATGACGAAGATATTTCCAATATTTGGGCCCATTTATTTCCCAGATATAGTTGTTGTTGTTATGGCGCAATTCGGTGGTATTTCATTTCATCAAACCTCAGATAGATAATAGGCTGAGTTGGTCCTGCTGAGAATTGCACCTGTTGCTCTGAAAAATGAACAAATACTAAAGATACTGCAGGCAGGGCAATAACCCCCGAATTCCTAGATGATTCGCCCCGTGTTCCTTTTTTATTAGATCTGTGTAATTAGATCTGTGTAAGGCCAAACAAACTAGGAAGGGTATAACATTGTCAAATGTTTTTTCTAGTAAATACCAGCTGTTATGTTGGTTATCTGGTAGTTGGTAAATTTTATATTATGAAAATAGTATTACAACATATTTTCACTATGTTTCCTTTAACTGGGCTTGAAGGCAAAATGTTATAACTTCATGGTCTGACCACTGTATTTAGATAGTAATAACAATTGCAGGATAGAGAGATAATTAAAGGAACACTGTAGGGTCAGGAACACAAACATGTATTCCTGACCCTACAGTCTTAAAACTACCATCTGGCCCCCCTGCTCCCGTCTTGTCTCCCTAAATAAAGTAAAATCTTACTTTAATATCCAAGTCTGAAGCTGCTGGCTCTGCCCCTGTCTGCCTCTGTCTTTTGAAATCATCAGAATATTGGCTGAGACTGTCAAAGAGGCAGATCGGGGCAGAGCCAGCACAAGTCAAACACAGCCCTGGCCAATCAGCATCTCCTCATAGAGATGAATTAAATCAATACATCTCTATGAGGAAAGCTTAGTGTCTCCATGTAGAGGTTGGAGACACTGAATGGCAGTGCTGCACACTAGGCAGTACTGCCCAATGAAGCACCTCTAGCAGCCATATTAGGAGTGGCAAGTGGAGTTATCACTAAGCTGTAATGCAGGCATAGGCAACCTTCGGCACTCCAGATGTTTTGAACTACACCTCAGATGATCCTTTGCCAGCATTATGAGTGTAAGAGCATTATGGGGGTGTAGTCCACAACATCTGGAGTGCCGAAGGTTGCCTATCCCTGCTGTAATGTAAACATTGCATTTTCTCTGAAAAGACAGTCTTCATAGCAAAAATCCTGAAAGGAATGATTCTACTCACCAGAACAAATACAAATAGCTGTAGTTGTTCTGGTGACTATAGGGTCCCTTTAATTATTTGCTTTTTGGACAAATTTGTGTTTAGTTTACTTTTGTTTCCAACAAGCAGTGCAAAACATCTGTGAATCACACTATTCCTTTTTTCTGTGTGTGTGTGTTTCTCTGAGTGCATTGTTTGCAAAGTTCTGAAAATTACGATAAAGTATTTGTAACTCTGCACTCGTTTATCTTACAGTTACAAGAGTGAGGTCACAAGGATTTGTCACCCTTACCTTCAATGTGGTCACCAAGGATCTAAAGAAGCTCGGATACAACAACACAGCAACCAATTTTCAAAGCACACCAATTGTTCCTAATCCCTAAAAACAGGACAAGCCGTCATCAAAGCCAGAGCTTCTCACAAGTCCTCTTTTGGGCTTCTGATCACTGTGGACTGTGTTTGTGCTGATGTTTGAAAGCAATTGATTTTCAGACACTGTGCAGGGACAATCAGAAGAAGGCATCTGGCCACCTTGAATATATGAAGAAATGCCCCAGGCTTTTATTATCACAAATGTATACATTTTTCTGTTTGATTTTCTAGGTTTCCATTTGTTTTAAGTTACATTTTTTATGTTTAAGTTGGAGACAGCGATATCAGAAAACAATGTTGTGAGACAGTCTGGGAGGTCACAGAACAGACAGTTGTAGTTGGACGTATCTATTACAGGCATGTAGTTGTTCTGCATAAAATGACATTCTGTCAACATGCTCAGTTGATAGATTAATACACCACTCAATAACATTGTAAATTCTTAGTAGATACAGTAAAACAAAAAGAGTAGAGTCAGTAAGAAATGTGCTGTGTGGCTACCAAATATTTTTTCCATCTTCTCTAACCTGGAACTTAAAGCCCCCCGCGCAAGTCACACATTTTGTTTAATTCTCAATAATTACAATGGCCATGAGCTGGTTTTTCTTAATGATTTAGAAAACTATGGACCAACCAACTGCTGCCACCATCGATAGGTGTGTGGAACTCTCCCGAAAGTCAAGGCTGATATTTCCTGGTCTCCTTCGTGAATACTCAATGATAAAGAGATATTACTTTTCTTTTAGTCATGTGATGTACATTTTATATTTTAATATCTCTATTTAGATGGATATGTTATGTTACACATAGAGTCAAAGCATTAGGAGATCTAAACTCATAGAGCTAAGGCATATTACCACTTCTCAACATTGCTTGAGTCTGCCCAACGCAACTCACAAATCGTAAGGACCTCACGTAAATTTTCTTTATTTCACAAAGCACTGTGTATAATAAGCAGCAATCCCCACGTAACATGTTGTGTGCCTTACCTAGCAAGTGGTAAATTATTAAAAACGTAACCACGGCACCATGCCACGCTAGGAACCATAACCACTACCATGCTATGAAGTAGTAATGGTAACTAGAGAGTAAAACACAAACCACGTTGATTGATGGAGGCTGCCTATTTTATTTTGTGGTTTATGAAATAAAGATTTAAAAAATATCTGGGGGGACTATTCGGTTCTTGGTACCTTTTTGCATTATTTATTTTGTTATAACATTTGCAATCTCCATGTCAATTCTCCTGGGTCCAGAGAGCTATTTGGCTGCTAGTTACAAACCTATTAGCTCTTTTCTTGATTTTACTGGGTAACTGGGCCGGTCAGCCTAATAATGTCCATTTTAAGTAAGTATTAAATTGTAATCAATACATCACACAAGTGTATTATATATTAATGTTAGTTTACTTCCGGATCTGGCTACCGAGATGAACCACAGAATGATGTGCCCATGACCATCTGTATTGCCTTCTGGGATTGAGCTGCAAGCTCTGTCTGATGTATCTTGGTGCTCTCATATCTCATTGACTAGCAAGGCTGCTTTATATCCCTATTTAACTAGACCCTCCAATAGCACGCAACATTTTATCTTTACATGCACTACCATTTGCCTATCATTATATATCCGTGTGTGCGCCAACAAACCCTTAATAAGAACTTAAGGTCCAGTAGTCCTTATGACAAGAACATATATGTTGAAAATCTGCAGCTGTATAGCTACGATTGCCTACTTCTGTCCAATTTGTTCATTTTTTTCCCATCACAGCAGGATTTACTTCTTACTTGTTATATCTACATGTCAATTTATGCTAAAGTCCCTGTAAATCCTGGGATATTTTTTAGTCATTGACAGCTGGTTTGAAGAATATTTTATTTAATATGAATTTAGTTCAAAAAGCCAAAAGCCTTCATTTTCAAAGCACCCTTGAAAAATATTCAGGTCTTTCCTTTTTCTGAATATGCAATAAGCATTGAGTCGGTCAGGCAAATAGCTTCTATTTATACCAAAGCAAGAGAAACGTATTTCTTAAGGCTAACCACTTTATATGCCTGACTATTGTATGTGCTTTTATTAAAGGAATATCTTTCTATTATATATCCATTTCTAAAGAAGCATCATTGTACATAAGCACATATTAACTCTTTTAGTGACTCTAGGGTCTGTTGCTCAGTACGTCCATCAGTACCTTAAAGTCCTGGGACGCTGTCGTTAATTGACCCTTTTCTGCAGAAGACATATGTCAAGCATCATGTTCGCCCTCAATACTGGGTGGTGTACAAATATATAGGATCCTACTGCATTTCTGGACTTTCCCGCTAATGCTGAAAAGTCTCTTGCAATTTTTTTTCTTAGTTTAAATAGGCTCCCCATTAGAAGAAAACAATTTTGCACTAATCAATGGAAAATAATGGGTTTTTATTTGTTTTATTTTTGTACATTTTTTAAATGTGTCTCTAAACTATTTTAATTGTTGATTTTATTTATATATATATATATATATATATATATATATTTTTGTAGAAGGAAAAGGTTTTTTTTAATGCTTCAAAATGTCATGTACTTTTAATATACATTGTTTTGTTGCATGTTTTTTATGGTATGCAGAATTTGCATTGTCCAGTCTGAAGCATGTAGTCTGATTTGTTTGAGAAACTGTAATTATTACATTGCAGGACTAAGACTGCCTCTAGTGGCCATCAATCAGACAGCCAATAAGGCACTTCCTGGTGGTTAAGCGATTTTTTGTCGCCTAACTGATGCTGGACGTCCTGATGGAATTATAGTATGAGTACAACTTTGTATTCCTTACACATTAGAATCCCTTTAAATGATACTGGACAGTTTGATTAATGTTAGAATTACTGCATAAAGAGAACTTTAAGTGAACTTGTCACGGCAGGTTCACTTTAAATGCAATGTTCTTATGGGTTTAGACCTCTCCTATATCATAATATGTAACATTCACCTAATCTCATTTTTTCCATTGGTTGGCTGTGAGGGGGGGTTATCTGTTTATAACAGGAATAATAAATAATTTCAGTAAAATAGGGGTTACTTAGATGTGTCACAAATGGTGCATTGGCCTTTTTTTTTTTTTTTAAATAAATGCTTTAGTATTTTAAACTTTTTAAATTTTAAATGTTTGGGGAGATTCAACAATGTATTAATGTTATTATTTCACTTTATTCTCTGTATCTATATTTCTATTTTTTTTATTCATATAATCTCAAGTGATTCATAATTTTAATTGTCTGTTTTCTAAACAATGGTACACCCAGTGTTTATAACTGATCATTTCATTGTGATCTTAACATTTTAACTGTTTTTTTTTTTATGTGTAACAAATGTATCGTATGTACATTAATTTTTTTTAATAAACCGCTTTTTTTTTTTTTAAAACCTTTAATCTTTTTTCCAGCGTGGGTCTTTGGGTGAAAATATATAAGTTGTTTAGCCTGTCATCCCAACACATACTGAGTATCGCAGGGCATGGTTCATGGTCCAATAAATATATTTGCTGATTCAGCATTCTATAAATGTCTGTTCTAAACGCCCAACATCCTTCATTCTTACCCAATGAAACCGCAAGTGTATCAAGTTATTTTGTGGTTCATACTCAAAGAACGATCACTGGTACTTTGCAAGCACACATTTCCCTCCCATGTGCTCTGGTAACTGCAAATTAGTTATATGTACGTTTGTATATACCAACTAAATAGCTGTTTGGTAAAAATGCCAAAAAATATTGGGGATTTCGGAAAATTACTCAGGTCTTAAAATTATAAACTTTTTCTATAGACGTGATAGACAGGTCTGTTTCTTCACAGCCACTCTCCTACTACTTGAAGACCGTTTTGGCGACCAGTAGATTTTAATATTTGTGTGGTTAATATGTATTCCAACCTAAGGAACTAACAACATGTTAAGATCCAATGTTGTTTTTTGGGGATTTTTTTTTTTTTATTCAAAGTAGTGTGTTCGAGTAGAAGCCACAAACCAGAAGGTGTTATAGAGTTATATGTGTGAGGTTTTGTGAAAGTCCTTTGCCTACTGGATACACAAAATCGACAAAGTTCCCATAATCACTCATCCAAGATTTTCCATGTCAGGAATTAACCATTTTTCTTGGTCTCCAAGCTCTCTCCATATCATTAGAGGACCCTCTCTCCATATCATTAGAGGACCCAGCCATGTTTTGGTTTTATTTTTTTTGTTGCATCCTCAACAGGGATACTGAAGAGAATGTACCTACCACTGTGTTATCAGATGGTTTGACGTTTTTAATGGTTCTGCTCCATCATATTAGACTGTTTGTCATTCAAACAAATATTCCAGAAACTCTACTTCAGTGATTGTCTACAAACATGCTCTAACCTTAGATGTATTTAGTGCATTCCTAGTAAAAATCCTCAAAGACTTGAGATAAGCAGTAACAAAAGATGAGGATCAAGGCAAGAATGAAAGTAATAATTAATGGTATCATACTTCTAAGAGTTATTATCATATTTTAAGTACGACGATTGCTTTTTTTTTTTCTTTTTGAAGTACCTTCAAGGGCTCGATAAATAAGAATTCCAATGTCAGTTGGCAGTAAATGTAATAGAAATGTATTCTTCATTACTTAAAAGATGCAGCATCCTTCTGTATAATTACAAGGGATAGCAATGAACTATCAGTGAAGCCAAAGAAGATTAAGCCATGGTTTAATAAATACATTCTGTACACTAAATCTGTCACCTTGGTGTCTGCATGCTGTTCCATATTATATTTTTTAATAATGGTTTAATGCAAGGAGACCCCCCTCTGTTCCTTCTTCCCTTAACCCTCCTACCTAACCTCTTGCTTTTCAAACCCCCCATGGTGATAAAAGAATGTAATTCTCTGGAAAAAAAATTATTTTTCATTCTCTCTGGTGTGGACAGCAGAGACTTAAAATATTCATTCTCTGAATATAATTAGAGAACTCTGCTCAACTGTGCCCACTAGAAAATCATTGTTGGGGGGAGGGGGATACTGGTGCAATAGCAAATTGTAGGCATAAATTACAGGGCGGAAATAATTCTTTAGTCATGTAGTTTCCCAGCTGTGCTGTTTAGTCTATTGGGTGGACCTCATGTTCCAGCTGTGCTGTTTAGTCTATGGGGTGGACCTCATGTTCCAGCTTGGCTGTTTCTGTCTATGGGATGGACCTCATTTTCCAGCTAAGCTGTTTTTGTCTATGGAGTGATTTTCACAGTAAGAAGACGCCAGCGTTCATAGGAAAGCATTGAGAATGCTTTCCTATGGACTGGCTGAATGCGCGCGTGGCTCTTGCCGCACATGCGCATTCAGCCGATGACAGCAGAAGAGGGAGGAGAGTCCTCAGCGCCGGGGGAGCCCGGCACTGGAGAAAGGTAAGTGTTTAACCCTCTTCAGCCCGGCGGGAGTGGAACCCTGAGGGTGGGGGCACCCTCAGGGCACTATAGTGCCAGGAAAACATATATAGTGGTCCTTTAATTTATATATAAACATATATATAACATAAATATATATTTCTTTTACTAATCTAAAATATTGGTCCTTTCAGAGTAAAACATTTAATTTTACCACGACAGGAGGCTTCGTATTTTGCATAATCTCTCTTTACTTGCTCCACAACAGCAACGAAACACATAGAAAGAACCAATCACAAGATTGGCATAGTGACCTCATCACTTCCTCTTTCTTTGCTGCTCCATCAAGAAGACGGGTCAGAGTATTACTCTTCTCCATTATTTGTATTGCTATTGCCTCTTTGGGGCTGTTTTGGGGATTGTATTTCAATAGGCTTTGCAATTTGTTTTGCTGTGCTTCCATTCTATGGGCATCTGAGGTTTTTCTATGGGCATCTGGGTTGTTGTTTTTTTAATATTATTTTAACTTTTTACCTTATTCTGAGCTTTAGGGCCTTGCTAGGGCTTGATCCCTAACCCTCCACGGGTTCTGCCGGTTCCCGGGCAGTTGTTTCCTTCCCTCTGGTCTTTCAGTAAATCTCGAGTTTGTCACCGGCCGGACTCGCGGCCCTTTGTAATCAAGCCTCGGTGGCCATCCTTAATCTTGCGATATTGAGGGTGGCTATTTTGCTACACACCACCCCTCACACACACACATACCACCCCTCACATCAGTGCTGGATTCAGTTAAGTGTCTGAAGGGGTTTTAACCCCTCCAGCAACATGGGATGGGGGGCAGGAGGGAGGGGGGCACTGCAGGATTCTACAGTGTCAGGAAAACTGATTTTCCTGGCACCGGAGAGTCCCTTCAAACATCCTGCAAAGTTACAGTTCCCCTTTAATACCGCAGTGCTAATCCATGCTGTTTCTGTTTATTAATAGTTTAGCAATGGCACTTTTTCTGAGAATCACATAACCGATCCTTCGAGAACATTTAGCTTTTAATGTAACAACAGTCTTTCACATGAATAAACCTGCTAATATAATGCTATTCATGTACTAATTTTAACAAGTGTGTTTTATAAAACCAAACATCTCTGCAATTATCGTCATTTAGTTTCCAAATCATTAGGATTAGGAACATGCGGTGTGATCAGGAACAATGCATCAAACCAGGTTTTGAATTTCGAGTTTCAGCCTAGAATTTGAATTGACTTGTCAGCTTTTATTTTGAAAATGAATACTGAGAACACAGAGCGGAGGGGATCAATTATTGCAACAACAACATAAAAATAGCACTCCAAGCACTATAACTACTGCAGAACACTGTAATATTTTAGGCTTGACACTTACTTGAGTCTCGCCGGCGGCGCCTTCATTGCTTCCAGTCTTTTCAAACTGAAGAAGCTCGAAGTCAGTTTTGTGGAAGATGAGAACTCAATAATTGGTTTAATACATCAACCAATGTGATTGGCAGATTTGCTTCCTGGTTTGGTGAGTAATCACAGCAGAAGCTGCGCAGAATGGAAATTTGCATCAAATGAGTGTAAAAAAAATATTTTTTAAAATTTTTTGTTTTGTATATATATATATATATATATATATAGAGCTATATGTAGCTTCTTCACAGATAAATTTAAAAAGTAAAAATTGTACTTATAAAATAACAAATGTGTGTATGAAAAGCAGCTGAAACATAAATTGTCCTAAAAAAAAAGAAAAATGCTAGCGCTATATAAATATTAATTATACAATTTATAAACAAAATGCTATTCAAAACATCTAATAACACGTGATGGATTATTATTATTATTTGGATAAACCATATATTCAAAGGAGTCACTGTAGGGATTACCGGGAGCCTCCGCAAAGAAATGGCAAATATATGTAAATCACCAAATCCTTAGGCTCAATCTCTTGTATTGTTGTGCTCCAAGCGAATGTATACAACCTTGTATTATTTTTTTATTATTTATGTAGCGCCATCAGATTCCGTAGCGCTGTACAAATTAGTGCCCGGTTTGTATCCATTCAACTGTGTAACATATTGTTACCTTGAAAAATCAGATACTCTATCAGGCTTCCCCAAACTCTGGCCCTCCAGATGTTGCTGAACTACAACTCCCATGATTCTATGAATGAAATAGGCTGAGAATCAGTTGTAGTTCAGCAACATCTGGAGGGCCGGAGTTTGGGGAAGCCTGGGTTTCTACATAGTCTGACTCTATACATTCTTTTTTAAGTTTATTGAACTAGTTTAGAAAATGAATTAAAACCCTTACACTATAGAAATGTGAAGCTCATTGCTTTTATATTGGTTCAATAAACTTCTGTACTTTGTAGAATATCGTTTTGTTTTGTTTTTCTTTCAAGTTAAGGATTTGCTGGGAGCAGAACAGTACGAGAAATTGAGCCTAAGGAATTAGTGATTTACAATAATTAGCCCTAGCTTTGCAGAGACTCTCGGTTACCCCTACAGTAACTCCTTGGAATATATTGTGCATGCTGGAAGTGTTATTAGATGTTTTGAATAGCATTTTGTTTATAAATTGTATATTAATATAGCGTCAATATCTATTCTCATACATAAAATACAATTACATTTAAAAAAAATAGGTTAATACCTGTCAAGACTGTCCCCTGAATTGTCTCCACTCTCTGGCAGAGGGTCAAATTAGCCGAATGGGACAGAACAGTCTTTGAGCTTTGGAGATCTTTGAACACTGAGCTTTGGAGATCTTCACCAGGAGTTGTCTTGATTCTCCAGAGGTGACTTGTCTCAAATTCCTGTGTGAATTGTCAGGAATTCAAGATGCTTTGAAACTTCTGGCTATCTGATGATAGTAGTGAAGATTGGGAGGGGCAATCGGAAGACCCTAGCTAAGATACTGTTTCACTACTTACAGTGGCTAGAAATCTTGCCACAATAACCACTACAGTGAACTGTAGTGGTTATGGTGCTTGGAGCCTTCCTTTCATTTTTACATTTAATTTAAATTTTTTTTTTGTAAATGGCATTGTCTGTCTCTCTGTGTCATTAGCAAAATAAGTGATGCAATGCAAGGATGGGGTATAGCTGTCTTTTACACAAACCTGGTTTGCATAAAGCAATATTTGTATGAAATATATTATATATTGCATAAGCTGAGCATAATCTATATTGATTAAAACTTTAATTTATCCTTCTACACCCAGTAGTGATATCCATTTGTTGTTTTGCAATTTTTTATATTATCTTCTTGAATTTTATTCTCTAATAATAATAATAATAATAATTTTTTGGGCCAATAGTGAAGGCAGTGTTTACAACAAGCAAAAAAAAATATAAAGTAAATCGAAGCAATGCATAGCTGTTCATACTTTAGTAATGAATAAACCACTCCATTTTTTTAGATATTAAATGTGCATAAAGTAAAATACATGCATTTTTCATACATTATGTCCAACAACTTCAGCCAACCTATACATTAAAATCACAGTACCCTCATACTGGTTCCTTCCATTTATACCGAGTCGCATAGCTCACCGCTGTGTCTATAGATTTCCCTGTGAATAGCAATGATTATTGTAGAAATAACCAATTACCTGTTGCGTGCTTTCTGTACATTCACGTTGCCAGGACAATAGATCATTTTCTCTTGAAAGAAAATCATATTATATCAATGGCTCGCGTTTAAAAGGACCGTCATGCCTACAAGTCTATAGTTTTTTAGTACAACTAACATGGCATTGTAAAAGGAATTATATATTGTCCCTTGATCCACTATTCTATTATGAATCGTCTAACACCCTACCCTATCTCACGGGCTTTCAGCAGGTGCTCACATGGATTTTCAATGTGCTCTCCTACGTTTTCTTTTGATTAATGGCTTATTTGATGAATTGATGGAAACAGTGGAATTTTTTAATTCCTTTTTATATTATGATTTGCTTAGTATATCCCGGGGATATTTTTTCTCTTTAAAATATTTATCCAACCGAAAGCAGGGTGGACCATGTAAGGGTGGTCCATTTTGTACCGTGATGATTGAAAATTTGTGTTTTTCTTCTGTACGTTTAAAATTATATAAACTGTGTTTGATTAGATCATAAAGTGGTGTAAGCAATGGGCATATTAGCCACGGATCTAGACCACCTCTTTTATAGATCCATTACATGAAGAGAAACTAGTGTTACTGGAGGCATACCTAGGTTTTTTCTTCAAAATCCCCATAGAAAAGCAAATATATGTTTTCCTATGGAGTAGCTCACATGTGCATGCTCGCTATTCCCAGATCACTATTAGGATTCTCCATCAGTATAGGAAGAGGTAAGTGAAAAAATAGTTTTTTTTTAACCCTTTAATCACCGGGTGTGGGGCCACAGAGGCAGAGGACACTATAGCGTTAGAAATACAGTTTTGTATTCCTAACGCTATAGGGTTCCTTTAACAGCCATGGGTGTTTTATTAACATTAATTTAAAAATTGCTAATTTCTCATAGAAATGGGATTCGGCATATTCTTAAAACACCGATTTTAAACGAAACCAGATCTGAATAGATCCATCAGAATGCATGTTCGTAAATGTTTCTCTACTTGCTTTTTGTAAGTAAATGATAACATCAAGCACTCTTTGCCCGCTGGCAGCATAAAGGTTTTGGATATTTAAAATCCGGGCACAGAGTTAAAGCCTTTTGGTCTGGGTTTTAACACTTCAGCTCCAGATTTAAGCGGTCTAGAGGCATTTGGTGTGTCTGAAATCCAGACTAAATTCAGGCTTATTGAGAGCATGCAATGCAAAATCAATACTGTTCATACTGTCAGGATTTTGCAGTCCAAATGGCCCTGTATGCATTCGGTATTCGGGCCATTTTGCTCAATGTGGGGCCATTTTGTTCAGTATGGGGCCATTTTGCTCAGTATGGGGCCATTTTGTTCAGTATGGAGCCATTTTGCTCAGTAGTATGGAGACATTTTGCTCAGTAGTATGGGGCCATTTTGTTCAGTATGGGGCCATTTTGCTCAGTATGGGGCCATTTTGCTCAGTATGGAGCCATTTTGATCAGTAGTATGGAGACATTTTGTTCAGTATGGGGTCATTTAGACATTAGTGAATAACCCTGTTAGAATTTTGTATGAATACGATGCCCAATTTTGAATATGAATATGATTATAAATTAAACTATGCTCCAAATAATGTAAATTTAACAAAGAGCAAAGCCCATCAATGGTGGCAAAATCCTGACACATTGTCTCCACACACATGCCTTGTCAAACACGTCCTTTAGTCAATATATTATTATGTGAGGTATCGTGTCTGCTCCTGAGTTTAGCTCTCAAATAAACCTGTTTGGTATTGACTGAAAATAAATAAACATTGTCTTTTGTCCTTGAAACACACAGAATAAACTCATTTCTTAATGACTCAAACATTTTGGATTTTAATGAATATTTTACATTCCAAGCTTTTCAGCTTTTTGCATTTTTTTCCTCATGTTTAATATCAGATACATTACATTTAAAGACAAACATATGACTTTCACAGTGAATGTTGGCAGTTATTATTTTGTCATCTTCCAAAACAACTATTTTTTTTATTTTTTTTTCACAAATGATCACAATATGCTTGAGCATCAACAACTCTATATATTGGATTTCCCAGAAAGGAAATTTGCCAGCTGGCTAGAGCAACATATGTAGAGAAGGTGAGTGGTTGTCACTAAAACTCAAACCAACTTTTACCATTCAGCCCAGTCTTACCGTTATCCTGCTCCTTCCTGCCAATGGCCACTCCTGCCTATGCCCAAAGAACAACTTTGAAGTGAGAGTAATGTTTAATTTTTTTTCCACCTTCTTAAATAAACATTCATGTTATTTTATTTATAATTTTTTATTCTTAAACTTGTATTTTCCATAGTTTAGTGTTGAGGTAGACAACCTTCTGCACTCCAGACGTTGTGGACTACATCGCCACTGATGCTTTTCCATTAGCATGGCTGTAAGAGCAATATGGGAGGTATAGTCCACAACATGTGGAGTACTGAAGGTTGCCAACCTCTGGTTAAATGTATATGCTTCTTTGTGTACTCAATGTCATATCTATCTGGGTAAAAGAATGTATAATGGCTGACACAGTGCCTCCAGCCTTCTGCAAGCTCTACATCCCCTAGTACTCCATAGACTCCTGACATGCACTGTTAAGGAGTAGGAACAAATAGCCCTGATGACACTAATATTCCTCCCCTCGTCCAGGGGTAGACAACCTCCAGCACTCCAGATTTTATGGACTACATCTCCATTTTGCCAGCATTATGGTTGTAAGAGCATTATGGGAGAGGGTAGTCCACAACATCTCCACTGCCCTAGTCCTTCTCTACCAATCTCCGACAGACACTGAGAAACCTGATTTGATTACTTTTACCAGAGCCCAGTCAAAAGAAGAAGCAAGATAAAGACACCTATGTTACATTAGAAACTATGGACTGTGTTCCTGGTCATTTCTGTTTACATCACAAGATGTATTTTCGGGTTGGGAGATGTATTTGCCCAAACATCTTTACTGTATGATTACACCATTTATTGAGATTCCGGTATCCTGGAGACCAATAGGTCTTTTTCCCCGTGTGCAGAGCTTGTTCTATAGAAAATATCATAGAGGGGAATCATAGAAATGTGTTATATCTACATGAAGCCGACAATCCATCTCTTTCATTGTATTCTCTGTGGTCTCTTTGTGTGTTTTTTTAAATTTCTACTGGGTATAATCTCTGCTCCCAACAGTAAATGCAAATAAAATACCATTGCCCTTCATTCAACAAGAAAGAAATTACCTAATACTCCCAATTTTAAAATTAACTTTTTTTTTTTACTTGATACCGGACTACCTCGGAGATAAATCCAGACCTGATTATGTAGTACTTAACCTCACAATGAACATTAAAATGTTCATCTTTATACATTGCAATATAACTGCAAATAAAAGAGTACAACATATTGACACAATATATAACCAATTAATCAGAAGTGTTAATTGCACATTCATTACAAAATTTGTAATGGCTGACACAGTGACCTTATGTTATTTCTTATCAGTTACCCAATGATTTTTCAGTAGTGAAGGCCAAAGAATGCGACGTCATGTTCATGCCTTCTATAAGACTTTAACATACATTGTCACTAAGCAAGTTAACTTAGTTTCTCTCCTTCATAAGTGCTACTTTGGAGTTATATCTTCATTCCTTGTGGCACTAGGTGTAGAAAACGAGAATTGTATGCCTTGTTTTGTTTGTCACCTTTTATAATCAAAGCTTTCCAATTTTGCATTGTCTTTTGACTTTCTTAAATAGTCTTGTTCAAGGGACTGACACAGACAAAGAAATGTAATTGTCTATGTTATGAGAGTACATCATACTCAGGGACGTCTCTTGCGTTGGCACAGAACAGATCCTCACAGAAGGGCTAACATCACTGGCTGCTAGTCTAGCATTTCTACGTGCCTGGTGCCCTGGGCAAACAGCCTTAATCAGGTGTCTTTTAAAGGTATCGCTTAACACAATATAGATAAAGGGGTTGATGCAGCTATTTGCGTAGCCAAGGCTGATTGCTACATTGTAGGCATAAAGGAACATGACCGTGGGATGTGCTACTTTTAGGTGGACCAACTGTAAGATGTAATATGGTGCCCAACAAATGAAGAACGCAGAGCAAATCGTTACAGAGGTTCTAGTGATTTTCTTGGATCGAGCCCGGAAATTCCTTTGTGGCAATGGGACAACCACGCAGGAGATATGTTTCTGTATTTTGATGTAAACAATGCATATGATAAGAAGTGGTATGACAAATGCCAAGAAGAACTGGTAGAGTGTATACCAGTAGATGTCAATGGAGAGATTGGGCAGGATAATCCCGCAACCAGCTTTGCCATCCGGAAGCTCGATCAGCTGGGTGTACATGAATACTGGTATGATGGTAATAAGGGAACAAAGGCACAACATCAAGATTACCATACTTGCCGCACAAGTTGTCCTTACATATGAAGAGCGAATGGGATGGACAGTGGCAAGGTAACGGTCTACAGACATTGCGGTGAGAATGTAGGTGCTTGCAAATTGACTGTTGGCATCCAGGGCAGTGATTATAGTGCACATAGTGGCACCAAAGTGCCACACACCATTGCCCAACAACTGGTGAATGAGGAAAGGCATTCCGAGTAAGAAGAGAAGGTCGGTCACGGACAGGCTTACAATGAAAATATCCGCAATGTTGTGGTTGCCCTTCTGCTTTTTGTTAATGGTGTAGATGACAATACAATTCCCAATAGTTCCCACCAAGCATATGATGCCGAAAATAACAGGAAGGACAATGCTGCTGTTGTCTTGTCTGCCACCGAAAACTGCAGGAAAAACAAAAACAAAACATGTTAGTATTTATTGTCACAGAAGATGGCCACAATGTCTAGCTTGTGGATTAGTTCCATAGAAATAAAAATGTTGAAACTCTTTCACCTTCAGGTACATTGCAAAAAAAAAAAGAAAGTAAAGATATCAGAGCCCCAGTGATTGTTAGTCCATGTTATATGTAGAATCTGTTTAAAATACTGCATTCAGAGAACTAGGAACTCAACACAAAACCCTGGTTATACGTGGACATTGTTGTCCAGGGACCAAAAAAAGTAAAGGTACATGGACTTGAAAAATTTCTGAACTGAAAAATAACATGGAGAATTATTATGATTCACCGATTGTGACCTTATTAAAATTACTTTGAATACGAACAACACACACTTCAGTGAATGTCCTAATAAAAATTATAATTTTATATATTCAAGTATCATTCATTTGTCCCATAAATATTTGAAATGAGATTTGCAAACTGTGCATAACACCAAGACTGAAAAGAGAACTGGTGAACAATATTGATTCTTCTTTGTATGCAGGCGAAGCGCGTTGGCAAGGTTGGAAATATGTCATAGCAATGCAGCGTGAAACTAACTGCATCCATTTCTAGGTTTAGTGAGTATCTTGCTATCTGTATATTCACACAGTTGGGCGTGTAAAGAATAAGGTCTAGAGATAGGGTCTGCACACGGCTAAATGTGAGGCTTGCACTGGGATCAAGTATTTTGTTTCAAGAAATACAGACCTAGCACAATTTAGGTAACACCGATATATAAAGCACTGCTGTATAACAGTGTATTTATAAATGTATAAATAATATAAATTATACAAAATATACAATATATTATGTAGTAGAAAAAAGGTAGTAGAAAGTATACAGTGTCTTAACTAGTGAAGGTATTCACATTTTGTTGTGTTACAATTTGGAATTTCGGGATTTGTACTGTTTGATTTACATAGGACACCTAATGCTTCGTACATTGTAAGGTATTTTTATAAAACAAATAGACATAACCATACAAACAGCAGCATGAAGATCAATTAGCCATCAAAACAAGTCCGGGGATAAAGTTCTGGAGAAACCTCAGTCAGGGTTGGGTTATAATATAAATATCCCAGTACATGAATATTCCTTGTAGCAATGTTAAATCCATCATTTAAAAAATACATATATTTTGTCTTGAGAATGCTGTGCACCAAAATTCAATGACTTAGTTAGAAAGACATTAGGTGGAGGAGTAGTAAGGTCAAGGGGACCCTTACAAAGCTGGATGAACCTGTAGATAAAAAAAGACAAACCATCGAAGGGACATCTATAACCTGGATATTTCACAAATTTGGACTTCATGGGCAGAAGGTGGGAAGAAAAGCATTTCTGAAAAAAAAACCATTTTGGATGTGCATGAAGACATGAAGGAGACAAGGTGATAAGACTAAAATTACACTTTTTGACTTAGTGACAAATGCTGTGGGAGGTGCAAAGCCAACATTGCTTCACTCTTGGGTCTAGACCCATAACCACATCCCACATTATTTCAGTGGATTTTAATGGTTTAACACAGGAATATCATCTTCATAAAGCCCCAGGCAATAGCCCATGAGAAATCATTTACTGTAGCAGTATTGCCTTTTCCAGGGGAAAGAAAGAGACCCTTTGTCACTCAGCAGCAAAATCATGATTTTTTGCAAACATTATTTAGTCATTATATATTACACGCGAAGAATGGGTCGCTGGCTTACTCGGTTAACTTTGCAACTGCAGAAAAGGGTACTAAGCTAATATTATGTGCCTAATATGAATCACTGATGAAATAGCTTCAAAACCGCTATAGGTAGTGAAAATGATTATTCCTATTAAACCCAACAATAAAAAAAAAGAAGACAGCTTTAGGAAATATGCAGAAGATAAGATGCTGTCATAAGACGAGTGAAGTAGATACTCAAGATATTTTCTTTTTCCAGGAACTTTGCAGTTTCCGACGCATTCATCCAGAAGTGATCGTTCAGTGGTTAATCCTGCTCTCTCTACCTTCAAATGATGAGACAGGGAAATTATTGTCACTGTGCAGCTGTGCGTTATTGGACATCAGAGCTCGATCACATTATCTCAAAACCTAAGAAACATCTAACAAAATAGCCCAGCAGAGCTGAATGCGAAGAATGCTGAATTTTGTACTGTAATTAGCTCTCAATGTGGAAGTCGCAGGGACATATTGAAAAACCAGGAAGCAGATTATAATCACCCTAATCTTCCTGCCCCGAGTCAGGACCCAATTTCATGCTTTTTTCTTCCCCATTCATACATTTGCTTTACAATATGTGATTCATGATGAGAATAATCTATTCTGCATTTACTTATGGAAAATTGTGATTTACATTTTTCTTTTTTTTCCCATTTTTTCCAAATTGCTAATATTTTCTTTCTATATATTAAATTGTTTATTTTACATTTCGAATTGGCTTAAATTGACTATCTTAGCACAAAACATTTTTAGTTTAATGTAGTTGTTTTGGTGTATAGCTCATGTAGTCTCACTGGTCGATTCGCTGCCATTTTAGGAGTTAAATTACTTTTGTTTCTGTTTATGAAGTCAGAGCCACACCTCCCCTGGCTGTGACTCACATAGTCTACATGAAAAAAAAAAGGATTTATTTTTAATCAGACCTTACAGCACAGTGTGTTTTGGTTAAGAAGTTCTTATCTTGTGTTCTGTGAATTGAACATGAATCACACACAGGAGGTTTCCTCAGGCACAGACAGGCTATAAATAGAGCAGTAAATTGTAAATTAAACACACTGTGCAGTAAAGTAAGCTACACAAACGTTGATTTTTTCAGTAAGTATGTAAGGGAAGCTACATGAGTCTCAGTCAGGAAGGTGTGACTACGGTGCATAAACAAAGCAATTTAACTCCCAAATTGCAGATCCTTTAGCAGTGAGATTGTAGGGTATGATATTATACAACACAACTGCTTGAATAAGCTAAAGTTGTTTGATTCTGTACCCCCTAAACCACAGATGGGGCACAGGACACATGTATAAATACACGCATGTTTTTAGGGGACTTCTTTCTTGTTTGCAGGTGGAGCAAGCCATTATCCAATGAGCCAAAATGATGTGTGACCAACTGAAATGGCTTTTACTTTAGGTCATGTGTGAAACTTAGCAGTTACACCACCAGTGTCTACAAACCCATTACTACTTATTAGTATAGTTTTATGTAGAATGTTGCATATTGCACAGTCTAGAAGTTCACTCTAACTCTCCCAGTTATCTCTTCCTAACTCTCCCAGTTATCGCTCCCTAACTCTCCCAGTTATTTATCACTAGCTCTCCCAGTTATCTCTCCCTAGCTCTCCCACTTATCTCCATCCCGCTCTCTTTCAATTATCTTGCTCTCCCAGTTATCTCACTCTCCAGCTCTCCCAGTTATCTTTCCAGAGCTCTCCCAGTTACCTTTCCATAGCTCTCCCAGTTATCTCACTCTCCAACTCTCCCAGTTATCTTTCCATAGCTCTCCCAGGTATCTCACTCTCCAGCTCTCCCAGTTATCTTTCCATAGCTCTCCCAGTTATCTCACTCTCCAGTTCTCCCAGTTATCTTTCCATAGCTCTCCCAGTTATCACACTCTCCAGCTCTCCCAGTTAACTCTCTCTAGCTTTCCTAGTTATCTCACTCCAGTTATCCAGTTAGTTCCAGTTATCTCTTCCCATCTCTCCCAGATATCTCTCCCTACCACTTTCATTTATCTCTCTCTAGCTCTCCCAGGTGTTGTGAATTATCAAACCATATAAATTATGTATGGATACACATATAAACTCTGCTCCGTCTACTTTAACAAACATTTATTCAGAGACAAAACAACAACAACAAAAATAATGACACAATGTTACTAAGTCAGTAACAACAACCACAATCTAACTAACAATAACAACTAAGCCTTATAAAGTCATCAGATCCCACTCACAGCTCACCATGATAACCTTAGCTCGTGTCTGCTCACATGTCTGTTCAGTAGCACAGCCAAGAAGTAACAGTGAGGAAAAGCGATAGGGGAAAGTGGTTATTTTTTTCCTGACTTGTAAAGGTATTGAATTACATAATTACCATATCAAAGAGTAAAGCTTATCCCCCTGTAAGAAGAGCATACAAGAGCGTGGTCACATGACCCCTGGACACCATATTAATTTGATGACAGAATGTCACCACACCAGGTATCTCTGTCTAGCGCTCACAGTTATCTCTCTCTAGCGTTTCTGTGTTTGCTATGTCTCAGGTATCCTCAAAGGCAAATGCAAATACCTTTCACCTTATTACTCATCCTTGTTGAATATGAAAGAAGGAGATATTATTTATAAGTCTATCAAAAAGATGGTAAGGGAAACAAATTGGGTTAAAATTAACATTTATGGTCCCAGAGAATTCCAATGGAATATTTCCCCGAACATAGACAAATGCAACAGAGCAGGGAATCCCTCTAATCTATGTTCAGAGACATTTCCCCGAACATAGAAGAACACAGCAGAGCAGGGAATCCCTTAACTCCTCACTTACCGACCAATTCGTTTTTCTACTGGATCGTAGGAACGGAACCTGGTCGGTAAGTGAAGCATGTCTGAATTAGTATGTGTACATTTGTATCTCTCACTATTAACCAATAAGGTTTTTTTTACCCTTGTTACACTGTCATTACAGTTGTGCCATTCTACTAGTTTCTGGGGTTCAGGATACCAAGGGCTTTGTCTAACGCTAGCCTTGAAGAGGTTAAATTGATCTGCCGAAGAATAAACAAGTGAAAGATTGGCTTGGGGTCCTCTGTGCCAACCTAGCTCGTCTTACAATGGAAGGACCAGGAGACTTGAAGTCACAGCACAGTGTATCGGTTACCATGGAAACAGAATTAGTATCCAGGCTCGAGTGAAGAACTCGAGTTATCTGGTACACATAGATTAGGCAGGCAATGTACATGTGGTTCTGCAGCTGTGAGATGGGATAAAAATAAACATCTTTTATCTCAGCCTGGAACATTTCACACACCTTGCCCAGAGGTATATCCAAGCTGTATATATATTATTCCTTAAAATACCTGCTGTCACGCACAGGCGCATAATTCATTGTCGCACTATGGAATATCGCTAATAAATATGATTTGTGTAGTGCATACATGAATTGACTACCTGGTAGAGGTGGTATGGCCAATTTCAGCATGAGAGGGGTTGATTTGATTGTGTAGGAGTGTGATAGATGTCAGAAGCAAAGGCGTGTGCACAGGGTGTTCCGATTGTGCCCAGGCACCCCTAATGCACTGAAGAAGCAGGACCAGCTCTGCGCCCCATTTATTTATTGTAACATGGTGCTGATAATTTTTATCAGCACCGTGTGTATTATTTAATATTAAGGTTGGCCTAAAGTAATACAGTCGCTTACAACACATTGCTGCCGTTTAACGTTGGCGGTATAGTACAGCATTATAGGCAGGCTATGTGTCTGCCGGAAATTGCTCTCACCAGTTCATCTTAACCCCCCTGCAGACCCTATCTCCCCTTCTTCTCATAACTCCCACTTATCCCTTCCACTCATCTCATACTCATGTCACCCCAAACTATCCCTCCCTCTCTCCTCATCTTCCTATCACTCCCACCCATACCTTCCTCTCATCACTCCCGCTCTCTATCATCTCCATGTGGGTGATGATAGATGCAATATAATGTTACCACAGTTGGAATAATACTTCAGCCTAAAATTAAAACAGAGGACAAATCCCATGGTATAACTTGATATACAAATGTACAAATAAAGTCCCACCCACATGGAGCCGAGCCAGTAAGGCAGACTCAGCACCATGTCAGGCTCCGAATAACAATCAAAGCTGGTGGATAATATCGTGACCCAAAGCTGGTTGTCCAGTAGTAAATTCTCAAATGTCACCAACTCAGATATTAACAAAAAAACTAAATAATGAAAAGGAAAAAGCGTAAACTTACTATTATTAAGAAAAAGGTAAAAAAGAATATACATAAAAGTCAACCACTCCATGCTGATGCATTTTGACTGATAAGTCTTTATCAGAGTTTGATATTACATCCCTCCCTTGCTCCCCATTATCTTATCACTTCCACTCTCCTCAACCTGCTCTCACTCCCACACCAAACGTCTCTCCCCATTCTTATCACTCCCTTCCCAGCAACCCGCTCACTCACAGCACACTCATATGCCCACACAGCTCTCACAGCTACCAACATCCAACAACACACAACACACACAGCAATACTATTCATTAACATGTACCCACACACATCACTCACAGCTACCCACACAGCACGCACATCACTCACAGCTACCCACACAGCACGCATTGCCACACACATCACTCACAGCTACCCACACAGCACGCATTGCCACACACATCACTCACAGCTACCCACACAGCACGCATTGCCACACACATCACTCACAGCTACCCACACAGCACGCACTGCCACACACATAACTCACAGCACGCATTGCCACACACATCTCTAAAAGCTACCCAAACATTTCACTCTGACAGATACAACACTTACATCCACCCAAACCTATGCAAAACAACCTCTCACACAAGGCCTTCTAAAAAATATTCTCAAGAGCCCACCATAATGAAATATGCTCCGCACACTTATGGTCAGGGCCGAACTGGGGGAAAAATTCGGCCCAGGCATTTTTAATTACAGCGGCCCAATGAAAAGGGGGCGGGGCCAGATAGGGTGTGTTTTGTCATCCCCAATGACGCTCCATCTCAAAGTGAGCATATTGGTTCAATGCTCTTCCAGGACATGAGAAAAGAGCCCTGTATTTGATCTGCACAGCGCAAGCAAATTTAATAACATGCTTGCATTGTGTTTGCTTGAAACTTGTTTCAGGGGTTTCCATAATTTGAATACTCACTGTATCCCATTTATGGAGACACTATGTGTTTGCTTAAAGGGTATCTAATGTGTTCATAGGGGATCCTGAGTGTGTATGTCAGAAATGTAGTGTGTGTGTAAGTGGTGCAGCGTCTGTGTGTAGGGGATCTAGTGTGTGTTTGAAGGACTCAGGAGTGCGTATAGGAGATCTAGTGAGTGTGTGAGTGGTGCAGTGTGTTTGGGGGGTGCTGTGTGTGTGAGGGGTGTAGTGTGCATTTGTGAGGAGTATAGTGTGTGTGGGAGGGTGTGTGTGTGGGGGTGCAGTATGTGTGTGTGAGGGCGCTGTGTGTTAGGGCACTGTGCGAGGGTTCTGTGTATTTGAGGGCGATGTGTGTGTGTGAGGGTGATGTGTGTTGGGGTGCTGTGTATGTGTTGGGGTGCTGTGTGTGTGTTGGGTGTGTGTGTGTGTGTTGGGGTGATGTGTGTGTGTGTGTGTGTGCTAGGTTGCTGTATGTGTTAGGGTGCTGTGTGTGTGTTAGGGTGATGTGTCAATGTTAGGGTGCTGGTGTTAGGGTGCTGTGTGTAGTTAGGGTGCTGTGTGAGTGTAGGGTGCTGTGTGTGTGTTAGGGTGTGTGTCAATGTTAGGGTGCTGTGTGAGTGTAGGGTTCTGTGTCAATGTTAGGGTGCTGGTGTTAGGGTGCTGTGTAGGGTGCTGTGTGAGTGCTACGGTGCTGTGTGTGTTAGGGTGATGTGTCAATGTTAGGGTGCTGGTGTTAGGGTGCTGTGTGTGTGTTGGGGTGCTGTGTGTGTGTTGGGGTGCTGGTGTTAGGGTGCTGTGTGAGTGTGGTGCTGTGTGTGTGTTAGGGTTCTGTGTCAATGTTAGGGTGCTGTGTGTGTGTTAGGGTGCTGTGTGTTAGGGTGCTGTGTGTGTTAGGGTGCTGTGTGTGTTAGGGTGCTGGTGTTAGGGTGCTGTGTCAATGTTAGGGTGCTGGTGTTAGGGTGCTGTGTGAGTGTTAGGGTGCTGTGTCAATGTTAGGGTGCTGGGTGAGGGTGATGTGTGTGTTTGCAAGGATTTTGTATTGGGGGAGGCAGGTAAAGAGCACTATTAATGTTTTACTAAAAAATAATAATAATAATAAATACATAATAATAAATAATAAATACATAATAAATAATAATAAATAATAATAATAAATAATAATACATAATAATAAATAATAATAATAATAAATAAATAAATAATAATACATAATAATAATAATAATAAATACATAATAATAAATAATAATACATAATAATAATAATAAATACATAATAATAAATAATAAATACATAATAATAAATAATAATAAATACATTATATACCCCCCCCCCCCTCCATTCTTACCTGTAGTCTGGAAGGGGGGGGGTTGTGCTGCCTCCATCCATCCCTGGTGGTCCTCGTGGTAAGTCAACTCTAGCCCTTTGGGGCTAGAGTTCACTCTCGCGAGACCCGACCGGTTGCCATAGCAACGGTCCGGATCTCGCGAGAGAAACCCGGCGGAGCTGCAAATTAGAGCTCCGCCGGGTCCTCTCTCCTGGCGGCTGTCTCCCTCCCTCTCTCCCCGCCGGCGGCCGCGTTTGAGAGCATGTGGGCCGGTGAGGGAGATCTTTGATCTCCCCACCGGCCCTTCATGGAACATAGCAGGGCCGGCGCTCGGATAGCGCCGGCCCTGCATAGACCGGCGGGGGAGATCCTGGGACCTCCCCTGCCGGCCTCGGCCCCACGGACACCGCGGCCCACCGGGCATTTGCCCGGTGTGCCCGATGGCCATTCCGGGCCTGCTTATGGTTAGAAAGTTTACCACATGAATTCCTCTTTTGAAGCCGTGACTTCAACAAGTTACACATGAGTTGCCTCTAAGTCTGGTTTCAATGTAAACTAACTGGCTAATCCACCATATGCATAGACTCCCTCATATATAGTGGATTCTTTAATATGCTAAGTGACCAAAATCATACCCAAGGGAACATTAATAACATTAATAATAAACCACAGATTAATTAACATACCTTGTTTTATACGTATTCAGAATGAAAGCGCATCCTACAAAAAGAGTGTAAATATGACTATTATTATTTTATTATTTATATAGCGCTATCAAATTCCGTAGCGCTGTACAATGGGTAGCACAACAAGCAGTTTGGAAGGAATTGTGGTATTGAGGTATAAATAGGAGGTGATATATGTATGGAATTCATTAACTGCAAAAAAATAACTGAGCCAAGAATTATTTCTGTGGCAAGTACAGGAGAGAAAATAAAGTCTAATATTCTATGTGGATTAGTGTTGGTTTTAAAATCTTAGTGAGTAATTAGGACATCTGTTAATTTCTCCTTTTTATTTGTAACTTTTGTTGGGTTTTTTAATGCACTGTGACTATTGTTTTGTTCATAATAAATATTCCTTTATTATGTTCTGCCTTTGTCTGGTAAGGGCTGACATTGCCTGATTAGACCAATTCATTAGTAATCTAAAATCACATAGGTATTATGATTTTTTTTACTTTAACAGAAATTTCCAGGTACCATAACTTCCTATATTTATTGCCTAGGTTGTGGTGCACGGAGGTCCGTGCGGTCTCTCTTTGCCCTTTTTTTTGTGTAATTTCGACACACAGAAATATATACTAAGAATGACCATCGGCTTAAAGAGACTCCTTCATTTTACAATATTTCACGATAGACATTATCTTTAAGAAAAATACTTACACACGCGGGATCCTCCATAGACCTCAATTATGTACTCTAAGTGTGTGAGATTACTGCACTGATATGTCTTCTGCACATGAAGCACCAGGAGCTAAAGATTGTGGCATCTGCGAGGGACAGCTCCAGCTATGTAAACCTACCCTTCACTGCACCCTGTGGTTTCCTAAGCTGTACTATCAACTTCAGTGCTCTTTGCAAAATACGCAATGGATAATCATAGCATATCACCCAACATTAGAGTTATGAGATCGGGACTAGGGTGCATTGGCAGTATTGCAACTTGCATCACTGGCACAGCCCATAATGGTCGTGCACGCCCAGAAAGACAGTGTGTCCACCCACTGAAGGAGCTTGTCTACCTGGTGTCAAGCATACCGAACTGATAGACAGTGTCTAGGTTGGCCCCCATCATGGAAAACCATGGAGAAAGCACTGCTGAAACATCTAGTCATGCGTTTCGCTGAGCTTCCCGGGGTCAGTTCCTTGGTACCTGCAGTATAGAGATTTTACAATTTGAATATTTTGGTCTAATGTATTAAATTCACTCAACTGACATCAATTTAGAATTTTGCAAATAACGCTGACTATGTCCAAATTGTAGAATTATTATTACTGAACACAAGATCAAATTCAACCAATGACAGAACTGCCACGATAAAAGCGTAATATGGATCAGAATTATAAAACTTGTTCTGTTTTATAATTTCTGCTTTAATAGAAATAAACCCAACAAATATTTTTTACATCATATTTAGAATTTAAATTCCCATTTTAATGTACATATACACGTCAAACTCCATTTTTTTAATATTATTTAAGTCTTTTTATAGCCTAAATTCTTTTACAAACTCAGAAACAACTATTCTCATCTCAGCAGAGAATTAAGGGCTGTCTAAGCCTGATAGCCCACTGGAATATAATGACATAAAAAGCCATGCGTATAATTTCATTAGGATGTTCAAATTCAGTCATGATTTGTGTAGAAAGCTTTAATCTAAACCCAGAGGTGCAAAATACAGCACAAATGCATTTTTTCCCCTCAATGTACAAACTAATTTTTATGAGCTCCCAAAGATCTACAGCACCGAGCAGCCCCTTGCTCGCAGTTAATTGGGTAAGAGGGAATTTCTCATAATATCGTCCCTTTGTAATATATTTAATAATTCAAATAGAAAGTGCTATGATTTAGGACTCTAAAGAGATGAAAGCCATTTGCCGAGTCCATTTATTGCTAAATCTTTCTCTGGTTAATGGAAGTGGCAGATGAAAGATGGATGTAGTTGTTCATTATCAGCTATTCAGGAAAGAAAATTTACCAAATGAATTAATAGAAAAAGAGAAAAATGGGAATTTGAAATCTAAAAATAACAACGTGTCACGTGGGCGACATTTATTGACATTCTCTGAATGTTCTATGACTTGGGAAATATAGAAGGTGCATGAAATAGACGCCTGGCAGAAATGGCGTGGACAAAGAAAGCTGTTCATTTAGGTAAATTGCCGAATGGGTTAACTGTACCTGTCATCAGATAACTTTGATCTCTCAACCCGCGATTTTTAACAAATGTAAAAAACTGGAATGCCTTAAAGGGACACTCTAAACTTGAGGTTCATGCAGAAGTTTTGGTGTATAGATCATGCCCCTACAGTCTCAATTTTTAAAGGGACACTATAGGCACCCAGACCATTCCATCTCATTGAAGTGGTCTTGGTGCAGTGCCCCTGTCCTCCTTAGTCATGCAATGTAAAATGAAATTCAGTTTTTGAAAAAACAGCTCTATCAGACAGCCAATAGAGAAGCTTCCTGGATTCCAATAGAGTTTGACTCATTAAACAACTTTGGACGTCCTCACACTCTGCATGGGGACATCCAGCATCAATGGAAACCCCATAAGAAAGCATTTATTCAAAGCTTACCAATGGGGAAGATGGCACGAACGTACCCTACTTCAGGAGTGTGCGTGGAATAGTTGTGGTGTCGAAAGGCTTAACGTTCAGTATTTGTCTGCACTAGACCGGAAATAATGACAAAATCCCCCTTAACACCACCCACACTTAAACATATTAATATACCTATTACTATTTTAACGCTGCCACCACCAAGACAATTTATAAATGGGGTGTCTTGGTACCCCTGGTAAATCAATAATAAAAACCCACCAAATACAACTTAGGACAATATTTAATTGCAGAAATACTAATTAGTCTCTTCAGGTAATGTGATTCTTTTACCAGGCAAAGGCAAAACTTTCTAAATTAATATTTATTATGAGCAAAAAATAGTGCAGACAAAGATAGAGATGATAAAGAGATTATTTACACCAACAACTGATAAAAACAAAAGGGATCAAATAACAGAAGTCCTAGATCACTTACTCAGGTTTTCAAAGTAAAACTTCTGCCCAGGGGTTCGCTGGCAAAGAGAATGGTGACTTACTTCAAAATTAGAGCCCCAAGCAAGTGCCCACTTCAGTCTCATTAGAGATATAGTGTAGAGAAAAAAGGTAAAAGCGCACACAAAATATACACTAAATGTTACCTGGAATATATGTACAATTATGGTAACTGGTAGTAGTTTTTCTTATATACATGTAAGGGATGCATATTACCTATACAAAAATACAAACAAACGATAAAACATAGTGTAATCTGTATATAGAATAAAATAAAGTGGATGTCTTCTAAGCTGAAACCACTCACAATTTTCTGAGCCAATTGAAAGTAGGCTCTGGACTTATACAGCGAATATGCCTTTTTCCAAGGACATAGATGGTCTTTTCCTTTAAATGGATCCTCCAGTTGATAACTCTCCAGTATAATGGAAGTTCAAATCAGGAGCCAGGAGTTGGAGATGTATTTAAAATAAATGTATTACTTCTTTAAAAACAAAATAAAGTGCACAACGCGTTTCAACCATAGACATATGGTCTTCCTCAGGTGCTGATAAACATTCAAATGCACATAAAGCCATTTATATATGCTATGGCATCTATACATAATAACATAATTAATAACACATGTAGCATAAAACACACCCTTCTCCTTATATGGTCCTAACCGGATGTGTGTTACCACCTCCAATATGGTCGGATGTGTGTTACCACCTCCAATATGTTTGTTAATTTCTTTTTTGCCCTGCTAATATATATGTGTCCGGGTCCACTAAGATGGCATCCGAGGACTATCCGGTGATGTGTGGCCATATTGGAGGTGGTAACACACATCCGGTTAGGACCATATAAGGAGAAGGGTGTGTTTTATGCTACATGTGTAATTAATTATGTTATGTATAGATGCCATAGCATATATAAATGGCTTTATGTGCATTTGAATGTTTATCAGCACCTGAGGAAGACCATATGTCTATGGTTGAAACGCGTTGTGCACTTTATTTTGTTTTTAAAGAAGTAATACATTTATTTTAAATACATCTCCAACTCCTGGCTTCTGATTTGAACTTCCATTATACTGGAGAGTTATCAACTGGAGGATCCATTTAAAGGAGAAGACCATCTATGTCCTTGGAAAAAGGCATATACGCTATATAAGTCCAGAGCCTACTTTCAATTGGCTCAGAAAATTGTGAGTGGTTTCAGCTTAAAGACATCCACTTTATTTTATTCTATATACAGATTACACTATGTTTTGTCGTTTGTTTGTATTTTTGTATAGGTAATCTGTATCCCTTACATGTATATAAGAAAAACTACTACCAGTTACCATAATTGTACATATATTCCAGGTAACATTTAGTGTATATTTTGTGTGCGCTTTTACCTTTTTTCTCTACACTATATCTTGTTTTTTTTAGTGTATGTGCTGACGATATACTCTGGTAATTTAGCAGCACCGTGTATTTGTTTCCTTGAGCACCACCTATACAATTTATATCATTCATTAGAGATATACCCTGTGGATTACCATGCCTCACCCAGAGGTGGCATTAAGGAATATCTATAGAGACACTAAGTGACCACCCCCTTGTGTCCAGATCCACATTAATGCAAATAGAAACATTTGGCTCTATCTTCTCTTATGTACCTGCCACAGAAATAATAATTGCATCTGTGAATTTGTTATTATTTTCCCATTCTATAGAGATGTCGGACACCAAACTTGTGACCCAATATGGCAGACATCACAATTCCTTCCCCTATGGTCAGGTTAGGCCACTCATGTTTGTGCTTGTTTAAAAGTTGGCGCTTTTCACATTCCAAATATAACAAAAATGCGGCTTAATTATTATTCTGTGGGGTAAATATGAATGCTTTTACCTTCCTATATGATACTTGAACAAGGTTCATCGATTACAAGGTACAGTCAAATGGCTGAAGCCAGCTAGACATTCAGGCTTTTAAAAGTGCAGGATCTCACACCCTGCAGAGCCTCGATTAATTCACATCCATATGGCAAAATCCCTTTCACATTCTTATGCCATTCACACTACCCATTCTGTCATCTGACCTCTGTGGGGGTCCCAGCTTCAAAAGATGTAACCTCTTTTGACCTCCATACAATCATATTACCCCTTTTGACATTGACAATACCATCTATGCCAGGATGTCAGGTCATTAGTGCACTACACAAATTACATTAAAGGACAATATTCCATAGTGTTATAATAAATTATGCACCCTTGCCGTGACAAAAGACCTAATGCGCTTACTGTGCATGCGCATTCGGTCCTCCTGACAGACAATTTCGGAGGAGATGGAGTGCCAATCCATCACTAAGGGCGAGAATAGAACCTTCCATTTCCTGTTCCCTCGCTGACAGAAGAGGCTCGGGAATGTCTGTACTCGCGAGGCACCTTTACTCACGGGTGTACGTAAAGTGAGGGCATATAAAGCGGGGTATACCTGTATTTTTGCAGTGCGTTAGTCTATTAAATTATTAAAGGGAATCTATAGTGTTAGGAATACAAAGTTGTATTCCAAACACTATAGTGCCCTCTAGTCTTCCCCCCCCCCTCTGGCACATAAAGGGTTAAAGAAAAAAAACTTTATTTACTCACTTGATTCCAGTGTGGAATCAAGTGAGTAAATAAAGTTTTTTTTCTTTAACCCTTTATGTGCCAGAGGGGGGGGGGAAGACTAGAGGGCACTATAGTGTTTGGAATACAACTTTGTATTCCTAACACTATAGATTCCCTTTAATAATTTAATAGACTAACGCACTGCAAAAATACAGGTATACCCCGCTTTATATGCCCTCACTTTACGTACACCCGTGAGTAAAGGTGCCTCGCGAGTACAGACATTCCCGAGCCTCTTCTGTCAGCGAGGGAACAGGAAATGGAAGGTTCTATTCTCGCCCGGATCAGCTCAGTTCAGTGTCATTGGGGCAAGAACTTTTCACACCTTCTGACATGGCACAGGTTAATCATCTTATTCTGTTTTTATTTTATGCGTTGGGTGAGGATCTGTAAACCTCAAACATGTTAGGACAAATGTATAATGCCTACTCCTAGCTGAACATATATATATATTTTTTTTTTTGCCCCTACATTGTCCATATTCGGCAATCGGCTGCCATCCAGTGAAAGGGTTTACCCTGACATTTTCTATAACTATGACTTAGCAGCTTAGCTGCACTAGCCAAAATTCTGAGGATTCAAAGTTAAACCATAAATGCTTAAAGTGATGAAGAGGTGTTTTTAAACAAAGTGTGCAACTAAACTGCTAACAAATACAAATTGGCACTGTATTGGCAGAAAAAGAAGGTTGTCAGATAAGTAAAGCATTAAAGAAAAATGGTACAATATCAGTTATGCCTGTAAATTACTATTGCAATGCAGTACATGCATTGGGAAGTTAAAAACAGGATTGCTTCACTTTAAGTACATTTTCATTTTACATCAGGCCAATAATGAACGCGCAAGTGCACAGAGTATCTCTGAAATATAGGAGTAAAAAAGCTTTTGCTTTTGTTTATGCGGCCCTAGTCTCCCCTCCTCTGGCTGTTACTCACACAGACTACATGGGAAAAAAAAGTGTAATTTTCAATCAGATCTCACAGCACAATGTGTTTACTATAGAATTTTCCACTCTGTTAATGGAATCACACATAGCTGTTGCAGGGTGTAGCAGACTTTTAACAGAGAAGGAAATAAGAAATATTAAATGGAATACACTGTGCCATAACGAAAGCTATAAAACTGAGAGTCTTTGCAGGAAGTGTGTAAAGAGGTTGTCTGAGTCTCAGTCAGTGGTGTATCCTGGTTTTGTGCTGCCCTAGGCAGGACAAAACTCAGGCACCCCTCTCCCCCTGCTCCACCCCCACCCAACCCTTCCCCCCCCGCCCCACCTTCTAAATACACACACACACACAGTCAAGCACACACACACACAATCAGACACACATACACAGTCACAAACACACACACACAGACACAAACACACACACACAGTCAGACACACAAACACACAGACACACAAACACACAGTCAGACACAAACACACAGTCACACACACACACAGAGTCAGACACACACACACAGTCAGACACACACACACACACAGTCAGACACAAACACACACACAGTCAGACACAAACACACAGTCAGACACACACACACACACACACAGTCAGACACAAACACACACAGTCAGACACACACACACACAGTCAGACACAAACACACACAGTCAGACACACACACACACACAGTCAGACACAAACACACAGACACACACACAATCACTCACATAAACACTTTTTTTTGTTTTTGTTTTTTTTAATTAACCCCCCCCCCCAGCCTCCTTACCTTTGGGAATGCTTGGGGGGGGGTTCCTCTTTCTCCCTGGTGGTCCAGTGGCTGATGGGCTGGCTGATGGGCTGGCTGCTGGGCAGGCGGTTGGCGAGGGAGCACTTCAACTGAGCACTCTGCTCAGCTCCCTCGTGCGCCGCAGAGTGAGGCTGGGAGCCGGAATATGACGTCATATTCCGGCTCCCAGCCTCACTCTGCGGCGCGCAAGGGAGCTGAGCAGACCACTCAGAGGAAGAGCTCCCTCACCAGCCGCCCGCCCAGCGCCGCCCGCCCAGCGCCGCCCGCCAGCCCAGCATGTCAGTTAGCCGCAAGGCTAACTAGGCATTTGCCCTGGGCATTTGGGGGGCGGCATTTTTTACCGCCCCCTGAAAAATGCCGCCCAAGGCAAATGCCTTATTTGCCTCGCAGCTAATACGTCCCTGGTCTCAGCTAGAGGAGGTGTGCCTAGAGCTGCATAAACAAAGTGACTCCTAAATAGCAGAGAATTAAAGGGACACTGTAGTCCCCAGAAAAACTACAGCTTATTAAATGTGTTCTAGTGAGTATAATAATTACCTTCAGGCTTTTTGCTGTAAACACTGTCTTTTCAGAGAAAATGCAGTGTTTACATTACAGCCTAGTGATAACTTCACTGGCCACTCCTTAGATAGCTGTTAGAGATCCTTCCTGGGCCATGGCTGCCTAAAATGCATCCAAACATTCAGTGTCTCCTCCCTCTGCATGTAGACACTGAACTTTCCTCATAGAGATTCATTGATTCAATTCATCTCTATGAGGAGATGCTGATTGGCCAGGGCTGTGTTTGAATCATGCTGGCTCTGCCTCCTTGTCAGTGTCAGCCAATCCTATCGGGAAGCATTGTGATTGGATCAGGCTACCACTTCTGCTGATGTCAGCAGACAGCTTGTTTTTCTGAGCAAACAGCATGCAGATCTACAGCTTCAGGCTTGAATACAGTAAGATTTTGCTATATTTATGGAGGCATGAGGGGCCCAGGGGGGCTAGATGGTGGTTTTAACACTATAGGATCAGGAATACATGTTTGTGTTCCTGACCCTATAGTGATCTTTTAAGCAGTGAGACTGCAGAGGGCATGATCTATACGCCAAAATAGCTTAATTACTCTAAAGCTGTTTTAGTGCTTAGAGTGTTACTTTAAGTCACTTCAAGAGTGCCACAAGCACTGTAATAACATTGAAAATAGTAAATGTAGTTTTGAATTAGTGTTGGCATTAAAATTATTTAAAACGAGTCAGTGAGTTTAGCTAGGAGCATGCACTATACAATGTTATACATTTCTCTAATAATGCTACTTTTCTGACCCTCTAGCCTTCCGGATATTACAAACCCGTGATGCAAACTAATAAGTAGATTTTCACATAATAAAGGTTTCTATGTTTTCATATTGTCTGTCTCGGAATCTCTGCGTACCATTGTATATTAAAGCAATAAAACACGTTTCATGGTTGCCCTAAACTATATGAACTGTACTAATTACTATACGTCAGGTGAAATCTACATAGAAATCTCTATCTTTAATACAGGAATAGTTAGTATTGATTGTGATATATATCAAAATTCAGGGTCACTTAAAGATACAGGTACAATACTGCATTGTATTGTATTCAAAATCAAGACACCGCAAGACCAAAAGTGCCAACTTTACGCAGATGTAATGTTATTGTTATGCTGACAGTTTGCGTTTAACGTCAGCATACCTTCCAGCTTTTCAAATGGACAAAGACGGACACTTTAATTTTAGGGGTGTAAGTGGGTGTGTGTCCAGGGGTGGGGCTGTTATGAGAAATTCTAGATGACATACGAATAACACTTTATTGAGCTAGAGTGTAATTTAGAACAAGAACAATGTATTTTATTTACACAGACTGATTTCTAAACACATTTATTGTAGTTTAAAGACACATTACTGGGAGTATTATTGCTGTGTAGCTCTGTTACACACTCAGGCACTCCAACAATATGGAGCTCATAGACAAAAGGGGCATTAGGATGGAAAAGAGGGACAGAGGATACCGAAGTTGGGAGGTATGATCACCACTAGCCACTGGCAAGTTAAAATTTATCCCTGGTGAATCATTTCTGGAGAGCAGGCCCGGACTGGCCATCACAGGATCTCCCCTGCTGGTCTTTGCAGGGCCTGCACTATCCGAGCGCCGGCCTTGCAGTAGTCCACGGCAGGCCGGTGGGGAGATCAAATATCTCCCTCACCAGCCCACACGCAGTATATTGCAGACGCCGGCGGGGAGAGAGTGAGGGAGCCAGCAGAGGAACCTGGAGGAGCTCTAACTTACAGCTCTGCAGGGTTCCTCTCGCGAGATTCTCGTGAGATGCTCCGGGTCTCGCGAGAGTGAACTCTAGCCCCACAGCCTAGAGTTCACTCACCACTAGGACCACCAGGGATGGCAGCAGCAGGCATAAGGTAAGAAAGGAGGGGGGATATAATCACTCAAGTAAAAGCAGCCTCAGTTACTCACAGACACCCTGCACCCCTGACACTCACAGCACACATGCACACACAGCATCCCTGGACACCCACAGCACCTCACTCACACACACACTGCACCCCATTAATTTCACAGTAATATACACACACTGCACCCCTGACACTCACAGCACTCCCCACCTACACACACTGCACCTCTGACACTCACACAGCACACACACTGCACCCTAACACCCACAGCACACACACACACTGTAACCCTGACACTCCACAGCACCCACTCACACACTCACACACACTGCACCCTGACACTCACAGCACACACACACACACACACACAAACCCTGACACTCACAGCACACACACACACACTGCACCCCTGACACTCACAGCACCCTCACACACACTGAACCCCTGACACTCACAGCACACACACACACACCGCACCCCTGACACTCACAGCACCCTCACTCACACACAACACTGCACCCCTGACATTCACAGCACACACTGCACCCCTGACATTCACAGCACCCTTACTCACACACACACAGCAGCCCTGACACTCACAGCACACACACACACTGCACCCCTGACATTCACAGCACACTCCACAGCACACACACTGCACCCCTGACACTCACAGCACACACACACACACATCACAGCACACACACACACACTGCACCCCTGACACTCACAGCACACACACACACATTGCACCCCTGACACTCACAGCTTCCTCACACGCACATAGCACCCTCACGCAAACACAGCACCCACTCACACACAGCACACACACACTGCACCCATCACACACACTACACCCCTTACACACACACACAGCACCCTCACACACACTGCACAATATGCTTTCCTAGCATTTTTGTCTCCTGGTATCCCAACTATGGAGACACCAGAGACAAATTTCAAGCAAACACAGTGCAAGCATGTTATTAAATTTGTTTACAGGGTCTTTTTCTCATGCCAGAGCTCTTCAGCAGAGCTGTGCACATGGTCTATCCTGGAAGAGCATTGAACCAACATGCTCACTTTGTAAAGGGGCATGCTTGTCATTGGTGATGACAAAACACACCCTCTCTGGCCCCGCCCCCTTTTTAGTGGGCTGCTGTAATTAAAAATTGCCCGGGCCAAATATTCTTCCCAGTCCGGCCCTGCTGGAGAGTATACAATGGAATGCCATGATGAGTAACTTTGAAGTCCTGGCTAGTAACACAGGATGTCCTACTGTCCATTTTCAAATTTGTTTACAAACTCTGTTTGTGTTTTTAATGTAGGTTTAGACCTTGGATCCTTTTGGTCAAGGGAGCCTTCTATAATAACAGGAAGACTAAGGAACCACTTCCTCTACTACCGAAATCCAAATGGCAACATTTAGAAAAACATTCTACAACTAAAGTATAGTCAAATCTGTTTTAGCCTTAAATTTCCCAGTTCTAATTACCAATAATTTGGAATTTAGTGATTAAACCCATATTTAAGCATGGGAATATATCAACATCATATCAAAATTGGCAATGATGGCAGGGCTGTATTTACCACAAGGCAAACAAGGCATTTGCCTACGGCGGTACTTTCAGGGGGGCGCCAAAAAATGCCACCCCAAGCTCCCAGACAAATGCCTTGTTTGACTCGTGTCCTGGGGCTGTCCCGTCCCCCTCCACCAGAGGTGTTAAACTACTAATATTCTAGCCGGGCGGCAAGGAAGCGCTGTCCTCCGTTCTTCTCACTCTCTCTCAGTCTGTGAGTGAGTGTAGCTGTCAGTGTGTGTGTAGCGGTCAGTGTGTGTGTAGCTGTCAATGTATGTCTGTGAGTGAGTGAAAGTGTGTGTCTGTCAGAGTGTGTCAAATCAGTGAGGATGGGTAGAGTGTGTGTCTGTCATTTTATGTGTATCTGGGTGTGTGTGTCTGTCAGTGAGTGAGTGTGTCAGTGTGTGTCTGTCAATGAAAGAGTGTGTTGGTTAAATAGTGTGTGTGCTTATGACTGTATGTGTGTGCCAGTGACCGTGTATCTGTCATTGAGTGTATGTCAGTGCATGTATCAATGAGGGCCTATATCTGTCAGTCAAAAAACTCGCCTTGACACGAATTGGGGGGCAAATCTAGATTTGGGGGGTGCCTGAATTTAGTTGTGCCTAAGGCAGCACAAATCCAAAATATACCACTGAATGGTGAAGAGATTTCTTTTTTTGTCTTAGTAGCCCCCTAGAAATGGCACAAGTTCTGTTTTCTATTTTTGAGTGATCATAGTTTTCTAGATAACTCTGATTTAAACAAAAACCTCTTGATTACAATAAATCCTTAAAGATCACCTTTAACATTCCTAATGGAATTCTTTAGATATGTGTGTATTCATGCTGAACCGATAAAGTTTTGCCATTATGAATCTGTTTGGATGCAATTACCCAGAAACTTTAGCTGCGGCGGTAACCATTTTCCTCTGCAACACGTGTGGTTTTATCTTCTAAGAGTTATAACAAGTTAAATTGCAATTATATCATCTTTAATGTCGATTAAATGAAGGAGAAGTAGATGCATTGAATACATTAGATGAATCAGAGAATAATTGCTCAGTGGTCATTGTTCTAACAGAGATTGCTGATGAAAAAGGACGGACGACATAAAAACAGCAAATTATTATCGCTTCTGCTTCTCCTTCCTGAACAAGACTGCTCTTACCGCCGGGAATAGGTTCACAATGAAGACATTAACTCTTATAAAGCACTCATCTGATTTTGTATACAACATTTTAATGGAACCAATTTTATGAGTGCTTTCTGATTGCACTGGCTTAGTAGCAAAAACAATAGCCAGCAGGTATGTATAAACAACACTATGGAATGGTTATTGATAAATAAGCTAGCTTTCCCCAGATGTCAAAGTTAGGAGTCTGTTATTGTCAACATGGAGAAATGGACGTTACATCATAAAGGATAATGTATTATAATTTCCATTTTCCTATGTATCATTTATTACCCTAATATGAGCCAATTAGAATATGTCTTATTCTAATTGGCTGTTACAATTTCAGAATTAAAAATACATTTATCAGTTAGAAAAGTGTAATATTTACTTCTCACTCCCAGAATACTCATGCCGCGTGACAACAGGCAATGTGTGCACAATTGCCCCAATTTGGAGTCTTGGTTATAGCTTCTCGTAGCACAAATCTGTTGCTTTAAAAGGTAGCACCCGACAGGCAAAGTTCAGATGCCCTAGCAATGCCTGTAACTGCCAGAGCTGTACCTTTTTCGCTTCTTTAACCGAATCCACCAGACAGCAGGTGGGTCAGTTTCTCTTCAAGCAACCGGAATAACATACTCCGCGAGTCCACTTCAATAACCAGGTAGGACAGAACCCCCACCGACCCAACCGTCTTTTCCCCCGCTATTGGCACACCAAACTCCGACGCAACGGCTCTAAATGAATCTAAGAGCCCCACACAGTCATCCGACTCCCGTGGGCCCACAAACAAGAAATCATCTAAATAGTGAGTTAGCAACGCTAACCCGGAAATCCGAGCAACCACCCATTCCAAAAAGGACGCGAACATCTCAAAATAAGAACAGGAGATAGCGCAGCCCATTGGCAAACACATATTAACGAAAAAGGAACCCTGAAACTGGCAACACAGCAGGTGAAAACAGTCCGGGTAGACCGGGAGCAGTCGGAAAGCGGACTCGATGTCCGACTTGGCCAACTGAGCTCCCCTCCCTGCTTCCCGGACCAACTCCAGAGCCCGATCAAAGGAGGCATAGTGAACGTGCGACACCTCCCTGTCAATGTCATCGTTCACCAACCCGCCGGACGGGTAGGACAGGTGGTGAATTAGCCGAAAGGATCCAGGCTCCTTCTTAGGGACCATCCCCAGCTGGGATACTCGCAAATTGGGAAATGGCGGCGTATCAAATGGGCTGGCCATCCTGCCCAAATGAACTTCCTTCATCAACTTCCCGTCTAATATCCCTTCTTTACCCACTACCGAACGCAGATTGTCCGCTAACGAAGGGGAATCCGAATGAACAAACGGAATCCAAAACCCTACCGAAAACCACTCCAGCAGGACCTCTGCATCCTTGCACTTGGGGTACTTGTCGAGCCAAGGGCGCATCCTTAGGACGCTCACTGGAGTCCTCCCCTCTAGGGAGATCCTCCCTAGTGGGCCTCCCACCTTGCTTACCCTTCTTGAAGCAACGCAGGGCAGGGTGGGCCCCTCCACAATGAGAGCACTTGTGTCTGAATCGGCACGATCCAAACCACTTGCAATGGCTCTCATTGTAGAGCCAACAGACGCCCCTGCGCTGCCCAGCTCCAGGAAAGGGGGACGGACGACTGGGGTCATCAACATCCTGTACCCCAAAGGCCATACCCGAACACACCGCCATCTTCTGATGAAATTGTTGATCACAGCGGAACCAACATTGACCCCCATAAACCTTGTATGCCCCCCATATAAGGTCTAAGTATCAAAACAACGCTGGTACCCTCTCAGGGAAGGCCCGCGTCAGCACACTCACAAATATTGAGAACCCTTGAAGCCAGTTCCCAAACGTACGCGGCAGCTGCTTGCTCTTCTCGCCATCTGCCTCCTTCCCCCGTTGCTCCGTCTGGAGGGACCAGGGACAGTACATCTATGTACTCACCTTTTATGATCTCCTCCTTAACCTCTAACGCCACATGCATACATAGGGGGGACAACTCGCAACGCGGCAAGCACCCCCGCACTCTCCCAGAACGCACCCCCACATGCCTACTCTGATCCCAGGACTAGGAAAGGAGCGCGCTAGCAGCTGGGCCTGGGAGCCTCTCTAAAACTGCCCTAAGCACCTCTTCCCCCCCCAAACCCACTCCTGGCCCAACCGCAATCTTCCGGTGTGTCCACTGCTGGCCGTCGGCTCCAGCACCGGCGTAATTACTGTGGAACGCACGGTTGAACGCAAGGCCTGGGACTGCCGCGCTCTCCTGCGCGATGTCATCACGTACGTGCCTTGTGTCTTGACGTCTTCATCCGGCGTGCGCACTCTGCATGGCATGCTAGCTGATGTCACGTCCGGTTGGGCCGGATGAGAAGAGCGCTGGCTGCGCGATCTTCTGGCCTCACCTCCGCCATTGCCGCCGTTGCCGCAGCCGCCATCTTGAGCCCGGACACCTTCAGCAGCCCGACTCCTGGGGACCGATGGCTGCTCCAAATGCTCGGCCGAGCCGCCACTACGTCTCCTCTCACGCTGCCGGACCCGGCTCGGGGAAAGGTGCGACGGAGGCCTTGATCTCCTGGTCCTCCGTCCGCCAGATGCCACAGGCTGACCGGATGCCTCTCCTTCCTCCTGGGCCTCGCGCCTCACCCCCGACATTAATTCATCCAGGGCTCCTCGACCGTGGGCCTCGAGATAAGCTTGCAGAAGCCTCTGCAAGTCAGCAGCTGGGGCAGCCATAACAGCGAGATGCACAGGCTCAGGGTAGATTTGCCGTTTATATAATAATAATAATAATTTTATTTTCTGAATTACAGGGGACAGTCAGCCAGGAAAACAGTTAGGAGCCCTCAACTGATCCTGCCGACTGGTAAGTCCCCTCTGTAACAAAAAGCACAGTTTGCCTGGAAAAGACCTATGGATTACAAGGCAGTTCGGTACTTTGCAAGCATTCTCCATGCCAATGCTTACCTACCTCTAACAGGCCACCCTGACTGTTAATTGAGACTAATTTACCACCCTGCTTGATGGGCACTTTTTGTCAAAAGACCGCACGAACGCTATGGGAGCTGTAAGCCCAGCCGCCATTTCGGGACTTCCACATGTTCGTGGCCATTTTAACTCCCGAACAGCGGTGTTTGCCGTCGAGTGTCTGGAACTAAAATTGGACACTCAAACAGGCGAACACCGCTGAGACCTCCATACCTTCGGGAAAACCTCGCCAAAACTACCGAACGACCAGGTGTTCGGTAGAAAGAATCAGCAACAGATGGGGATTTCAGCGAACCCAGGATGGCATACGCATGGCCTGCCGTTCAGGAGTTTTTATCCACGATCTTAGACCGACTGCAGGGCCAGCATTCATGGAACTGTTTTCGGCTACTGTGCCCGTGCGGTCGGTCAAAACTTCTAAGTCCCATATCTCCCGAACGGCTGAACCGAATGGGCTATTTATGGTACCATAAATACAAGCTATCTGGGGATACATCCGAACTTTGGGGAAAATATGTTCCTTTTTTATTTGTGTTATTTAGTTATCTAAGGGGAGGGGATGTACAGAATGTAAATTGTATGGATTGGTTATACTGCCAATTATGTGGGTGTCTCACTTGCATGGGCAGAATCGCATAAAAGAGAGTGTCTGTCAATAAACCCT
Source organism: Pelobates cultripes (assembly GCA_933207985.1). Taxonomy (NCBI): domain Eukaryota; kingdom Metazoa; phylum Chordata; class Amphibia; order Anura; family Pelobatidae; genus Pelobates; species Pelobates cultripes. The sequence continues at coordinate 133,479,627 of OW240918.1, read as the reverse complement.
CAGTTCTTCTTGACCCTTCAAAACGTAGCCTCGTCTCGTTCTTGAAAGGGGAATCTATGCAGCTTAATCACTTAGCTCTTTTCAGAGCTGTACTTGGCTTCCACTCCTGATCCAGCAGAAGGGAATAGGCGACTCCATCACTACACAGCGACTTGCCGGGAAGAAAAGGACGTCCCCAACGGCTGGTACCCTCACCATACCAGGGTAGCCGTTACATTGGTGGCAGCGGTGGGATGGTCCTTTCATCCACAGCGCAGATGCTGGATGGAGTCTCACTATGCCAAATCACTATGCCAAATTGAAGAGGCCTACCCTATAGGATCTACTGGAGAACCGAGGAAGGAGTGCCAGTAACAGACTACGGAGGGAGCTCATCGCAGACCTACTAGAGCTGGACGAGATGGATCGGTCCATGGACGTAACAGAGAACCAGAGGCCAGAAATCGAGGAAGACGAGGTCGTCCGCATCATACAGAGGAGACTGGCCTTCTACCCAGAGACATCAGTGGAGCTGATTGAGCGGCTGTTCCTCAATGCCAAAGCAGATATCCGGGAGAGGAGGGGGCACAAAATCGAACTGGTAAGAGCCCAGCAGCCCATTACACATACAGTTCCTGCTTCCCCTCTGCCTACCACTCCAAAGAAGGTGCCATTTACTGCGTTCAAGAGAAGAGAATGAAGAGGAGATCGACGGATATTTGGCCGATTTCGAGAGGCAGTGCTCCTTACACCAGGTGCCCCCTGAACAATGGGTTACTATTTTAGCTGGGAAGCTGTCAGGCAAAGCTAATGAGGCATTTCGGGCCCTCACCGCAGAGGATATACTACAATACCAGCAGGTCAAAAAGGTACTGTTGGCCTGTTATGCTGTGACGCCGGAGGCATATCGCCGCCGATTTCGTGAGTCTAAAAAGAAGGCCGTGGACTCTCACATGGAATGGGCCAACCGTCTACAGCGAGTGGCCACCCACTGGGTCCAAGGATGTAATGCCAGTACAGGGGAGGAAGTCCTACAATTGTTCTTAATGGAACACTTCTTCCAGGATTTGGCAGCTGATCTACAAGACTGGGTGAGGGATCGACGACCCAGCAACGTGAAGGAGGCAGCTCGACTAGCGGACGAGTATGCGGAAACGAGGAGGGTTAGTCAAGGCTCTCAACGTCCAACGAGCAGGTCAGAACCACGTACCCCAGCCAGTAATTATCGTCAGGAGTTCCGTGCTCCCGTACCTCCCGGGCCCCCTCGCCCGCAGGGGTCCACCAGCTACCCACGAGATGTATCCCGGATGGTGTGCCATCGCTGCAACAACCTAGGACACCTTGCCCGCCACTGCCCCCTGGGGTCGGCAGCCAACAATTGGCAATGACCCTCACCACCCACAGAGACCGCCTCCCCTCGCACTCCCATTTCTACCCCACGTACCTTGGCCACCCATTGCATGGAGACCGAGGTGGGCCCAGAGGATTGCCTGGGTATCTTGTATGAGACGGACCCGATACAAGCCGCATCACCAGATAATCGGCAACATCACCGACAAGAGATGCGGGTGAACAGTCAGGTGGCGCAAGGATTGAGAGACACTGGTGCAACCATTACCTTAATGCAGAGACATCTGGTAAAACCCGAACATTTGTCCAACCGCACTGTGGCTGTACGAGTTGCCGGAGGAGCTGTTTTTCGTTTACCCACTGCTCGGGTACACCTGGATTGGGGAGTCTGGTCAGGGAAGACCACTGTGGGCATCATGGACAATTTACCCGCTGAAGTCGTATTGGGCAATGACATTGGCCCTCTTGCATCAGCCTATCTACCTACAACTGCTGCTGCTTGCCCAGTGACCACACGTTCCCAGGCTTATGCTACAGACGACCCTGCACCAGGACGGGAGACCCAGGTAAGCCAAGAACCGACCCATAGGCCAGACCCCATAGAGAGACCCCTAGCTTGGTACAACCCCGAAGCATTTGGGAGGGAGACACGGGCAGATCCTACCCTCCAAAAATACAGGGAACTTGCAGATAGTGGGGGGGATGAGAAGGAACGTTTTATCTGGGATAATGGCCGACTGTATAGACTGACGGAAGGGAAAAAGAAGGGCGGTATTCCATCGCAGAAGCGCCAACTAGTGGTACCCAGGAAGTACCAGTTGGAACTTCTGCGAATTGGACACGATATTCCCTTGGCAGGACATTTAGGAGGTAACTGCACTACCTACAGGATTACCCAGACCTTCTTTTGGCCGGGAATCTCGAAGGATGTGCGGCGCTACTGTAGTACATGTGACGTATGTCAACGAGTGGGGAAACGAGGGGACCACCCGAAAGCAAGACTGTAACCCATGACCGTAATCGAGGAACCATTTAGCAGGGTGGCAGTCGATCTGGTGGGGCCCCTACCGAATCCCAGTCCCTCCGGTAAGAAATATATTCTTACCGTAGTGGACTACGCTACCCGCTACCCGCTACCCAGAAGCCGTCGCTCTGACGAATATCCAGGCCGACACTGTTGCCAGTGCTTTGGTCGGTATCTTCACCAGAGTGGGGTTTCCTCAAGAGATCTTGTCTGACCGAGGGACACAATTTACCGCAGATCTGACCCAACAGTTATGGAAGGTCTGTGGTATCAAGACCCTCTTCAGCTCCCCAGACTAACGGGCTCTGTGAACGCTTTAATGGTACCCTGAAACAATTACTGCGGACCTTTACAGCGGAATACAGAGACTGGGAGCGATTCTTGCCGCACCTCTTGTTTGCCTACCGAGAGGTGCCACAGGAATCCACTGGGTTCTCTCCGTTCGAGCTGCTCTATGGGAGACGAGTTCGAGGCCCCCTCGACCTCATCCGGGAGCACTGGGAAGGAGAGATGGAACATGAGGGTGTCCCTATTGTGCCATATGTTCTGGAGATGCGGGACCGCATGGAGCAGTTAGCTCGGATGGCTAGAGACCATATCCAGGCGGCCCAGGGTCGACAGAAGAGGTGGTATGATAGGGGTGCCCGCCAGAGAACCTTCCAGGAAAAGGGAACAAGCTCCAGACCTCATGGCAGGGCCCTTACAAGGTGGTAGCCCAAGTATGTGATACCACTTACGTAATAGCCAGTAACAAGGATGACCGTATTCGGAAATCCTTCCACGTGAATCTGTTAAAGGAATATCAGGAAAGGGCCGATGATATTGCAGCCATCTGCAGTCCAAATGCAGATGACTCAGACGGGCTACCTATCCCTGACTTGTTAGCAGGTCCCGAACCAAATAATATCCTCGGTACTATCCAACTAGGGGAGCGTTTGAACCCGGCAGAAACCCGGACAGATCAGACAGCTGTTGACCAAGAAGCGACTGACATTTTCCTAAGAGCCAGGATACACGACGTTAGTTTGTACCAATTGTACCAAGGTCATGCCATTCGGGATGAAGAACGCTCCCGCTACCTTTCAGCGCTTGGTGGACAGACTCCTTGATGGCTTCCAGGATTTCGCTTGTGCGTACCTGGATGACATTGTGATCTACAGCGAAACTTGGGGAGAACACCTCCAACATGTGGGGGCCGTACTGGATCAGATTAGGGCCGCAGGGGCTTCACTCTGAAGCCAGAAAAATTTCATTTTGGCATGGCCGAAGTACAGTACCTAGGACACCGGGTGGGATGTGGGAAGCAACGGCCGGAGCCAGCCAAAGTTGAGGCCGTGGCTAATTGGCCCACACCCCACACCAAGACCCAGATACTGGCTTTCCTAGGGACGGCAGGGTACTACAGGAAATTTGTCCCAGATTATATAGTAGTATCGCCAAGCCTTTAACAGATTTGACCAAAAAGAATCTACCTAAGATAGTCCTGTGGTCTCCCGCCTGTGAAACAGCATTTCAGACATTAAAGAACGCATTGATCAACGCCCCCGTGCTATCTGCCCCAGTCCCTAACAAAAGATTTGTCGTCCGCACAGATGCCTCCATGTACGGACTGGGGGCAGTTTTAAGCCAGATCGGGGAAGATGGAGGGGAACACTCTGTCGCGTACCTAAGCAGGAAACTGCTACCCAGGGAAGTGAGCTACATGGCAGTGGAAAAAGAATGTTTAGCCCTAGTCTGGGCCCTAAAGAAATTGACTCCATATTTGTATGGTCAGGAGTTCACTCTCATCACTGACCATAACCCCCTCGTGCGGTTGAACCGCGTGGCCGGAGATAATGGCTGTTTATTCAGATGGAGCCTCGCGTTACAACCTTATAATTTCTCCATACAATATCGGCCGGGTAAACTCAACGGGATGGCGGATGGCCTGTCCAGACAAACCGAAATAATGCCCTAACCGAAATCCGGACAGCCCCACGGTGACCCGAAAAGGATCAATCCGGGTCTGCCGGGGTGTCCCACAAAAGGGGAGCCATGTAACAAAAAGCACAGTTTGCCTGGAAAAGACCTATAGATTACAAGGCAGTTCGGTACTTTGCAAGCATTCTCTATGCGAATGCTTACCTACCTCTAACAGGCCACCCTGACTGTTAATTGAGACTAATTTACCCCCCTCCTTGATTTTTGTCGAAAGACCGCATGAACGCTATGGGAGTTGTAAGCCCAGCCGCCATTTCGGGACTTCCTTGTGTTCGCGGCCATTTTAACTCCCGAACAGCGGTGTTTGCCGTCGAGTGTCTGGAACTAAAATCGGACACTCAAACAGGCGAACACCGCTGAGACCTCCATACCTTGGGGAAAACTTCGCCAAAACTACCGAACGACCAGGCGTTCGGTAGAAAGAATCAGCAACAGATGGGGATTTCAGCGAACCCAGGATGGCATACGGATGGCCTGCCGTTCGGGAGTTTTTATCCACGATCTTAGACCGACTGCAGGGCCAGCATTCATGGAACTGTTTTCGGCTACTGTGCCCGTGCGGTCGGTCAAAACTTCCCATATCTCCCGAACGGCTGAACCGAATGGGCTATTTATGGTACCATAAATACAAGCTATCTGGGGATACCAAATTTATGTCTGTACCCCAAGTATTTGGGGTACATCCGAACTTTGGGGAAAATATGTTCCTTTTTAATTGTGTTATTTAGTTATCTAAGGGGAGGGGATGTACAGAATGTATATTGTATGGATTGGTTATACTGCTAATTATGTGGGTGTCTCCCTTGCATGGGCAGAATCGCATAAAAGAGAGTGTCTGTCAATAAACCCTCAGTTCTTCTTGACCCTTCAAAACGCAGCCTCGTCTCGTTCTTGAAAGGGGACAATATGCAGCTTAACCCTCTTTTCAGAGCTGTACTTGACTTCCACTCCTGATCCAGCAGAAGGGAATAGGCGACTCCATCACTACACAGCGACTTGCCGGGAAGAAAAGGACGTCCCCAACGGCTGGTACCCTCACCATATCAGGGCAGCCGTTACACCCTCCCTCTCCCTTTCCTTAAGAACCCCCAACATTAGCAACATTGAATCTTCCCTGATCCATCCCACAATCTTGGGCAGCAGTCATGTCCCCCCTTCCTTATTATTCCAGGGGGAATCTGATCTTTGTTATAACTTTGTGTGTAAAAAAAACAAAAAAAAAAACAATTTTACTCAAATATTTAGCAGAGATTGGCGGTGAAATGGCTACGTAAAAAAAGTGTAAAAATAACCTTAGGTAAATAGCCTGTGATGTCTACTTCATATAAATATATACTTTTGAGTGCCAATTTTGTTTTCTTTTATGGCTATTAAGCTTACAAGACAAACATACTAAATTCTAAAATCGCTCCACATTAAAAGTTTATGTGACCTAAAACTACGAAAAAAAACCTTAAAACCTAGACACATTATATATTCTGTAAATCAGAACTAAATTAATTAATTTTTAATTACTTTCCTTAACCTGCACTAATTATGAACTCATTATTATTGCAAAAACTAATAAAAAAAAAACAATATTTTGACATTTAAAAAAAAAACTTTTTATAATAAATAAGCATTTATATATGTATTTGTTACATCAAATTAAAGCCCTTTTTGTCCTTTAAAAAAGGTATATAATATGTGTTGGTACAATAAATTAGTAAAATGCAAACTGCAGTTGTGTCCTGAAGTGCAAGACAAGCTATTGAAGTTGTGTCCTTAAGGGGTTAATAGCCTTCTAGAGGCTGCAGGAGTCTCCTGTGTGTGATAACAGTTAAAAAAAAAACTAAACAAAACTATAAATATATATATATATATATATATATATAAAAATCTGATATTTGAGAGCAGATCCCAATCAGACATGTTCTTATTACAATTAAATGTTACCTTATTCGGGTTTATATTTGTCGCCCCAAGTCACAGCTGACATATCTTTGGTTATGTTACTTAATGTATTCAATGTTCTGTGTGAGCCCTTTTCTAAAATTCAGTATATTCTATTTGTGTGTTGCGGAGGTTTTGTGCACACATGCTGTTCACTGCATGATTCACCCCCTGTGTTTTGTTTTTTCTTCTTACAATATATTTTTATTAGACCTATGTGCAAACATACTAGACTGGAGGTAAAGTAAAACAGATTCAAAACAATAAAAAAAAAAAATACAAAAATTCAGAGCACTGCAGAAAAAAAAAAAAATTAGAAAAAAGAAGACCAACGAGGCAGCAGGGACCAGAAATTGTTGGCATATCAATGAAATATACAAATATACAATCATATCAAAATGAAAACACAGTAAAGAAAATATTGCAATTTTCATATCATATATCATATAACACAGAGGTATGAACCTCTATATTAATATTAAATATTAATCACAGAAGTTAAAAAGTGAGCGTATACAATGTCTCGCGTTAAAGGACCACTATAGTGCCAGGAAAACATACTCGTTTTCCTGGCACTATAGTGCCCTGAGGGTGCCCCCACCCTCAGGGTCCCCCTCCCGCCCAGCTCTGGAAAGGGGAAAAGGGGTAAAACTTACCTTTTTCCAGCGCTGTGCGGGGAGCTCTCTTCCTCCGATCCTCCTCCTCCCCTCCTCCTCCCCGTCGGCTGAATGCGCACGCGCGGCAAGAGCTGCGCACGCATTCAGCCGGTCGCATAGGAAAGCATTATCAATCCTTTCCTATGGACGCTTGCATGCTCTCACTGTGATTTTCACAGTGAGAATCACGCAAGCGCCTCTAGCGGCTGTCAATGAGATAGCCACTAGAGGCTTTGGGGGAAGGCTTAACCCATTCATAAACATAGCAGTTTCTCTGAAACTGCTATGTTTACAAAAGAAAGGGTTAACCCTAGCTGTACCAGGCACCCAGACCACTTCATTAAGCTGAAGTGGTCTGGGTGCCTAGAGTGGTCCTTTAATAAAGTTGAGTAGAATTTTACATATATCTTATTTTACCGGTGAAACAGCAAGTGGCTGTGAGAGACCCATTTTCATAAAGTTTCCTTAACTCTTGTTCATTGAATTTCAATATCATAACCCCATTGGTGCACAGAAACAAATACACGATTCCCCCAAATCTATAGTTAGGTCATATTGCAATATGTGTAGGCTTCCACGGCTTTAGTTCGCATAGAGTAGGCTGGTTTCACCCCGCATTGAAACGTGATTGCCCAGTTCTTTTTGCTAACTAGGGATAAATCTAACTTTTCTGCTAATGAAACTACGGTTCTAAAACTTTGTACATGTACAATTATTTGTTTGACTATCTATATATTCAAATTTGAACCTAGGTTAAGAAAACAAAGTAGAATCAATGCTGGCAGAAACACAGTGAATAGCAAGGTACATGTGAGACAAGATTATAATATACTCCAAGTTATTCACAATGCGAATGTGCATAGGGGTAGTGCAAGGTTGCCCAGTAGGTAGATCCCCAGATGTTTTAAAACGACAGCTTCCATGATGCTTTGTCATTCTAAAAGCATGCAAAGCATCATTGGAGTTGTAGTTCTACAACATCTGGGGATCTACCTATTGGGCACCCCTGGTCTAGTGAGTACAGCTATTATTATTATTTTATTATTTATATAGTGCCATCAGATTCAGTAGCGCTGTGCAATGGATGGACTAACAGACATGTAATTGTACCCAGACAACTGGACATACAGGAACAGAGGGGGTGGAGGGCCCTGCTCAATGAGCTTACATTCTGGTGCAGGCTTCCCCAAACTCCAGGCCCTCCAGATGTTGCTGAACTACAACTCTCATGATTCTCAGCCTATTTCATTCATAGACTCATGGGAGTTCTAGTTCAGCAACATCTGGAGGGCCGGAGTTTGGGGAAGCCTGTTCTAGAGGATGACCTAGCATAAAACATTCAATGGACCAGCATGGGAGACTGCGGCTTGACACATCCAATGTATTAGGACCTTAGTGGATGCTATAGCATAGGTACGTAGCTCGTAGATAAAATCCTGTTAGTGCTTAGGACAAATAGCAATATTGAGAGACAAAGAAAGGAAGAGGGAGGGAGGGAGGGAGAAGAAGAAAAAAGGAGGATTTGGAGGAAGATGAGGGGGCGAGGGTGGTGGGAAGAAGCGAAAGAGAGAGTGAATGATTAAATATGTTAAACTTCTAAAACGATTAACTATTTTGTTAAATATTTTAATATATTCACACACATTTTAAATATATATTTCTTGATATTTTATATTTTTAAAATCATTTGAAAAGTTTGTCCAAAAATGTTAAATTAAAGACATAGTCTGAGCAGGGAGATATTAGATTGACAGCAATTGAAGCAAACAGCTACATGGTCTTATTTTTATTGTATTTCTCTCTCTCTTTTAATTTGTCGGATTTAAGTATCGTAGACGGTTTCAAATCTAGAGCAATCAACCAGACTTTGGCGCTCAGTGAATACATGAGAAATCAGATATATTTGAGATTTGGGGGCCTAAGGTGTTATAACACTTAAAAAAGCTATTTATGGTGCTTAAGTGATTTCCAAGTCATTAATATAAACTGGGTTGGGCTGTAGTGGGTACTGTAATGGGAAAAGCCACCATGAGTCACCATGAGTCTGGAGTCACGTGTCTCCACTATAAAGTTGAGTTACTTTGATAAAGAGAATACAGTCTTGCTGACTCTAAAACCTACACAGGTTTTTTAAAATGTTTTTCTATATGATTACTACAGTGGGTGACCAGAACAGTGAAAGCCAACAGACAATGGAGATAAAATGTATTGAGAGAACATTTTCCCTTTTGACTATAAAGAAAAGTAGCTGGAGCAGTCAATATAAAATAATTGATGGATAGATGCTTCGTGTTGCTTTTTTTTATGGAGCACATCTCAAATGGTGCCAAGTCTTGGACCAGCCCTTGACGTAGGCTATAAGAATGAGTCAAAAGAGCTCTGGAACACCCATGTAAAAAAATTATAATATTGTCACCAATCTGCATTTAGACTGCACCTTTCTGTCTCAGTCGGCTACTGTTTATTTCATTAACAACAAAAATATACGTGGGAGAAAATCTCCCTCCCACCCACCCCCCCACAAAAAAATAAATAAATGATTATTGTAATTAAATAAATTGTTTGGAAGAGCAAAAACAGAGTTTTATTCACCTACTTGGGGCTTTCTAGAAAATATTTTGTATACATCAGAAGTAAAGCCATAACGTTTTGTGATATTAGAAACAAAGTTGTGCCTGTTACTGCCCATGTTTGCTACATCTTACTGTTAACTGTGGTTATGGTGCTAAGAAATCGAAATGCTTTTAGTTCCTTACTTACCTGTGACCCCCTGGTCATTCCCTCTACTGTGACATTTAAAGAGTAAGTCCCCTTCTGCATTGGAAATAGCAATTCCACTGCATTTGGACAGAATTAGGAACAAAGTGTCAAATCATTACAAAAAACAGTTTGACCCTGTAACGGACCGTTTTGCCCACAAGAGGTTAAAAACCGTTTAGGCGATATTCCCCTTTTTCAGCTGCACAGACAGCTACTGCAAGCACCAATCTCCCAAACTGCAAACCCACGAATTCACCAACTCCCGAACTGCAACCAAGGGAATACTCGAAACTCCAAAACTGCATACACACGAATAGCTGCTAGCAGACGAACAGGAAAAGCCCCCAAGCAGCTTACACTCCTGGCAATCAGTCTCTAACAGCATACAGTAAATCCTCCCCCCAATAATGAGACGACACTTCACTTTGAGGGTTAAGCAGGAACTGCTCTGTAATGGCCACACACTGGCTTTTATGCAAGTCCCCATGCAAGGGGACATCCCACAGGGTGGGACACAGTACAACCAATCGTTTACAGGAGAACCGTAAAACACACCCACAATTACATCACAATCCCTCCTCTCTGTCCTGGAGATAATTGTGAAATAATCCAATTATCTCCCAGGACAGAGGCAAGACTCCATTAACCACATGGCAGTAATAATACAATAAAAGACATAAAATTACATACAGTTACATTTATTCCATAAAACATAGACATTCTACATATCCCCAGATAGCTTAGATCTGAGTGCACATTACTACCGAATGGCGCTCAGATCACATAAATACAGTTCAATCGCCATGGAGCCAAAGTCTTTCATACAGTCTTTCAGTATGCGGCTGGGCTCCATGGCATAGCTATCTGGGGTAGCATGGCTTTAACAGTCCGCAGAAAGGCACGAATAAACCTTTCTGCCGGTAAAATAAAAGTTTAAAATGCAGGACCATAGTCTAAAGGGAGCAGGCGAGCAACCAGGCTTCTCCAGTGTACAGTGGCGAGGTTGGTTTCGCCACAGACCCCTTATGTGATGGAGCCAGGGACTCCTGGCATCATAATCACTATAGTGCACTGTAGTGGTTATGGTGCACAGAATGCCTCTTTAGGTAGGGAATATATAAGTCATAGTAAAGCTAAATTATGAATTTTATTGCTGTAGGAATAATTAATTACCGTATATACTCGTGTATAAGTCGATCTCATGTATAAGTCGAGTCCAGTTTTGTGACCAACAATTGTGAAATATGCTATGCCTCGTGGATAAGTCGAGGGTAAAACTTGGGGCTATGAAATTCTGTGATTTTTATAATTATATACACACACACACTCATACAAACAAACACTCTGCATTATATACACACACACTCATACAAACACACACTCTGCATTATATACACACACACACACTGCATTATATACACACACTCTGTGTATATAATGCAGAGTGTGTATATAATGCAGAGTGTGTGTTTGTGTAGTGTGTGTGAACTAGGTGGGGGGAGGGCATTTTTATTATTTTAATTTTTATTTTATTTTAATATTATTTTTTTTTTATTATTTTAATTTTTTTTTTGTCCCCCCTCCCTGCTTGTTAACTGGTCAGGGAGGGGGGCTATCTTAATCCCTGGTGGTCCAGTGGCATGGGCTGTGAAGTGGGGGGGGCCAGCAGGAAGCATTTACTTACCTTTCCTGCAGCTCCTGTCAGCTCCCTTCTCCTCCGTTCCAGTCAGCTCCACTGTAAGTCTCGCGGTCTGGTTGC
>OW240918.1:133428407-133468087 GCA_933207985.1 Pelobates cultripes | reverse complement strand
TGGCTGTCTGCCTGGGTGTCAGTGACTGTCTGCCTCTGTGTGTGTGCGCACATCTGCTAGTGAGGGAGCCTCTGTGTGTGTGCCTGCTAGTGAGTTTGTGTGTGTGTGTGTGTGCCTGCTAGTGAGTGAGCTTGTATGTGTGTCAGTGAGCTTGTCTGTAGGGATCATATGTGTGTGTGTGTTAGTGAGCTTGTCTGTAAGGAGCATGGGTGTGTCAGAGCCTGTCGGTGGTGAGCATGTGTGTACAGTGAGCTTGTCTGTAGTAAGCATGAGTGTGATCGTGAGCTTGTCTGTAGTGACCATATGTGTGTCAGTGAGCTTGTCTGTAGTGAGCATGTGTATGTCAGTGAGCTTGTCTGTAGTGAATCTGTGTGTTAGTGAGCTCTTCTGTAGGGAGCATGTGTGTGTCAATGGGCATTTCTGTAGGGAGAGTGTGTGCGCATCAGTGAGCTTGTCTGTAGTAAGCTTGTGTGTGTATCAGAGTTTGTCTGTACTAAATTTGTGTGTGTGCCAGTAACCTTGTCTTTGTATGTCAATGAGATTGTCTGTCAATGAGCCTATTTGTGTGCATCAGTAAGATTGTCTGTGTCTGTGTGTGAGTATGCTTTACTGTATAATTTAATTACCCTAAAATAACTAATATTTTGAATTAGAAGAAGAAATGTATCAATATATATATATATATATATATATATATACTGTTGCATCACCAGGGCTCCAGTATCCAGGCAATTGAAATGGTTGGCTGCATTCTCAGATTTCCTAAAAATGTAACTTTTATTGAAATATTTAAGAGAAGATCAATGTTTCAGACCCTCTTGTGGACTTTCGGCATGATCCTGATGCAAGTCCACAAGAGGGACTGAAACGTTGATCTTCTCTTAAATATTTCAATAAAAGTTACATTTTAAGGAAATCCGAGAGTGCAACCAACTATTTCAATTGCCTATATATATATATATATATATATATATATATATATATATATATATATATTTGTGTTAAGGGCTCATGATAGTACAGAAGATACAAACACTGATAAGTGTGGGATAGTGTGAAAGAGCAAGTCGGTTGTGGTGTGCCGGAACCGACGATGAGGTAGGCCTGCAAATAAAGAGGGCCCACCAATAAGAAATGTATGAGAAAAAGGAGTTAATAAAAGAGGAGTGGGTGGGAGGGTGATGCAGCGCTGACCTCGAACGGTATGGAGCCAGGTAAGGGGTGTCCCTTAAGTAGGGAGAAGGTGAGTCATACGCCCCTCCCACAATTACAGGCCAAAAGGCCTTAATACTTGTGTTAAGGGCTCATGATAGTACAGAAGATACAAACACTGATAAGTGTGGGATAGTGTGAAAGAGCAAGTCGGTTGTGGTGTGCCGGAACCGACGATGAGGTAGGCCTGCAAATAAAGAGGGCAAAAGTAGAAAATATACTTTATTACGAAACGAGCAGTATACATACTTCAACCAGACATATCTTGAAAGGCATTTCTAACTTCTTGTACCGGGTTAGGTATGTATCTAGAGTATGCAGAAGACTTCCAGCGCCCTAGTGACTTGATAACATGTACTGGAATGTTTGCACTGGACGCTGTGGAGGCCGCCCCTATGCGGAAGGAGTGGCCCGAATAGTTAGCTGATTTTAGGCCTAGTTGTGTAAGTAGGGACCTGACGTGGGTCATGAAGGTGGTGGTAGTGAGTACCGAACCTTGTAGACAGAAAAGCGGTTGAGATGGTGATGCTTTGAAATGCTGAGTATAGGTGTCCAGTAATGTGACGGGGCACCACACGTTGTGGGTAGGATAGTATCTAACCTCTACCGGGGGTGCGTGTTGATTGGTTTTGGAGTGATGCAGAGCTAAAATATAGTAATCCATGTGTTTCGTTAAGTGTAAATGAAGCAGAATGTGAGTGGACTGGGATGTGTTGATGGCGGTAAATTCTCTTGGTCTCAAGAAACCATAAAAGCTACGTATATGGCGGTTTTTATAACAAGGTTTGTGTTGTTCGCAAAGGGTTTTGAATCTAGTAGGCTGGATAAATCCTTGAAGATATTGAAGTCTATAGGTAGCCTTTGCGCGGTACGTGGGGGTTCGGATCTCTGGATACCTCTAAGGATGTTTTTGATCTGGTAGGAGGACATGAAACTTGTGTTGTTTGGTTGTAATGTTAGCATGTGATGTTGTATGCCTGTCAGATATAGCTTGATTGTGTTGTAAGATAATTTAAGTTTGAGGTGGCAAAAAGAAGCAAAACCTAACAAAGATGTCATGATGAAAGGTTGTGTGATGTTGTGCAGTGACAGGAATCTTTTAAATAGAAGGAAAGCCCTGTCATATGTTCTCCGGGTATTGGTGGACAGTGCTAATTGTGCCAATGTCCTGCTATGTTGCATAATAGCTTCTAGTCCATGACTAGCTGGTGGAAAGGTGGAGTGGTTGTGGCTGTACGTGCGGCTGACGGAAGTATTTGCCGAAAAGCCTGAAAATTGAAACGAGACAAATTGTCAGCAGCCGTGTTACAAACACCTGGGACATGGACACAAAACAAGAAGAAATTATGGCATGCAGCCAGCCAGGTGAGTTTCCTCAAGAACCTCATAATGGTCAGTGACTTGGATCGGCCTTTGTTTATGATGTGGCAGGTAGCTTGGTTGTCTGAGTGGCAACGTACTGACGAACCTGCCCATAGATGCCCCCATGTCACGGCAGCTGCCACAATGGGATACATCTCAAATAGAGCTGAGGTAGTGGAAAACCCTTCCAGGTCCTGTACCTCTGGAGGCCAGCTACCCCAAAGCCATTCATTCCCGTAAATTGCTGCAAAACCTGTGGTAGACGCCGCGTCTGACCAGATGGTAGGTGAGGAGTCAGACAATTTAGGGAGAAACATGCTTTTCCCATTCCAGGTGGTCAAAAGTTTCTCCACATAAGTAGGTCTGCCGTGGCTTGGGTATCCAGTGGTAACCTGTGTGCATCATGTCTAAACAGTGGGAACATGGTTAGGAGCCGTGAGATGAAAGCCCGGCCTTGAGGTATTATGCGCATGGCAAAGTTCAGTGACCCAAGTAGAGACTGTAATTCTTTGCGATTGCAAGTACCGAGGTGTATGTAGAGGTTAATGTTGGTGAGAATGTTCTCTATCTTGGTGCGTGGCAGGCTGGCTTGCATGGTGGCTGAGTCTAGCATGATTCCCAGAAAGGTGATGACTGTATCTGGTCCTTCAGTTTTGGTGGGGAGACTGGAACACCCACCTGTTTAAAAAGACTGATGGTTTCTATGAGGCTACTGGGAGGGGAAGTGTTCTCTTCGATCAGTAAGAAATCATCCAGGCAGTGTATAACTGTAGGGCATCTGGCTACATTTAATAATAACCAGCATAATGTTTCGGCGAATACGTCGAAAATGGCCGGACTACTTTTTGAACCAAACGCTAGGCGTGAGAAAAAGTAGTAGTGCCCGGCCCACTTAATGCCATGCAGGTGCCATAGTGTAGGGTGGATAGGCAATAATTTGAAGGCATTTGTAATGTCAGTCTTGCTGAGCCATGCTCCGACCCCTGCCTGCATGATAGCTGTAATGGCGTGATCTATGGTGGAGTATTGAAGTGAAAATTCCTCAGAGGGGATAAGGGAGTTCAGACTAGGTGAGGCAGAGGTGTGAGGTGCAGACAGATCGATGATAAGTCTTTGTTTGTGGGAAGATTTCCCTGTGACAATACCGATGGGGTTTGTCCGCCATGTGGAAAAAGGAGGGGACTGAAAGGGTCCCAATAGGAAGCCCTCTGCCACTTCTTTGGCTATGAGTGTGCTAACCGCTGTAGGGTTTTGTTGTGCAGATTGTAAATTAGGACATTCAAGGATTCCTGAAGGCATGTGTATGAGACCAGTATGGAATCCTTGTGATAGACCAGTGATGATGAAGTCTACCAAATGTCTGGATGGATGTCGTGACAGTAATGCCGTGAGTACAGAAATATTTATCTCGGTTAAGTATTGCTTAGGGTACATTTTATTTGGACACATGGTTTTCGCATGTGCCCTAAAACATTTTGAACATATATGCAATAACCGACAACCGCTGTAATTACATGCACCGACACTGAAATTATTACATATTTGGGACTTCCCCAAAAACTTGATAGGTCGACCCAGTTTGTCTTTGGGTGTTCTCTCTGCTGACACAGCGGAGCTAGTGCCCTGCGAGGTGGTAGGTTCGTTCGCAGTGGTCGGACAAAAATTGGCAGTATGAGCCATGGAGGAGCAGTGTGCACAGGCCGGTGCTCTTAGACCTGCAAAAGTGCCTGCAAAAAATGATCGTATCAATCTTACTCCAGTTGGACCTTGTCCCGTACTGTGAGAAGGCGCCAGACACTTTGGCAGAAAAAGATCTATGGTAGTCATAGAAAGCTGACCCACCATATTTGTTGCCCAGATCAACCAGCCTGTGCATATATAAGTCAAACTCCTCACGTCTGTGGGGATATACCGTACAGACCACATCCCGATAAATGCCAAAAGCTAATACAAATTCTGGAATGGTTAGCTTCCTATTTAATCGTGCATCCCTGGATTTGACTACCACAGAAATATCGTCATAAGCGTAGGTCTTATGTTCCACTATATCCTGGGAGGCAATTAGTAGTGAGGCCAGATTGACATCTTTACCTTCCAGGATATCTCTCCTGAGGTGCTCAGGAATCATGTGGGCAGGGTAAACTTCTTGGTCATCCGAGGTGATAGCTGGAGAAACTGATTGCAACTCCACCACTGATGGGGGAATTGCCGTGGCCGGTCCAGCCATAGTGAGGGCTGTAGTGACCGATTCAAGTTTCTCCAGCCTAGAATTGACCTTGCTCATGGATGTCATGAGGGACGTGAGCATGTCATGTATGTTCCCTGGTTGGGACTGGCTCGACCCTTCCCCAGCGTCCGTGTTATCGGTTGAGGTGTGTAATAATCTGTAAAGTTCCGCTTTCCTTGCTGTTGCTGGAAAAGGGATTTGTCGTCTCCTGAGTTCGCTAGTGATACGAGGGATAGTCCATGATCTGAAAGATGCTGGACTAGCCGTATCTTCCTCCTGTGATGGGGTGTTGGTTCTAGCCGGAGTCCTTGGGATGGAGAAATCCTCTACCCCTTCTTGAGACATACTAGATTACAAAGTATATGGTTAGCGTAAAAAACCCCCGAGGGGATGTACTGGCAGGCTAATTATGCCGGATGAGGCGAAAAATTAAAACTTGTTCTTTGGTGACAGGTGAGGCCCTGCTAGTTGCCAAGTGGCTATGAGAGGCTCTATCTATGCGTTGGCGCGAGGGGTTATTGAGGCCACCCGACGTAGTGGCAGGAAATCGTAGGCCTCTCGGTGACAATACAAGAAAACAGGGGAAGGGAGTGACAGGTGGCACCCTCTCTATTATGCGAGGCGGCTAACTCACGTGTGGCCCGGGGGGCATTACCTCCGAAACGTTGAGGCGGGGTGTTGGCCTCGCGGACCACTAAACGATAGGCAGAATGCCTGGAGGGGGGATACCTATTTGGGCCTATAACCCCTAAAATTGCCAGTACTCTATGTCCTAAGTAGAGGAGGAACCATATGTGATGTATGGCGTGAGCAGGCTTAACGTACCTGGTAGTATGTATGCGTTAGATAAGCGATAGGTAGAGAAAACTGGAAAAACCTAAAGGGATAGAAAAACCAAATATGATAGTGTGAGAATTGGATCCTATGATACCAATTTAGACTAGTTAGTTGTGGTGAGTTCTAGTAGTACATATGGAAGGGAATATATGAATGATATTGGCCCGACTGGCCCTGTCTGTGGTATGGTAATCATGCTTGGGGGTGTGTATGATATGTCTCTATGGTGACCAGATTTAATAGTAATGCTAGTGTTTGTAGTATAATAAGGTGCAGGATTTAAAATAATACCGTATATGTTAGGCCGTAAACGTAAGCCATGAAAAGAGGTAAGTACGAGGTACAGAAATATTTGAGAAGTTATCCCAATTAGGAAACAACGTGACGTATGAGTGGTTGAATCAAGACGTGTGATTCAACCCGAAAGTTTGTGAGATTTGTGAGACCGTGTTCTTGTGTACTTGGTATGTCGTTTGAGTACACAAAGAAAAAGTCAGAATATATAAGTGCCATGTAAGAAACGTGAGTACATGGTATGATAGAAACGTAATTTCTAAACATAATTTATAACGTAAATCCTACAAAAGATATCTGTAAAATGTAAAAGCTTGTCTAAGCTTAACTCCCTAAATAAATGTATATAACATGAAGAATTTCAATAAAACTTTAATGATACCATATCTGCTAAAAGATTAAACCATAACCTAAATAAACACTTATTCATAAGTAGTTAACAGGGGTATTGCCCCAGTCATGCAAGGATTTTGTAATTTGCATAAAATAATTAACAGTAATAACATGAAACCAATTATAGCTGATGATATGCATAACAAGTTTGCTTAATACAAGAAAAAACCGAACCGATATGCCTGCCGGCAGCAAAGGGGTTAATATGCCTGTGACTTGGCCGTAAAGCGTGTGGCCGTAAAGTAAGGCCGTTTAAAATCGCGACGCCGTGGGAAATGATCCGGGCGACGGACTTACGATTTTGAAGTCCTGTGGACTTAATCTGCGACGAAAACACCGGGTATGTGCGTGGCTGAACGGGCGGAAAACCTGTAAGGATTCCTGGACACAGCTACACCAAACGAAAACCGCGGGTTTTGAAAAGCAAGATGGCGCCGTACGTGAACCGGAAGTGGATTCTCGATGCAGCGCTGACCTCGAACGGTATGGAGCCAGGTAAGGGGTGTCCCTTAAGTAGGGAGAAGGTGAGTCATACGCCCCTCCCACAATTACAGGCCAAAAGGCCTTAATACATATATTACAGAATAATTTTTAAAATAAAACCTTTTGAAAGTAGATTCTGAAGACCAATATGTAGCTTTTAATAAATCTAAAGAGCCTCCTGCTTGAAAAACCTTAGTAGACAGAGCTCCTCTGGAAAATCCCTCCAAATATAGAGATATCAATACCTGCCATAAACATAGTTTGTCTTACCCATCTGGCTAAAGATGTAGAAGTGACAGGGAGAAAAGGTTTACGAAAATAAATTAATAGTTGAGACAAATTAGCAATCTGACTCTTACTTCTGAAGCTGGCGGGACATTTTAACTTTTATTAGACTAAACTAATGAGGAGGCTAATCATGTAACTCAAACCAAGATGGCCACCCCCAGCAGGTAAACGTTGGGAATGGTGAGCAGCAAAGTTAGACTGAGATGGCCGCCCCCAGCAGGTAAACATTGGAAATGGTGAGCAGCAAAGTAAGACTGAGATGGCCGCCCCCAGCAGGTAAACATTGGAAATGGTGAGCAGCAAAGTTAGACTGAGATGGCCGCCCCCAGCAGGTAAACATTGGAAATGGTGTGCAGCAAAGTTAGACTGAGATGGCCACCCCCAGCAGGTAGACATTGGAAATGGTGAGCAGCAAAGTTAGACTGAGATGGCCGCCCCCAGCAGGTAAACATTGGAAATGGTGTGCAGCAAAGTTAGACTGAGATGGCCGCCCCCGGCAGGTAAACATTGGAAATGGTGTTCAGCAAAGTTAGACTGAGATGGCCACCCCCAGCAGGTAAACATTGGAAATGGTGTTCAGCAAAGTTAGACTGAGATGGCCACCCCCCAGCAGGTAAACATTGGAAATGGTGTTCAGCAAAGTTAGACTGAGATGGCCGCCCCCAGCAGGTAGACATTGGAAATGGTGTGCAGCAAAGTTAGACTGAGATGGCCGCCCCCCAGCAGGTAAACATTGGAAATGGTGTGCAGCAAAGTTAGACTGAGATGGCCGCCCCCCAGCAGGTAAACATTGGAAATGGTGAGCAGCAAAGTTAGACTGAGATGGCCACCCCCAGCAGGTAAACATTGGAAATGGTGAGCAGCAAAGTTAGACTGAGATGGCCGCCCCCAGCAGGTAAACATTGGAAATGGTGTGCAGCAAAGTTAGACTGAGATGGCCGCCCCCAGCAGGTAAACATTGGAAATGGTGAGCAGCAAAGTTAGACTGAGATGGCCGCCCCCCAGCAGGTAAACATTGGAAATGGTGAGCAGCAAAGTTAGACTGAGATGGCCGCCCCCCAGCAGGTAAACATTGGAAATGGTGAGCAGCAAAGTTAGACTGAGATGGCCACCCCAGCAGGTAAACATTGGAAATGGTGTGCAGCAAAGTTAGACTGAGATGGCCGCCCCCAGCAGGTAAACATTGGAAATGGTGTTCAGCAAAGTTAGACTGAGATGGCAGCCCCCAGCAGGTAAACATTGGAAATGGTGAGCAGCAAAGTTAGACTGAGATGGCCGCCCCCAGCAGGTAGACATTGGAAATGGTTAACAGCAAAGTTAGACTGAGATGGCCGCCCCAATAGGTAAACATTGGAAATGGTGAGCAGCATAGTTAGACTGAGATGGCCTCCCCAGCAGGTAAACATTGGAAATGGTGAGCAGCAAAGTTAGACTGAGATGGCTGCCCCAGTCAAGAAGTTAGAAAAGAAAAGTACAAACCGCACCAAATCAGTCAGCCCAGGTTGCGGTCCACTAGATGGTACTTCCTGCAAATGGCGGCCAACACTCTGTATAGTGCCCCTGACAAGAGCCATCATTAGAACTCTGCATTGTTCCACAGTCTATGCAGCATCTACTTGGGTTTTTTTGGCATGAGAGCATGGACATGGCTTCTGTTTCACAATATTAGGTATAGAAAAAATTATTAATTTACTAAGTACAAATATCATTATTATTAACCAATCATTTTCGTTCAGTTAGTGGAGTGTTTAATTTCTCTGATGTGAAATGCAGGCCTGAGTACTCTGCGTATGTCTTCTGTAACATTTTTTTAATTTTATTTCCATGACTCAAGATAATGAAACAAATAGAAAAAATCATCTCTCTCTGAAATCTTCTAGTTCAGGAGCTTAACATAACTGCCACTAAAAATATCATGCAGCCTCTCCCAAGACAGCAGTTATGCCGTAACAGTAAATAATGAGCAATCTTGCAAAGTGCTGTGCAATAGCGGTACGAGGGGCCCGTAGGGAATCGTAATAGCTCACACCTTGGATTTCTTATTAAACCTATTCCCACTTCTCATCAAGGTGTGCAGGCTCCCGCCGTGCATGGCACCCGAGGGGAGACAAACAGGCAATCACAGCAGATGCAGCAGAGACAGAAGAGACATAAAATCAGATGAAGAACCGCAACGCAGGGGGGCAGATATTAGGAAATAAGGGCACATTGACCCCTTTCTGTTATACAATGATTGCCATCCACTGCGATCTAATACTTGAAAACAAATCTGCCCTTCTGAAATTGTATTTAGAAGCCATCCAGTACATGTCATACAGTGATGGAAAAACTCTGTCAAAGCGTCGAGAGAAATGTTCCATTTTAGCGCAGTTGAGGCTAATGGCAAGAAAGCACCATTATAGAACATTCACTAATTACATTATCGCTTTCATTAAGTAAACAACAATAAATATCTAAGTATAACACTTATATTGGTAAAATAAGGATTGCAATTATTAAGCAAATTTCTTAAAAGAGAGCAGTTGAAACATACCATTGGTTTCCATGGTAACTCCTTCGTGTTAGAACTGCACCACAACCTGTTTATATAATAAAAGAGAATGATGGGATTGTAGTTCCAGAACATCGGTGTGTGTGTAGTTGCCTGCGGTAGTGTGATTGAGTAATTGTTGGGCACCGTTTACTATACACTATTTAGATCACGCTTGGCTGAGCTTGGCGGACGCACCATGGCGGGATTACTGTTTACCCAATGCCAAAGTCCTGCCACATTCACATTGCACTAATATTGTTAAGCTCACAGTGGAATCGTGGGATTTGGATAAAGGGGACGGTTTCATCAAGGACAAACGTCAGTGAATGTCTCTGTGTGTGAATGTCTCAAAGAACATTGAATGTGTGGACAAATGGCTCAGATTAAAAACTCAAATAATCTATTTCTTTCGCATTGCAAAACTGATTGAAAGTGTTGAATGCGGTCTTTGAGCGGAGTAACTGTACGAAATGTAATTTACAAAATAATACAATATTTCAAGGTTGAAAAGTTATAAAGTTGAAATGTAACATTCTCCAATATAAACAACACATTTTCATTGTTTAAAAATAAGCCCACGTTCCCTTGAATGAAGAACGCACACTGATAATAATTATCCAACTATCAGCACTGCAGTCTGGGCAATGTAGCGTAGCCAGCAGTTTTACCAACAGACAGCCTACCTTCCCAAAAAGAAAGAACGGCTTCCAAACGTCTATTGGAGCTCCCATGGAGTGAACAGGGCCATTTGTCCCATTTGATGAAGAAGCACCTTACTGATACATACATATAGTTTACATTTCTCTGAAGAGAATGACAAGGAGAGAATCTGAAAGCAATACGTCAGTAAATATTTGGCAACAAAAAAATCTGTATAAAGTCATCCTGCTTCTTTACGACTGATGTCCTGAACACAGAATGACCACAGATAATGTCCTTTCCCAGAGAACCCAGAGAAGAATATATCTGTCTCATTCTTAGACTTGTTCATGACCGGTGTATAGTCGCCATATGGGCAGTCGGACTCCAGGACAACCCTCCCACATACCTAACCCAATAATCGCACCGACACTCGGGTATATGGGAAAATTTGTCCACAGCTTTATTAAACAATCTTAAATAATAATAACAATATATTAATTGTAACATAATAATAATAACTTAACAAATAAACATGGGTCATTGCCCCCATACTCCGCCCTCGCATCCGACTCCTTCTGTTATATAAAAGGCAATGACCCCCATATAAATAGCACATATATATATATAACACATATATATAACATATACCGACATTATTCCAACATACCAACTTAAAGTTCCAAACATAAGTTAACCACGGCAGGGGTATACCCGGATACCCCTACCCCACCAGGTTCTGAGCCACCGACAGGACTCGAAACCTACCAACCACCAATGACCACAGTTTTACTTTTCTGCCACGTTCATCCTAGGGAGCCTATTCCTTCTCCTTCAGCTCCCTATCCCGCCACAAGCTCAGACCTTGATCCCTTAAGCTGGCTGAGCTCCGCCACCACGAAGAAATAGCGCTCTCTGCATTCCTTCCTGCCAACCCAAGTTCAGAAGATCCCACCCCACCGCCGAGAGATGGACTCCATCCGAGTGGTAATACCCTGGCAACCCGCCTTCCAACTCACCATGCCGCACAACTACTCCCCCTACTTTTCTCACAAAGCTCGCCATCAAACTGTTCACTTTTTTCCTGCACTTATCAATAGCCACTGGATCCCATGCGTGCCGCCACCGACGCCTCGGGACCATCTCCGACCACACTAGCATGATCCTGGGAAGCAGGTCCCTCAATTTGTTGAGGTCCTGCTTCATCCACTTTACCAGCCGTCGTTGCGGCGTGAGTCCCAAGTCATTGCCCCCCGCATGTAGGACCAGCATGTATGGCGCCTCCCCACTCGCTATCCTTCGAAACACAGCCCCGCAAACTTCCCCCCAGCCGAACCCCCTGAACCCAAACCATTGTACTGCCAACTGATCCCTCGGAAAGCCCAGCTGCTGGCCCTGGGCTCGAGCTGCAGCCCTCCTTGCGGCCCAGAAGACAAAGGAATGGCCAACGATCCATGCAACACGGCCTGGGAAGGAGAAGAAAACAAACAATTAAATAAACATGAGGGGAGAGAAAACCCCCCTCCCCCACCCCTACCGGGATCCCCCCGACACGGCCAATTTTTTTATTTTTTTCAATCCAGTAGACCCAACCGCACATAGGAACGGAACCGCACCGACTCCCATCTCCCTATCCGCTTCACTACCTCATCCCCAAGACCCAATCGTGCGGCCTCCGTGGCCGCCCCAATGTGAAAGGAGTGTGTTCCAAATCTATCCGCCCGTAGCCCCATCCTCACGAGGCCCAACCGAAAGACCTTACCAAATTGAAATCGTGAGAGGGAAGAGCCATCCGCATGCACTAGTAGGGATCCCCCTACCGCCGGTCTCAGGGCCATGTACTCCGCCACCGCAGCCACCGGGCACAGTGCTGCGCCCGGCAAGGCCCGTAGTGTCACATCCCGGCCTCTGCCGTTGGCGTCCGTTTTGGATGCTGCCAGGTGCGCCACCAACTTCCCATCCATAACCCGAACCCCCAATACCTGTAAACCACCGGGCACCGGGACCCTGCACTTGCCTGTTGGCCTAGGGGCCGGCCGCGTGTCCTCCCGGATCCGGCCCCGTCCTCTGCGACCACCGATGGGGTAGGAGTCCTCCTGGGCCGCCCCTCCATGCCTCCCGACCGTCCTGGGGGCCGCTTTCTTTTTGTATTGAGGTAGACTAAGTAAAGTGCTTGTACTGGATCGGAGCTTATAGAAAGTGGGAACAGCTGGGGAAAGCATTTTGTTCAGGTAGGGTGGGAGTTTCCCAGAAAAGCTCTTAAAAACAAGGCTGGAAAGATGAAGGGTGCGTCTGGATTCCAGCGACAGCCAGTTTAGTTCTTTTAGCATGTCACAATGATGGGTCCTGTAATTACACTGTAGCAAAAATCGTCAGAATGAGTTATACAATGTGTTGAGTTTATTAATGTGGGATCGCGATGCAGATGCATATACTACATCCCCATAATCAATGATTGGCATCAGCATTTGTTGTACAATCTTTTCCTTTACTGTAGGGCTTAGGCAGGATTTGTTTCTGTACAGGGCACCTAATTTTGGATAAAGTTTAGATGCAAGCTTTTCTATGTGCAGGCCAAAAGATAGATTGGGGTCTAATATCATACCCAAGTATTTGAAAGAGTGGACTGCGGTCAGTGTGCCATTTGAATTTGTTTTGATGGATAGGTGGGGATTGTGTAATTTGTGTAATTTAGGTACTGTTCCAAAGATCATTGTGACAGTTTTGTCAGTGTTCAGGAAGAGTTTGTTTTTTGCGATCCACTTTTCTACCTCTGTAAACTGGTCTTGGAGCAAAGCCTCAAGTTGTGGTAGATTGGGTTTGCTCGCATAGATTACCGTGTCATCTGCGTACATGTGTACATTTGAGGATTGGCAGACATTAGGCAGATCATTTATAAATAATGTAAATAGTAGGGGGCCGAGAATGGAACCCTGGGGAACACCACACGTGACTGGGAGAGGGAGGGAGTCACTGTCAGAAATGGACACATATTGCGAGCGATCCGATACATACGATCGAAACCAGTTTAAAGAATGATCACCAATACCTGAGTTTTCAAGTTTGTGCAGTAGAATGTCGTGGTCTACTGTGTCAAAGGCCTTAGCAAAATCAAGGAAAATAGCTCCAGTTAGGGCTCCTTGTTCCATGCCAGTTTGGATGTCATTGCAAACTTTTAGGAGGGCAGTTGTAGTGGAGAGATTCTGGCGAAAGCCCGATTGATCAGGGGTCAGATAGTTTAATTGTTGGTAGTACTCACAAAGTTGCGTATGGACACATTTTTCTAAGAGTTTTGACAATACCGGAAGCAATGATATTGGGCGATAGTTAGAAACCAAAGTAGTGTCACCACTTTTATGGATAGGCACTACTCTCGCAGTCTTCCAAAGTTTGGGTATGTATCCAGACACCAAGGATTCGTTAATTAGAGTTGAGACGGGTTTAGCAATTGCCGGCGCACTGAGCTTCAACAGCATTGCTGGGATTTGATCAGGTCCGGACTGGTTTTTCATTTTTAGATTATTAAGATGTTTTTTAATGACACTAACAGGTACAGGTCTAAAATTAAACTTATCTGTATTGGGCCTTTGCAAATTTAGTGGGGCCTGATCCACATTTGTAGTTTCAGGATACGTGTCATTTATTAGCTTGGCAATCAGGGCAGTAGAGCATCTGACAAAATAATTGTTAAAGGCATTTGCTACATCTAAGGGAAGTTGCAGGGTTTGGTTATCCACTTTGACAGTGGAGGGTTGGGAGTGGATTGGGGGAGTTTGTAGTTTATTTATGACTTTCCAAAAGTTTCTAGGGTTTGAGATGTTACTGTTCAGATTTTCATAGAAATATTGGGCCTTGGCCAGTTTTGTCTGTTTTGTGCATATATTTCGCCATTGTCTATATGCACCGTGATCATTCATAGAGCCAGTACGCTTAAACTTTGACCACAAAGAATCCCGAAACTGGTACATTTGGATGAAGTCAGCTGTGATCCAGTTCATATGCGCTCCTTTTACCCTCACCTTACGCAGCGGGGCATGCAAATTCCAAATTTGTAGGAGTTCAGACTGAAAGTATTCAACAGCACAGTCTAGATCTGGGATAATGTTTAATCTGTGCCATGAGAGATTCTTGATGTCATCTAAAAAGGATTCAAGATTAAATTTTTTGAAGGACCTAGTTATTTTAACCTTGGGAGAGGATTTAATAGCCTTTATTTTGCGCACGCAGTACACTAAACAGTGATCACTGAACGTGTTGGGGAGAACACCAACCTCCTGGATTCTATCAGGAGAAGTGGAGAGAATCCAATCTAGCAGGGTATGGTTATGGCTTTTAATGTTTATGCGAGTTGGGGAGGAGATTAATTGTGTTAGCTGCAAAGTCTTAAACAGCGTGCAAGAACTATTATTTTTAGGGTTCAGCCAATCAATATTAAAATCTCCAAAGACCAACAGTTCACTTTTTGGGTTTTGAGCTATGGTTTCACTAAGGAGATGGGCTATGTCAGAAAGGGAATGCACAGGAGAGCTAGGTGGGCGGTAGATTCTTGCAACAATGATTGATTTACTGCATGGGATCTCAATTGTGCCAGAAAGGAAATCAAAGATGGCAGGAGGACTAAGGTTTTGTAAAGGGGTAAACTTTATGGAATTGTCAACATAAATAACAATGCCTCCTCTCTTTGCTCTGTCATTTCTAAAACATGAATAACCCTGTATTGCAATGGCGGTGTCTGGTATTTTAGCCGTTAACCATGATTCTGAGAGCACAATGATTTTTGGTTTGTAATGGGAACACCAGGCTTGTAGTGCATCCAGTTTAGGGAGTAAACTACGGATGTTGCAGTGCACAAAAGAGAGGCCTTTTTTAGTGGGGAGATTAGGACTAGAATTAGCTGGGGGACCAGGGTTAGACTCCACATCATTTGCCAGGGCAAGTAACATAAGGAGTAGGAATTTTGACATCATCTTTGTTTGGCCATATAGTGAATGGGATAATTTATAATTTTGTGAGTTTGGGGTAGGAGGGCTATTTTTTATAACTCTCCACCAGCACTCAGCAGATAAGTTAAAGGAACAGAGCAGGCCATGGTGTATTATAATTTGTGTTCCAGTTTGAGGTGTGTGCTTATGCTGGTAGTGGTGTGAACAAAATTGGATTGAGAAAAGGGTTATTAAGAATAACAGTATGGTTATATTAGGATTCATGTTAGTGGTATAAGGTGTGTAGTTGAAAATGAAACAGAAATTGTGAGAAAAAAAAAATGTAAATAGAAGTATATGGTTTTGGTGTGTGATATCTATTTGTAGTGAGAGAGGGTATGTGTTCTATAGGGTTAAGAGATTGAAAGGGTGTGCTGATCAGTGGTTGCACCTGTCATTTCAGTAGATTGAAAGTTGTGTGGGAGACATATATATATATATATATATATGTATTAAGACAATTTGCCTGCATTTGTGGGAGGTGCTGGTTTTCTACCCCTAGCCTACTTAAGGCACTCCCCTTGCCTGGCTCCTTACCGTTCGAGGTCAGCGTTGAATGAGGATCCACTCCCGGGTTCTCTCAGACGCCATCTTGGTTTCAGTATCCAGGAGGTTTCACCACGTTAAGCTGTGTCCAGGAATCCTGTTCAGGCCTTTCCGCCCGTCCAGCTTCTTCTGACTCCGTTCTCCGTCGTAGATCGCGTCCCAGGGACTCCTAAACCGTCAGTCAGACCTTCCTGTCACGCCAGGACTGGTTCCCACGGCGTACGGTACAGCACGGGTCCTCGCTTTACGGCTTTTCCCTGGTTATGACACGAATGTTTTCAAGCCATTCGCGGGCTTTTCATTTCGTACGGTCATTTGGCTGAACATGTTTTAAATCGTTCAATAGTCATTTCGCATATCCTATTCATGTTATTTAAACGAATGTTCATTCGGTTGTTTTGCCGTTCGGCAAATTTTACATACGCTCACACATGCTTTGGTTCGCATAAATCATACGGTTAAACTATTCTAACTTCTGTGTTCCCTTCACATTTGCTTTCGGCTGTTCTGTGTGTTCACGTATAATCCTTTCATGAATTATATTCACCATTTCATGTGTATATAACATTCGGTTAAAGTATTGCTTGCTTAAATAGATTATTGTTGATTACTTTTAACAAATTGTCAGTATTGTATTACGTCCACAAATCAAGTCCACTTCTCTGTGTATACCATGTGACTCCCACGCTTTCAGGGGTCTGCATTACTTATCCATTTATACGAATGGACTCAGCCATGTTACAAGCCTCATTTCTGGGTTATTAATACAACACATACAAGGATAGGTTCATTTAAGCAATAATTCTCGGGTTGATACGTCTTTTCTATACAAACATATCATATAGATATACATCACTTTACATCATGTTAAATCATTTTGGGGTATCCCTGCCTTTGGTTATTCTGCTACATATCATACATAACGCTGTGTTAATTAGGCCATGACCTCATCCATGTCCCTTTCTATAAAACCAGTTACATTTCGGTACAGATCATTGAACTCCCATGCCAGGAGTTTTATAACTATCCATTTCATTTCAATTTACTCAGCCTACATTACAGGCCTCATTTCTCTGTCATGACGATGACACATAAGGCTTAAATCCTTTTGCATGCATACTCGGGTTGAATCACACGTACTGATCCAACCAATCATACGTCCCCTACACAGTCATATACATATGTATATAACCTACATTTCATGTTTTCCTTTACACACCATTATCACGTAACACATAGATTGTTTGTACATAGGCCACGGCCTCCCTCAGATGTCTTATTCAAACATGCAAACATTTCTGAGCCACTCATAGCTATTCCCATGGTATCAACATAATTTTATACATTGCTGCTACAGACTATAAGTCTGTTTCTTTTCACACTCCACACTCATCATACTACTCTCTTTTACCCATTTTTAGGCTGTCAAGCTTATATAATTGCTCCACACGGTTTATTCCTGTGATTTATCATACTACCAGGTACGTACACCTGCTCATATGGTATTCTACCATACATTTCATTTCATCCCCCTAGTTTAGAGTACTGGCAATAGGGTCACAGGCTTCCCAATAGATATTTACCCCATCTTGGCTGTCGCCATTAGTTAGTGGTCCCGCGAGGCCAACACCCCGCCTCAAACGTTTCGGAGGCAAACACCCATCGGGCCACACGTTAGCTAGCCGCCTCGCATGTTGCAAAGAGAGGGCCTCACCTGTCACTCCCTTCCCCTGTTTTCTGTCGTACAGTCACCGAGAGGCCTAAAACTCCTGCCACTACGTCAAGTGGCCTCAATAACCCCTCGCGCCAACGCATAGATAGAGCCTCTCAAGCCGCTTGGCAATTAGTAGGGCCTCACCTGTCACCAAACAAGCATAATACTTTCGCCATCCGGCCTAGCTAGCCTGCCAGTACAATTTGGTGGTTCTATATACTAATTATTGTTTTATTTATAGTATGTCTCAGGAAGGGGTAGAGGATTTCTCCCTGCCTAGCACCCCGGCTAGAGCTGTCACTCCCACACAAGGAGGAGAGCTAGCTAGTCCAGCATCAATTAGATCCTGGACAATCCCGCGCATAACCACGGAATTAAGGAGACGACAAATCCCCTACCCCGCTACAGCAAGGAAGGCAGAACTTTTCAAACTGCTACGCACATCAACCAATAACATGGAAGCCGGGGAAGGATCTAGCCAGTCCAACCCAGGGGACATACATGCCATGTTATCCTCACTCATGGCATCCATGGGCAAGGTCAACTCCAGGCTGGAGAAACTTGAGTCGGTCACCACGGCCCTCACTCTAGCAGGGCCACCCGCGGCTGCGGTACAAACACCAGCCTTGCCATTAGTCGCTCCAGCCAGCCCCCTGGATGACCAGGAAGTTAGCCCGGCCCACATGATAC
Organism: Pelobates cultripes; assembly: GCA_933207985.1. Taxonomy (NCBI): domain Eukaryota; kingdom Metazoa; phylum Chordata; class Amphibia; order Anura; family Pelobatidae; genus Pelobates; species Pelobates cultripes. The sequence goes on along the minus strand of OW240918.1, from coordinate 133,449,887 downwards.
CTGAGCATATCAAAAGGGATATCCTGGAAGGTAAAGACGTCAACCTGGCTTCCCTGTTGATTGCCTCCCAGGACATTGTGGAACATAAGACGTATGCTTATGATGATGTTTCTGTTATTGTCAGATCTAGGGATGCCCGCCTGAACAGGAAACTGACTATCCCTGAATTTGTACTAGCGTTTGGTATTTACAGGGATGTCGTCTGTGCGGTTTATCCCAACAGAAGAGAGGAGTTCGATCTCTATATGCACAAGCTGGTAGACCTGGGCAACAAATATGGTGGTTCAGCATTCTATGACTACCATAGGTCTTTTTCTGCAAAAGTGGCTGGAGCCTTCTCCCAGTACGGTACACGATCCAACTGGGGAAGGATTGATACCGTCTTATTCTGCAGACACTTTGCAGGTCTAAGAACACCAGCTTGTGCATACTGCTCCTCCACAGCCCATACTACTAATTTTTGTCCCAACACGGCAGACGGACATGCCTCCACACAAGGAACTAGTTCCTCTGGGGAGCCAGGGAAACTATCAAAAGACAAATTGGGACGCCCAATCAAGTTTCTGGGCAAGTCCCAGATATGTAATAATTTCAATGTTGGGTCTTGTAATTACAGTGGATGTAGACTATTGCATGTCTGTTCAAAATGTTTTAGGGCACATGCTAAGACCATGTGTCCAAATAAAATGTATTCTAAGCCTTACCTTACGTCCATTAATATGCCAGTATTCACAGCATTGATGTTTCAGCACCCATCTAGACACCTGGTAGATTTTCTTATTTCTGGTTTAACAGAAGGCTTCCACACAGGTATCCTACACATACCAGCTGGCACTCTGGAATGCCCAAACCTACAATCCGCCCAACACAACCCCACAGTGGTTGACACCCTCATAAACCAAGAAGTGGAGGAGGGCTTTGTATTGGGGCCTTTTAGAACTCCCCCATTCACAGAATGGCGCACCAACCCTATTGGTATTGTCACAGGGAAATCTTCCCAAAAACAGAGACTCATCATTGACTTATCGTCTCCCCACTCATCGGCCAACCCCAGTCTTAATTCCCTCTGAGGAATTCTCTCTGCAATACACCACCATAGATCACGCCATTACAGCCATCATACAAGCAGGGGTGGGAGCCTGGCTCAGTAAGACCGACATTACTAACGCCTTCAAATTACTCCCTATCCACCCCACACTGTGGCACCTGCATGGCATCAAGTGGTCCGAGAACTACTATTTTTTCTCCCGGTTAACTTTTGGCTCCAAAAGTAGCCCAGCTATTTTCGACACATTTGCCGAAGCACTATGCTGGTTACTATTGAACATAGCCGGATGCCCTACAGTATTACATTACTTGGACGATTTCCTACTGGTCGAGGAGAATACTGCACCTCCCACTAGCCTCAAAGCTACCACTAAGCTGTTTGAGCAACTAGGTGTACCCATCTCCCCAAAGAAAACAGAAGGGCCAGACACGGTTATCACTTTTCTGGGTATCCAGTTAGACTCTGCCACAATGCAAGCAAGCCTACCTTACGAGAAGATAGACAATATTCTCACTTACATAAACAACTACCTACAGCTCGGCACTTGCAACCGCAAAGAACTACAGTCCCTGCTGGGGTCACTAAATTTTGCAATGCGCATCATACCTCAAGGCCGCTCCTTTATTTCACGACTATTGCATCTTTTCCCACTTTTTCTACATGACACGCACAGGTTGTCCTTAGATGCCCAAGCTACGGCAGATCTAAACATGTGGAAGAGGTTTTTAACCACTTGGAATGGTAAAAGTATGTTCCTCCCTCAATTGACTGAATCATCTCCTACCATTTGGTCAGATGCGGCATCTACCACTGGTTTTGCAGCAATTTTTGGGAACGAATGGCTTTGGGGCAGCTGGCCTTCAGCAGTTCTGGATTTGGAAGGTTTTCCACTACCTCAGCTCTTTTTGAGATCTACCCCATAGTGGCGGCTGCCGTAGCGTGGGGTCATTTATGGGCTAATACGCCAGTGCGTTGTTACTCAGACAACCAGGCGACCTGTCACATCATCAACAAAGGTCGTTCCAAATCTCTTACAATTATGAGATTTCTGAGGAAACTCACTTGGTTGGCAGCTTGTCATAATTTCTTCCTATGTTGTTTCCATGTGCCAGGTGTATACAACACAGCTGCTGACAGTTTGTCTCGCTTTAAATTTCAGGAGTTTCATCAAGCACTCCCGTCAGCAGCACCCACAGCCACCATCACTCCAACATTTCAACAACTCATACTGGACTAGACGTCATCATGCAGCATAGCAGGACATTGTCTCAGTTGGCACTTTCACACAATACAAACAAAACATACAACAGGGCTTTCACACTATTCAAACGATTCCTTCTGGAACATAACATCATACAACCGTTTGTTATGACATCTTTTTTGGGGTTTGCTTCCTTTTGCCACCTTAAACTCAAATTGTCATATAACACCATCAAACTCTATCTCACTGGCATTCAACACCACATGCTCATCTTACACCCAAATAACAACAGTTTCATGGCCTCTCACCAAATTAAGACCATACTCAGAGGTATTCAAAAATCAGAACCCACACATTTGGCCCAGAGGCTACCCATAGATAACCATATCTTCAAAGCTTTATCTAACCTACTCGACCTGAAACCATTTGACACTAATACGAATTCTATCATCAAAACAGCAATATACATCGCTTTCTATGGATTTCTACGACCCAGAGAATTCACTACGACCTCCACGACCCAAACCACTCCATTCCTCCTCTATTCCCACTTGACAAAACATACGGATCATTACATCCTGTCTTTACCTCACTCCAAAACCAGCCAGCACATACCTGTAAACATTCCGTACTACCCCACGCACAACAGATGGTGTCCCGTAAAAGTTCTTGATGCCTACATACAGCACCATCACTTACTGCCCTCGCAACCGTTATTACAACTACAAGGTGCAGTACTCACCACTACAACCTTCATGACCTACGTCAGGTCCTTGCTCACACAACTGGGCCTCAACGCAAACAATTACTCAGGACACTCCTTTCGTATAGGAGCCGCGTCCACAGCCTCCAGTTTCAACGTCCCAACTCATGTTATCAAAACACTGGGGCGCTGGAAGTCATCCGCTTACTCACGGTACATACCGAACCCAGTACAAGAGTTAAGAGATGCTTTCATAAACATGTCTGGTTGATAAATGTATATGTATTGGTTGTCTGTTAATAAATTGGATTACTTAATTTTTGCCCTCTTCTTTCTCAGGCCTACCTCATCGTCGGTTTCGGCACACCACAACCGACTTGCTCCTTTTATCATCCTACGCTTATTCATGGTATTTCACACTGTACTATCTTAAGCACCTAACACAAGTATTAAGGCAATTTGCCTGCATTTGTGGGAGGTGCTGGTTTTCCACCCCTAGCCTACTTAAGGCACTCCCCTTGCCTGGCTCCTTACCGTTCGAGGTCAGCGTTGAATGACCCTCCCACCACACCACTTTTAACATTTATTTTCCTTTCTATTTCTTTTCCTGGGTGGGCCCTCTTCTTTCTCAGGCCTACCTCATCGTCGGTTTCGGCACACCACAACCGACTTGCTCCTTTTATCATCCTACGCTTATTCATGGTATTTCACACTGTACTATCTTAAGCACCTAACACAAATATATATATATATATATATATATATATATATATATATATATATATATAGGGTGGGCCTGTGCTGTGTTATGGGGTCTCTCCATTGATATATATGGCATGGGCCTGTGCTGTAATAGGGGGTCTCTCAGTTAATATATATAGGGTGGGCCTGTGCTCTAATAGGGGGTTTCTCTATTGATATATATATATATAGGGTGGGCCTGTGCTGTGTTATGGGGTCTCTCCATTGATTTATATGGCATGGGCCTGTGCTGTAATAGGGGGTCTCTCAGTTAATATATATAGGGTGGGCCTGTGCTCTAATAGGGGGTTTCTCTATTGATATATATATATATATAGGGTGGGCCTGTGCTGTGTTATGGGGTCTCTCCATTGATTTATATGGCGTGGGCCTGTGCTGTGATAGGGGGCCTCACCAGTGCAATATATAGGGTGGGTTAGCACTGTTATAGGGGGTCTCTATGTTGATATATATATAGGATGGGCCTGTGCTGGCTTTCTCCATTGATAGGGGCTGTGAGTTAAAATTGGTGGATAGCCAGGTGAAGGTTTAGTGGATGGTGGTGTTTTAGACCAAACCAAGTGTTTGCTTGAATATCTGCCCCTGTTCAGATTGTTTGAAATAAGGTGCGTGCATGCTGAAGTAAATCACACTGAGACACAGGTTTCAGGTAAGTGAAAAACTTCGGAATGTTTACTTAGAGGGGAGGCAAGCCCCTTATAAAGCACAAAATACATCATATGCAAAACATGATAACATAGAAAGTACATCTTTAATTGGTCAAGTGTTAAGTGTCTTATCTAATGCACTTCATCCAAAATGTGATGTCACCATCATCTTGGGATTTTACTCCGGATGGAGACGCCATCTTGTTACATGAGGTGTTTGGTCGATGGGAGGGGGTGCTCTAGCAGCCATTTTGAGTAAATACTGAATACAGGTATACATAGTAAATAGACATTTTACCTACATTCATTTCTATCCAGAACAGTGGTGCTGCAGGTTTAGATGTTATAAAGTCAGAACATCTATGAATGAAAACCCCCAGGGGGCTGTGAACAAATGATAGCAGCTCTCTCACTAGGAGCTATGAGAAGGGGGTGTTGCAGCCCCAATGATTGTATTTAATACACAGGGAATTGATCCATCTCTGTATAATCAAATAAGATATCATCATGGGGCAGAGAGAGGGCTAGAGACAGGTCACATAAACAACAACTGTGACAGGGACTGTGGGCAGGTAAAAGAGCCTGGAGCTGGTAATGGAGCTTGGAGCTGGTATTAGAGCTGGTGATAGAGCTCATAGCTGTTAATGGTGCTGGTGATGGAGCCTGAAGCTGGCGATGGAATCCGGAGTTGGTAATGGAGCTCAGAGCTGGCAATGGAGTTAGTGATGAATGCTGGAGCTGGTAATGGAGCTTGCTGTGGAGCTCAGAGCTGGTAATAGAGTTAGTGATGAAGCCTGGAAGTTGATAATGGAGTTAATGATGGAGTCTGGACCTGTATGGCAGGTTGTGGAGCTCAGAGCTGGTAATATAGTTAATGATGAAGCCCGGAGCTGGTAATGGAGTTAGTGATGAATGCTGGAGCTGGTAATGGAGCTGGCTGTGGAGCTCGGAGCTGGTAATAGAGTTAATGATGGAGACCGGAGTTGGTAATGGAGGTAATGATGAAGCCTGGAGCTGGTAATGGAGTTAATGATGGAGTCTGGAGCTGGTAATGGAGCTGGTTGTGGAGCTCAGAGCTGGTAATATAGTTAATGATGGAGCCCAGAGCTGGTAATGGAGTTAATGATGAAGCCCGGAGCTGGCAATGGAGTTAGTGATGAATGCTGGAGCTGGTAATGGAGCTGGCTGTGGAGCTCGGAGTTGGTAATAGAGTTAATGATGGAGCCTGGAGCTGGTAATGTAGTTGTAGCGGAGAGCTGGTATTACACAGCCTATCTCCACTTTGGATCCCAGTGAGGCTCAGGAACAAGCAATTATAAATCCATAGGGCAAAGTATCCAGCAGGCAAAATAACACAGCAGTATCCCAACAGCACTCCCAATAACTGGACGACACACAGTATCAGGAGCAGAACTAGATTTATTCATACAGTGGCCTTATAAAGCATGCTCCCATGCAAGGGAGGGATTTCCATTCATTAGTACAGTAGCCAATCCTGTTCTGGTAACCTCCCACACATCTCCTACCCTCAGCCTGCATCCTAATACCCTTATCCAGGACACCAATTCCCCCCGTTTCTGGATGTACCCCTAAACCTAGGGGTACCGCTTTAAATTATACATCCCCTGGTAGCCCTGATCTGGGTGAACAACATATCCAAAAATCACCCAGATCAGACCAGGGGTTCGGGAAATTTATGGAGGGAATAAAATGACCGACCGCGCTGGAAAGAGTAGCCGAATTGGGTTCCATGCGATGGGGCCCTGCGGTCGGTCCTGGAACAAGGGAATAAATTACACGAAAGCCTCCAGTTACAGAGACTAGGGAGGGTTCGCCTGAATCCCCTCGTTCGGTTGTTTCTGTCTACCGAACGAGGGGCCGTTCGGTAGTTTGGAACCGAACGGACCGGGCTTGTGGAGGTCTCAGCGGTGTTCGCCTAGTCGAGTGTCCGATTTGAGTTCCAGACACTCGACGGCAAAACACCGCTGTTCGGGAGTTTTAAAATGGCCGCCGCCACGTGTTCGTTTCCCGAATGGCGGCCACCCCCAAGAACAAAGGACTACTACTCAGCTTGTCAATTACCCGTTCGCAAAAATGTTGCAACGGGTAATTGAAGGCACACTTCACACCGGGGAGGTAGTTTCATTCCCTTATTTGTTGGAATGATTCTACCGAAACAATCAGACGAGCACAATACATTTAACACATATAACTTTGCCATTTATACACATGCAATTCTCAGGACAGCCCAGTGCCATCCGCTACACAAGTTAGTGATGGAGCCTGGAGCCTGGAGCTAACTCACTAATGGAGTTAGTGATGAAGTCTGGAGCTGGTAATGGAGTTAATGATGGAGCCTGGAGCTGGTAATGGAGCTGGTTGTGGAGCGCGGAGCTGGTAATATAGTTAATGATGGAGCCTGAAGCTGGTAATGGAGTTAATGATGGTGCCTGGAGCTGGTGTTATGGGCAAATGCAAATATTACAAGTTTTAGAATGAAATGTTGTATTTCTTAAACTGTGTACTTTGTCTTTAAGAGATATTGCAAATTGACAAGGTGTTAGAAATGGAACATATTGTTTTTCATAGATGTTTCTTTAAGCAATAACCTCAGTGCATAATATATTTGTGCCATTTTGTCCCAAACGAATTACAATAACAATAATGCATAAACAAGCTTCAAGGCTATACTACAACTCTTTCAGTACACAATATATTGTGGTAACCCCAAGTTAATGGAACTTCCCCAAATCCGGGAATCTCCCACGACTGTGCACTTACGTCTTGGTATAAACAACAGATAAGCTATTCAGACTTTAAGATGCCATCTTGAACTATGTCAGGAAAATTTCCATGACGTATACACCCTTTAGTTATGGCCTTGTATGTTTGCCAAATTAAGGGAGGTCCTAAAATTAATAAAGTAAAAGAAGTGTTACTTTTTCATATATGAACTACGGTAACCCTAAAATGGAGACACCTAAGGTATAAATAGGTGTACTTTAAAATGTTAAGACACAGTGGTAAATAAGGGAACCACCTGCGGTTACACTGGTAAAGGAGTTAATGATGGAGCCTGGAGCTGGTAATAAAGTTAATGATGGAGCCCAGAGCTGGTAATGGAGTTATTGATGGAGCCTGGAGCTGGTAATGGAGTTAATGATGGTGGCCAGAGCTGGTATAGGAGTAAATGATGAATGCTGGAGCTGGTTGTGGAGCTCGGAGCTGGTTATATAGTTAATGAAGGAGCCTGAAGCTGGGAATGGAGTTAATGATGGTGCCTGGAGCTGGTAAATAATTTAATGATGGAGCCTGGTGTGAAAGGGACAGGAATGAAAACTCAGAAGTTAATAAAATGCAGACGGTGTTATTAAAGAGTGAGTTTTCAGGAAATTCTTGTGAGTTCAAAGGAATTGTAACATTTTAGACTAAACTAGCTAAAAACATGGTCAATATGGAGATTTTTTTCTGCGCAATTTGTCACCGATGTGTTTTCACTACGCTGGACATGATATTAAATAAAGAATAAAAATAAAATAGAGCTAACTGGTAAAAAAAAAGTCTTAAATTCGCCTATAGTGTGACCAGGTTATTTCAGTCTCCGATTCGCCTATAGCGCGAGCAGGTTATTTCAGTTTCCAATTCGCCTAGGTTGGGAGCAAGTTATTTCAGTTTCCGATTCGTCTATAGCGCGAGCAGGTTATTTCAGTCTCCGATTAGTCTATAGTGTGAGCAGGTTATTTCATTCTCCGATTCGCCTAGGTTGGGAGCAAGTTATTTCAGTTTCCGATTCGTCTATAGTGTAAGCAGGTTATTTAAGTTTCCGATTCGCCTATAGTGTGAGCAGGTTATTTCAGTTTCCGATTCGCCTATAGTGTGAGCAGGTTATTTCAGTCTTCGATTCGCCTATAGTGTGAGCAGGTTATTTCAGCCTCCGATTCGCCTATAGTGTGAGCAGGTTATTTCATTCTCCGATTCACCTATAGTGTGAGAAGGTTATTTCAGCCTCCGATTCGCCTATAGTGTGAGCAGGGTATTTCAGTATCCGATTCGTCTATAGTGTGAGCAGGTTATTTCAGTCTCCGATTCGTCTGTAGTGTGAGCAGGTTATTTCATTCTCCGATTCGCCTAGGTTGGGTGCAGGTTATTTCAGTTTCTGATTCGTCTATAGTTTGAGCAGGTTATTTCAGTTTACGATTCGCCTATAGTGTGAGCAGGTTATTTCAGTCTTCGATTCGCCTAGATTGCGAGCAGGTTATTTCAGTTTCTGATTCACCTATAGTGTGAGCAGGTTATTTCAGCCTCCGATTCGCCTGTAGTGTGGGCAGTTTATTTCAGTTTCCAATTCGCCTATAGTGTGAGGTTATTTCTGGTTCCGATTCGCCTATAGTGTGAGCAGGTCATTTCAGTTTCTGATTCACCTATAGGGTGAGCAGCTTATTTCAGTTTCCGATTCACCTAAAGTGCGAGCATGTTATTTCAGTCTCCGATTCACTTATAGTGTGAGAAAGTTATTTCAATTTCCGATTCGTCCACTGTGCGAGCAGATTATTTCAGTTTCCGATTCACCTATAGTGTGAGCAGGTTATTGCAGTTTCCGATTTGCCTATAGGGTGAGCAGGTTATTGCAGTCTCCGATTCGCCTATAGTGCGAGCAGGTTGTTTCAGTTTCTGATTCACCTATAGTGTGAGCAGGTTATTGCAGTCTCTGATTCGCCTATAGTGTGAGCAGGTTATTTCAGTTTCCGATTCGTCTACAGTGTGAACAGATTATTTCAGTTTCCGATTCACCTATAGTGCGAGCAGATTTTTTCAGTCTCCGATTCGACTGTAGTGCGAGCAGGTTATTTCAGTTTCCAATTCGCCTATAGTGCGAGTAGGTTATTTCAGTCTCTTCCACGTGTTACATTCGTTCGTGTTGGCACTTAATCTCGTTCTCTTGTTCGCGCACACACATTCTCGTGTTCGCACGAGTTTGCGCGCATTTGTGCTTTCATGTGCGTTTGTGCACTCGCGCCTGCCCGTCCACTCTCTCTATGGAAGGAGGATTCAGCTTGTTGTGCGGCAGAACCCCCTACCGCCCACCTGGAATCCTGAAATGCCCACTAGTGGGCGGTAGGGACCAGGTTGACGACTCATGGCCTATAGTGTAAGCAGGCTATTTCAGTCACCGATTCGCAGATAGTGCGAGCAGATTATTGCAGTTTCCGATTCGTCTATAGTGCGAGCAGGTTATTTCAGTTTCCGTTTCACCTATAGTGCGAGCAGGTTATTCCAGTCTCCGATTCGCCTATAGTGCGAGTAAGATATTAAAGTCTCCGATTCGCCTATAGTGCGAGTAGGTTATTTCAGTTTCCGATTCGCCTATAGTGCAAGCAGGTAATTTCAGTCTCCGATTCGTCTAGATTGCGAGCAGATTCTTTTAGTCACCGATTTGCCTATAGTGTGAGCAGGTTATTTCAGTTTCCGATTCGCCTACAGCGCAAGCAGGTTATTTCAGTTTCCGATTCGCCTAAAGCGCGAGCTGGTTATTGCAGTCTCCAATGCCCCTATAGTGTGAGCAGGTTTTTTCAGTCTTTGGTTCGCCTATAGTGCGAGTAAGTTATTAAAGTCTCCGATTCGCCTATAGTGTGAGCAGGTTTTTTCAGTCTCCGATTCGCCTGTAGTGTGAGCAGGTTATTGCAGTCTCAGATTCGCCTACAGTGTGAGCAGGTTATTTCAGTTTCCAATTCGCCTATATTGCAAGCAGGGCGTCTATAGTGCGTGTGACAGAACCATCTGTACGCCTATTCATGGTGGATTCGTCTATTTTGCCTTCCTTTCGTGTAAATGGCTGTTTCCATAGCCCATGCATACGAATGACCCGTTTTACCGAACAAACCTACCGAACGGATGGCCACCCAGGATAGAAGTGTGCTGCTGGTTACTCTTGATCCCAATTAGAACGTTGTGGTTAACTGCAGACACTTCTCAATTAAAACTGAATACAGGGTGGCCGTCATTCGCATGTCAACCACGAGGCAGCGGCCATTTTAGCTCGCACGAAAGACCAGCGGTGTTTGGCATTGATTTCATGGAACTAAAAACGGTCACTTTTTCTGCCGAACACCGCTGAAACAACGGGTCGCCCTGCTCCATTGACGAAAGCATGCGAACACCGGCCGTTCGGGAGTTTGGAATCACACGAAAAGACTTAACCCAGATAGCCTTCCCATGGAGTCAATCGCATACCGAAAGACTGTAAGAACTTCGACTCCATGGCGATTGAACTATGCGTATGGGATCTGAGCGCTATTCGCTAATAATATGCACTCAGATCCAGGCTATCTGGGGATATGTGATACGAATGCAGAGTGTTCGGTGGTTGTGAAATTATATATTTTTGTGTGTTTTCTGGAATTTTATTTATGATGGCGATTTGTCTTTGTCCTGGAGATAATTGAATTACTTCTCAATTATCTCCAGGGCAGAGGGGAGGAAACCATACTGCATTGTGGGAAAAGTTTGTAACTGTATGTCTGTAATGTCCCCATGTCCATCTGTCATTACAGGCTCCCATTTGGTCCCCTAGGGGAGTGTCCACCAAGTGGGAGACCTGCATAAACACGGGCGGGTAGCCCGTTTGACCAGTAATGCGGAGCGTAGTCTCGATAGTGGGGGGATTTATTACCGATGACTAGAGACTGATTGCTGGAGCCGAAAGCCGCTTGGTGGATATACTTGTTTGGCGGCTAGCGGCGATTCGTGGATTTCTGTTCGGGAGTTTGGAGCCTCTTACGGATCCCGTTCAGCAGATTACCGCTTCCCCTGTTGGTGGTTCGTATACTGCAGTCTATGCGAACAGAGTTATTGATATTGCGAAGGGGGAAGGTTAACTAAGCGGCGGTTTCCATTAAAGACACCAGGGGTGTCTTAACAATTGGTGGCAAGCGACGGGATGAATCCCACAGCACAGAAGGTCAGCTACACATCCCAGTTTGGGGGAGGAAATGCAGTATGAGGAATTAAGGCATGCTACCCTTAAGGACATACTTGAGCGCCGAGGGCGGTCAGCAAGTAATCTAAAGAAACGTGAGATTATTGCTTTAGTATTGGAAATGGATGCTGTAACGGACCGTTTTGCACACAAGGGGTAAAAACCGTTTAGGCGATCGGCCCCCTTTCCAGAGATACAGGCACAGCTACTGCACAACACCAAACTCCCAAACTGGATACAAAATAGCACTCCAACTCCTGAACTGGAACCTCCCAAATAGCTGCTAGCAGACGAACAGGAAAAGCAGACAATCAGCTTACACTCCTGGCAATCAGTCTCTAACAGCATACAGTGAATCCCCCCAAGAACGAGACAAGGCTCTGTGTTCAGGGTCAAGCAGTGGTCTGAGGTGCTGGCACACCCAGCCTGGTTTTTATTACAGTCTTGCAAATACAGGACCACCCACAGGGAGGTATAAAACAACCAATCAATTCAGTTACATCCCACATATTCCCTCTCCTTATCCTGAGAGGAAACTCAATTACACATACAGTTAAAACATACTTTCTACCCAACTTTCATAACTCTAAAACCATACATCACATTCACATAAAATTACATATTCACAATCCATTCAGGGGAACAACATATTAAAAAATGGCATGAATCAGACCAGGGGTTCAAAAGTTAGTAAAAAGTATCTTTTGTACCCTGGCTGGCAGCATGGCTATCTGGCTCAAACAGGTTTTACAGAGCCCTCTATCCTGGACAATGGGGAAAGTAATCCAATTATCCAGGGATAGAGGCAGACTCCATTGAGCACATGGGGACACAAAGACAGTAAAACACTTTAAAATACATCAGGTAAGACACCTTACATTAAAACTATACATTTATCCCCAGATAGCTCAGGTCTAAGCGCACATTATTAAGTGAATGGCGCTCAGACCACACGTATACAGTTTAATCGCCATGGAGCCAAAGTCTTTACAGTCAGTTTCATACGAATGGGCTCCATGGGATTCCTATCTGGGGTATAACACATTCAAACAAATCTACCGAACCCCAGGCAGAAAAGCACGAATGAAGCTTTTCTGCAGGTAAAAAAAGATGTCTTTTAACAGGGGGCCATAGTCCAAAGGCAGCAGGCGGGCAGCCAGGCTTCTCCAGTGCAATGTGGCGAGATTGCTCTCGTCACATCTCTCCCCTTTTCCTAACAGATTAACAGTATATCTGACCTCCTGCCGGTCAGTGCCCTTGTTAGTCCAACAGCCCACCCACAAAACAGAAACAGCAGTACAGCCCACCCACAATAACTGGTTACTACATCTGGGTAGAGGAGAAACTTGTCCATGTCCAGGTGCCTCACCACGGCTGTGTGGGGGACTGGTAGGCTGCCTTGGTGGGTTGCTGAGTGGGCAGAGACCAGCGGTACTCTGCCCTGATGCCAGAACTACCACGGGAGTAGTCTGGTTGAAGCCTGGTTGCTGGAGACCGGCTGTCTCCCCTTTAAATACACCGCTCTGCTGCTGGAGACCGACTGTCTCCCCTTTAGCTGCACAGCTCTGCTGCTGGAGACCGACTGTCTCCCCTTTAGATGCACAGCTCTGCTGCCGGAGGGGGAGACCGACTGTCTCCCCTTTGGCTAAACAGCCCGGTCGTTGGGGGGCAGGAGTGACCGTCCCTACCCCCTGTGTGGTATGTGCAGAGACCACGGTCCCATCTGCACCGTTGTGGGGCTTACTGTCTCCCCCTGGTACGTTAAGTTGTCGCTGGGGAGAGGCTCCTCTCTCGATAGAACACTCTGCCACTGGGGAAAGGAGACTGGGCTCTCTATTCCCTGCACATTACTGATCTGCCGCTGGGGAGAGGTGGTAGTAAGCTCCTCTCCCATACATACTTCCAGCCTCCGTGGAGGGAGACCGACTGCCTCTCCTCCCAATACAGAATCCTGCTGCTGGGGAAAGGAGACTGGGCTCTCTATTCCCTGCTGGATACTCTGCCGCTGGGGACTGGAGACTGGGCTCCCAATTCCCAAAAAATCACGCTGCTGCTGGAGGGCAGGAACAACTACCTCTGCCCCCTGTAACTCAGCCTGCCGCTGGGGAGGGAGGACGCTGCTCTCCTCTCCCTGCACTTTACACTGCCTTCCCGGCATATCACTCTGCTGCTGGAGGGCAGGAACAACTACCTCTGCCCCCTGTAACTCAGCCTGCCGCTGGGGAGGGAGGACGCTGCTCTCCTCTCCCTGCACTTTACACTGCAGCTGGGGAATGGAGACTGGGCTCCCAATTCCCGGCATATCACACTGCCGCTGGGGAATGGAGACTGGGCTCCCAATTCCCTGCAGTACTTGCCGCTGGAGTTCCTCCCAACGTGCCAGCTGACCTTCTCTTTCTGCCCGGTGTTGCAGATTCTTGAACACTAGGTTCCTCATGGACTGCACACATTTCTCAGCTGGATTGGGTCCAAAGAAGTTCAGCCGCAACCACATCATACGGTCATACTCTCTCATAGAGTATCTGTACTCCACTGCTGGTTCCATCCTGGTGCTGTCAGGGTCGCTGTACTCAGACATGCGTTGCCCTCAAATTGTAAATCCACGGAATGGTGTTGCCTGTAGCTGTCCTGTAGCCTGTGGGAACGATCCCGCCGCTTGCCACCAATTGTAACGGACCGTTTTGCACACAAGGGGTAAAAACCGTTTAGGCGATCGGCCCCCTTTCCAGAGATACAGGCACAGCTACTGCAGAACATCAAACTCCCAAACTGGATACAAAATAGCACTCCAACTCCCGAACTGGAACCTCCCAAATAGCTGCTAGCAGACGAACAGGAAAAGCAGACAATCGGCTTACACTCCTGGCAATCAGTCTCTAACAGCATACAGTGAATCCCCACAAGAACGAGACAAGGCTCCGTGTTGAGGGTCAAGCAGTGGTCTGAGGTGCTGGCACACCCAGCCTGGTTTTTATTACAGTCTTGCAAATACAGGACCGCCCACAGGGAGGTATAAAACAACCAATCACATCACAGTTGCATCCCACATATTCCCTCCCCTTATCCTGAGAGGAAACTCAATTACACATACAGTTAAAACATACTTTCTACCCAACTTTCATAACTCTAAAACCATACATCATATTCACATAAAATTACATATTCACAATCAATCCATTCAGGGGAACAACATATTAAAAAATGGCATGAATCAGACCAGGGGTTCAAAAGTTAGTAAAAGTATCTTTTGTACCCTGGCTGGCAGCATGGCTATCTGGCTCAAACAGGTTTTACAGAGCCCTCTATCCTGGACAATGGGGAAAGTAATCCAATTATCCAGGGATAGAGGCAGACTCCATTGAGCACATGGGGACACAAAGACAGTAAAACACTTTAAAATACATCAGGTAAGACACCTTACATTAAAGCTATACATTTAACATATCCCCAGATAGCTCAGGTCTGAGCGCACATTATTAAGTGAATGGCGCTCAGACCACACGAATACAGTTTAATCGCCATGGAGCCAAAGTCTTTACAGTCAGTTTCATACAAATGGGCTCCATGGGATTCCTATCTGGGGTATAACACATTCAAACAAATCTACCGAACCCCAGGCAGAAAAGCACGAATGAAGCTTTTCTGCAGGTAAAAAAATATGTCTTTTAACAGGGGGCCATAGTCCAAAGGCTGCAGGCGGGCAGCCAGGCTTCTCCAGTGCAATGTGACGAGATTGCTCTCGTCACAGATGAAGCGCAAGGAATGGAGAGAGCTAATGTGCCCAGCATTTTGCATTTAACACCCGAGGAGATACAATTTAACCGGGCAGTCCAGATAACGCTGGCACACTTTGGCCCCAACCCTTCAGCAGACATTGTGGAACGTGTGCAGGCAGCAGTGATGGCACACCAAGCGCTCCAGGAAAGAGGAGCTGCAGCTGCAGAGGTACCCAATAATAATATTAGAAAGAGAAAGGTACCCTTTGCTGCATTTAAAATTTTTATTGAGACAGAGGGAGAGATTGACGAGTTCCTGGCTGACTTTGAAAGGCAGTGTGCCCTACACCAGGTACCCGCAGACGAATGGGTCACCATCCTCTCTGGGAAGTTATCCGGCCGGGCCAGTGAAGCGTTTCGGGCCATTCCAGAGGAGGAGATCACCAGCTACCGAGCAGTGAAAGATGCTCTCTTGGCCAGGTATGCAGTGACCCCAGAAGCGTACAGACGGCGATTTAGGGAGACTAATAAACAAGCTGGAGACTCCTATGTAGAATGGGCATGCAGAGTCCACCGTACAGCAGCCCACTGGATGGCGGGGTGCCAAGCGGTAACTGGGGAAGAGGTGCTGCAAGTGATTCTGCTGGAACACTGTTTTGATTGATTACCTGCCAGAGTCAGAGAGTGGGTCAGGGATCAAAATCCCTCCTGTAACAAAAAGCACAGTTTGCCTGGAAAAGACCTATGGTTTACAAGGCAGTTCGGTACTTTGCAAACATTCTCCATGCGAATGCTTACCTACCTCTAACAGGCCACCCTGACTGTTAATTGAGACTAATTTACCTCCCTGCTTGATGGGCACTTTTGTTGAAAGACCGCACGAACGCTATGGGAGCTGTAAGCTCAGCCGCCATTTCGGGACTTCCACGTGTTCACGGCCATTTTAACTCCCGAACAGCGGTGTTTGCCGTCGAGTGTCTGGAACTAAAAATCGGACACTCAAACAGGCGAACACCGCTGAGACCTCCATACCTTTGGGAAAACCTCACCAAAACTACCGAACGACCAGGCGTTCAGTAGAAAGAATCAGCAACAGATGGGGATTTCAGCGAACCCAGGATGGCCGGCCGTTCAGGAGTTTTTACCCACGATCTTAGACCGACTGCAGGGCCAGCATTCATGGAACTGTTTTCGGCTACTGTGCCCGTGCGGTCGGTCAAAACTTCTAAGTCCCATATCTCCCGAACGGCTGAACCGAATTGGCTGATTTTTAAATATGTTAGTACCAGAAATACAAGTATTTGGGGTACATCCGAACTTTGGGGAAAATATGTTCCTTTTTAATTGTGTTATTTAGTTATCTAAGGGGAGGGGATGTACAGAATGTTTATTGAATGGATTGGTTATATTGCTAATTATGTGGGTGTCTCCCTTGCATGGGCAGAATCGCATAAAAGAAAGAGTGTCTGTCAATAAACCCTCAGTTCTTCTTGACCCTTCAAAATGTAGCCTCGTCTCATTCTTGAAAGGGGTATATATGCAGCTTAATCACTTAGCTCTTTTCAGAGCTGTACTTGGCTTCCACTCCTGATCCAGCAGAAGGGAATAGGCGGCTCCATCACTACACAGTGACTTGCCGGGAAGAAAAGGACGTCCCCAATGGCTGGTACCCTCACCATACCAGGGTAGCCATTACATTGGTGGCAACGGTGGGATGGTCCTTTCATCCACAGCGCAGATGCTGGATGGAGTCTCACTACGCCAAATTGAAGAGGCCTACCCTAAAGGATCTACTGGAGAACCGAGGAAGGAGTGCCAGCAACAGACCACGAAGGGAGCTGATCGCAGACCTACTAGAGCTGGACGAGATGGATCGGTCCATGGACGTAACAGAGACCCAGAGGCCAGACAGCGAGGAGGACGAGGTCGCCCGCATCGTACAGAGGAGACTGGCCTTCTACCCAGAGACATCAGTGGAGCTGATTGAACGGCTGTTCCTCGATGCCAAAGCAGATATCCGGGAGAGGAGGGGGCACGAAATCGAACTGGTAAGAGCCCAGCAGCCCATTACACATACAGTTCCTGCTTCCCCTCCGCCTACCACCCCAAAAAGGTGCCATTTACTGCGTTCAAGGCATTTGTAGAGAATGAAGAGGAAATCGACGGATATTTGGCCAATTTCGAGAGGCAGTGCTCCTTACATCAGGTGCCCCCTGAACAATGGGTTACTATTTTAGCTGGGAAGCTGTCAGGCAAAGCTAACGAGGCATTTCGGGCCCTCACCGCAGAGGATATACTACAATACCAGCAGGTCAAAAAGGCACTGTTGGCCAGTTATGCTGTGACGCCGGAGGCATACTGCCGCCGATTTCGTGAGTCTAAAAAGAAGGCCGTGGACTCTCACATGGAATGGGCCAACCATCTACAGCGAGTGGCCTCCCACTGGGTCCAAGGATGTAATGCCAGTACAGGGGAGGAAGTCCTACAATTGTTCTTAATGGAACACTTCTTCCAGGATTTGGCAGCCGAACTACAAGACTGGGTGAGGGATCGATGACCCAGCAACCTGAAGGAGGCGGCTCGGCTAGCGGATGAGTATGCCGAAACAAGGAGGGTTAGTCAAGGCTCTCACCGCCCCAACGAGCAGGTCAGAACCACGTACCCCAGCCAGTAATTTTCGTCCGGAGTTCCGTGCCCCCGTACCTCCCGGGCCCCCTCGCCCGCAGGGGTCCACCAGCTACCCACGAGATGTATCCCGGATGGCGTGCCATCGCTGCAACAACCTAGGACACCTTGCCCGCCACTGCCCCCTGGGGTCGGCAGCCAACAATTGGCGACGACCCTCACCACCCACAGAGACCGCCTCCCCTCGCACTCCCATTTCTACCCCACGTACCTCGGCCGCCCATTGCTTGGAGACCGAGGTGGGCCCAGAGGAATGCCTGGGTATCTTGTATGAGGCGGACCCGATACAAGCCGCATCACCAGATAATCGGCAACATCACCGACAAGAGGTGTGGGTGAACTGGCAGGTGGCGCAAGGATTGAGAGACACTGGTGCAACCATTACCTTAATGCAGAGACATCTGGTAAAACCCGAACATTTGTCCAACCGCACTGTGGCTGTACGAGTTGCCGGAGGAGCTGTTTTTCATTTACCCACTGCTCGGGTACACCTGGATTGGGGAGTCGGGTCTGGGAAGACCACTGTGGGCATCATGGACTATTTACCCACTGAAGTTGTATTGGGCAATGACATTGGCCTTCTTGCATCGGCCTATCTACCTACAACTGCTGCCGCTTGCCCAGTGACCACATGTTCCCAGGCTTATGCTACAGACGACCCTGCACCAGGACGGGAGACCCAAGTAAGCCAAGAACCGACCCATAGGCCAGACCCCCATAGAGAGACCCCTAGCTTGGGACACCCCCAAAGCATTTGGGAGGGAGACACGGGCAGATCCTACCCTCGAAAAATACAGGGAACTTGCAGATAGTGGGGGGGATGAGAAGGAACGTTTTATCTGGGATAATGACCAACTGTATAGACTGACGGAAGGGAAAAAGAAGGGCGGTATTCCATCGCAGAAGCGCCAACTAGTGGTACCCAGGAAGTACTGGTTGGAACTTCTGCGAATTGGACACGATATTCCCTTGGCAGGACATTTAGGAGGTAACCGCACTACCTACAGGATTACCCAGACCTTCTTTTGGCCAGGAATCTCGAAGGATGTGTGGTGCTACTGTAGTACATGTGACGTATGTCAATGAGTGGGGAAACGAAAGCAAGACTGTTACCCATGCCCGTAATCGAGGAACCATTTAGCAGGGTGGCAGTCGATCTGGTGGGACCCCTACCGAATCCCAGTCCCTCCGGTAAGAAATATATTCTTACCGTAGTGGACTACGCTACCCGGAAGCCGTCGCTCTGACGAATATCCAGGCCGACACTGTTGCCAGTGCTTTGGTCGGGATCTTCACCAGAGTGGGGTTTCCTCAAGAGATCTTGTCTGATCGAGGGACACAATTAACCGCAGATCTGACCCAACAGTTATGGAAGGTCTGTGGTATCAAGACCCTCTTCAGCTCACCATACCATCCCCAGACTAACGGGCTCTGTGAATGCTTTAATGGTACCCTGAAACAATTACTGCGTACCTTTACAGCGGAATACAGAGACTGGGAGCGATTCTTGCCGCACCTCTTGTTTGCCTACCGAGAGGTGCCGCAGGAATCTACTGGGCTCTCTCCGTTCGAGCTGCTCTATGGAAGACGAGTTCGAGGCCCCCTCGACCTCATCCGAGAGCACTGGGAAGGAGAGATGGAACATGAGGGTGTCCCTATTGTGCCATATATTCTGGAGATGCAGGACCACATGGAGCAGTTAGCTCGGATGGCTAGAGACCAACTCCAGGCGGCCCAGGGTCGACAGAAAAGGTGGTATGATAGGGGTGCCCGCCAGAGAACCTTCCAGGTGGGACAGAAAGTTCTAGTCCTCAGACCAGTAAAAGGGAACAAGCTCCAGACCTCATGGCAGGGCCCTTACAAGATGGTAGCCCAAGTATGTGATACCACTTACGTAATAGCCAGTAACAAGGATGACCGGATTCGGAAATCCTTCCACGTGAATCTGTAAAAGGAATTGTGACGAGACCAATCTCGCCACATTGCATTGGAGAAGCCTGGTTGCTCGCCTGCTGCCTTTGGACTATGGCCCCCTGTTAAAAGACATCTTTTTTACCTGCAGAAAAGCTTAATTCGTGCTTTTCTGCCTGGGGTTCGGTAGATTTGTTTGAATGTTTTACACCCCTGATAGGAATCCCATGGAGCCAATTCGTATGAAACTGACTGTAAAGACTTTGGCTCCATGGCGATTAAACTGTATTCGTGTGGTCTGAGCGCCATTCGCTTAATAATGTGCGCTCGGACCTGAGCTATCTGGGGATATGTTACATGTCTGTGTTTTATGTAATAAATGCGACTTTATGTATTTTAAAGTGTTTTGTGTCTTTTTGCAACCATGTGCTTAATGGAGTCTTGTGTCCGTCCTGGGAGATAATTGAATTACTCTCCAGGATAGAAGACTCTGAAACTGGTTTGGGCCAGAAAGCCATGCTTCATTTAGTCACAAAGGACTTTTTACTAACTTTTGAACCCTTTGTCTGATTTGTGCCATTTTTGAATATGTTGTTCCCCTGAATGGATTGATTGTGAATATGTAATTTTATGTGAATGTGATGTATGGTTTTAGAGTTATGAAAGTTGGGTAGAAAGTATGTTTTAACTGTATGTATAATTGAGTTTCCTCAGGATAAGGGGAGGGAATATGTGGGATGTAACTGTGATGTGATTGGTTGTTTTATACCTCCCTGTGGGCGGTCCTGTATTTGAAAACACTGTAATAAAAACTAGGCTGGGTGTGCCAGCACCTCAGACCACTGCTTGACCCTCAACACAGAGCCTTGTCTCGTTCTTGGGGGGATTCACTGTATGCTGTTAGAGACTGATTGCCAGGAGTGTAAGCCGCTTGGGAGCTTTTCCTGTTCGTCTGGTAGCAGCAATTCGTATGGTTCCTGTTCGTGTATTTGGAGTGCTACCTTATTCCCTTGTATGCCGTTCGGGAGTTTGGAGCATTCACTTTTATGCAGTTCGAGAGTTTGGAGCATTCACTTGTATGCAGTTCGAGTGTTTGGACCATTCCCTTGTATGCAGTTCGAGTGTTTGGAGCATTCCCTTGTATGCCGTTCGGGAGTTTGGAGCATTCACTTGTATTCAGTTCGTGAGTTTTGGTGATTCTACAGTAGCTGTGCCTGTCTCTGAAAGGGGATTATCGTCTAAGCGTTTTTTTTCCCTTTTGTGCAAAACGGTCCGTTACAGGAATATCAGGAAAGGGCCGAGGATATTGCAGCCATCTGCAGTCCGAGTGTAGATGACTCAGACGGGCTACCTGTCCCCGACTTGTTAGCAGGTCCCGAACCAAATAATATCCTCGGTACTATCCAACTAGGGGAGCGTTTGAACCCGGCAGAAAATGGACAGATCAGACAGCTGTTGACCGAGAAGCAACTGACATTTTTCCAAGAGCCGGGATACACGACGTTAGCTACCCATTATGTAGAAACCCCAGGGCAAACTCCACTTAGACAGACCCCCTACAGGATCCCGGAGGCAGTTAAAGAAGAGATGAGGAAAGAGATCCAAGAGATGCTCAAGTTAGGAGTCATTTCTAACTTGACAGCCCGCGGGCCTCACCCGTAGTACTGGTACCCAAAAAGGACGGGACTACCAGGTTCTGCGTCGACTATAGACGCCTTAATGATCAAACAGTGACCGATGCATATCCCATGCCCCGAGTAGACGAGCTTCTAGATCACATTGCTAGGGGGAGATACCTGATTACCATTGATCTTTGCAAAGGGTATTGGCA
>OW240918.1:133369320-133428307 GCA_933207985.1 Pelobates cultripes | reverse complement strand
GATCCCCCTAGCCAAGGAGGCTGTCCCCAAGTCGGCCTTCGTCACCCCGTTTGGTTTGCACCAATTCAAGGTCATGCCATTTGGGATGAAGAACGCTCCCGCTACCTTTCAGCGCTTGGTGGCTTCCAGGATTTCGCTTGTGCGTACCTGGATGACATTGCGATCTACATCGAAACTTGGGGAGAACACCTCCAACATGTGGGGGCCGTACTGGATCAGATTAGGGCCGCAGGCCTCACACTGAAGCCAGAAAAATTTCATTTTGGCATGGCCGAAGTACAGTACCTGGGACACCGGGTGGGATGTTGGAAGCAACGGCCGGAGCCAGCCAAAGTTGAGGCCGTGGCTAATTGGCCCACACCCCACACCAAGACTCAGGTACTGGCTTTCCTAGGGATGGCAGGGTACTACAGGAAATTTGTCCCAGACTATAGTAGTATCGCCAAGCCTTTAACAGATTTGACCAAAAAGAATCTACCTGTGGTCTCCCGCCTGTGAAACAGCATTTCAGACATTAAAGAACGCATTGATCAACGCCCCCGAGCTATCTGCCCCGGTCCCTAACAAAAGATTTGTCGTCCACACAGATGCCTCCATGTACGGACTGGGGGCAGTTTTAAGCCAGATCGGGGAAGATGGAGGAGAACACCCTGTCGCGTACCTAAGCAGAAAACTGCTACCCAAGGAAGTGAGCTACGCGGCAGTGGAAAAAGAATGTTTAGCCCTGGTCTGGGCCCTAAAGAAATTGACTCCATATTTGTATGGTCACGAGTTCACTCTCCTCACTGACCATAACCCCCTCGTGTGGTTGAACCGCGTGGCCGGAGATAATGTCCGTTTATTAAGATGGAGCCTGGCGTTACAACCTTATAATTTCTCCATACAATATCGGCCGGGTAAACTCAACGGGAACGCGGATGGCCTGCCCAGACAAACCGAACTAATGCCCTAACCAAAATCCGGACAGCCCCACAGTGACCCGAAAGGGGAGCCATGTAACAAAAAGAACAGTTTGCCTGGAAAAGGCCTATGGATTACAAGGCAGTTCGGTACTTTGCAAGCATTCTCCATGTGAATGCTTACCTACCTCTAACAGGCCACCCTGACTGTTAATGGAGGCTAATTTACCTCCCTGCTTGATGGACACTTTTGTCGAAAGACTGCACGAACGCTATGGGAGCTGTAAGCTCAGCCGCCATTTCAGGACTTTCACGTGTTTGCGGCCATTTTAACTCCCGAACAGCGGTGTTTGCCATCGAGTGTCTGGAACTAAAATCGGACACTCAAACAGGAGAACACCGCTGAGACCTCCATACCTTCAGGAAAACCTCGCCAAAACTACCGAACGACCAGGCGTTCGGTAGAAAGAATCAGCAACAGATGGTGATTTCAGCAAACCCAGGATGGCCGGCCGTTCAGGAGTTTTTACCCACGATCTTAGACCGACTGCAGGGCCAGCATTCATGGAACTGTTTTCGGCTACTGTGCCTGTGCGGTTGGTCAAAACTTCTAAGTCCCATATCTCCCAAAATGCTGAACCGAATGGGCTGATTTTTAAATATGTTAGTACCAGAAATACAAGTATTTGGGGTACATCCGAACTTTGGGGAAAATATGTTCCTTTTTAATTGTGTTATTTAGTTATCTAAGGGGAGGGGATGTACAGAATGTATATTGTATGGATTGGTTATACTGCTAATTATGTGGGTGTCTCCCTTGCATGGGGCATAAAAGAGAGTGTCTGTCAATAAACCCTCAGTTCTTCTTGACCCTTCAAAACGTAGCTTCGTCTCGTTCTTGAAAGGGGACAATATGCAGCTTAACCCTCTTTTCAGAGCTGTACTTGACTTCCACTCCTGATCCAGCAGAAGGGAATAGGCGACTCCATCACTACACAGCGACTTGCCGGGAAGAAAAGGACGTCCCCAACGGCTGGTACCCTCACCATATCAGGGCAGCCGTTACACCCTCCCTCTCCCTTTCCTTAAGAACCCCCAACATTAGCAACATTGAATCTTCCCTGATCCATCCCACAATCTTGGGCAGCAGTCATGTCCCCCCTTCCTTATTATTCCAGGGGGAATCTGATCTTTGTTATAACTTTGTGTGTAAAAAAAACAAAAAAAAAAACAATTTTACTCAAATATTTAGCAGAGATTGGCGGTGAAATGGCTACGTAAAAAAAGTGTAAAAATAACCTTAGGTAAATAGCCTGTGATGTCTACTTCATATAAATATATACTTTTGAGTGCCAATTTTGTTTTCTTTTATGGCTATTAAGCTTACAAGACAAACATACTAAATTCTAAAATCGCTCCACATTAAAAGTTTATGTGACCTAAAACTACGAAAAAAAACCTTAAAACCTAGACACATTATATATTCTGTAAATCAGAACTAAATTAATTAATTTTTAATTACTTTCCTTAACCTGCACTAATTATGAACTCATTATTATTGCAAAAACTAATAAAAAAAAAACAATATTTTGACATTTAAAAAAAAAACTTTTTATAATAAATAAGCATTTATATATGTATTTGTTACATCAAATTAAAGCCCTTTTTGTCCTTTAAAAAAGGTATATAATATGTGTTGGTACAATAAATTAGTAAAATGCAAACTGCAGTTGTGTCCTGAAGTGCAAGACAAGCTATTGAAGTTGTGTCCTTAAGGGGTTAATAGCCTTCTAGAGGCTGCAGGAGTCTCCTGTGTGTGATAACAGTTAAAAAAAAAACTAAACAAAACTATAAATATATATATATATATATATATATATAAAAATCTGATATTTGAGAGCAGATCCCAATCAGACATGTTCTTATTACAATTAAATGTTACCTTATTCGGGTTTATATTTGTCGCCCCAAGTCACAGCTGACATATCTTTGGTTATGTTACTTAATGTATTCAATGTTCTGTGTGAGCCCTTTTCTAAAATTCAGTATATTCTATTTGTGTGTTGCGGAGGTTTTGTGCACACATGCTGTTCACTGCATGATTCACCCCCTGTGTTTTGTTTTTTCTTCTTACAATATATTTTTATTAGACCTATGTGCAAACATACTAGACTGGAGGTAAAGTAAAACAGATTCAAAACAATAAAAAAAAAAAATACAAAAATTCAGAGCACTGCAGAAAAAAAAAAAAATTAGAAAAAAGAAGACCAACGAGGCAGCAGGGACCAGAAATTGTTGGCATATCAATGAAATATACAAATATACAATCATATCAAAATGAAAACACAGTAAAGAAAATATTGCAATTTTCATATCATATATCATATAACACAGAGGTATGAACCTCTATATTAATATTAAATATTAATCACAGAAGTTAAAAAGTGAGCGTATACAATGTCTCGCGTTAAAGGACCACTATAGTGCCAGGAAAACATACTCGTTTTCCTGGCACTATAGTGCCCTGAGGGTGCCCCCACCCTCAGGGTCCCCCTCCCGCCCAGCTCTGGAAAGGGGAAAAGGGGTAAAACTTACCTTTTTCCAGCGCTGTGCGGGGAGCTCTCTTCCTCCGATCCTCCTCCTCCCCTCCTCCTCCCCGTCGGCTGAATGCGCACGCGCGGCAAGAGCTGCGCACGCATTCAGCCGGTCGCATAGGAAAGCATTATCAATCCTTTCCTATGGACGCTTGCATGCTCTCACTGTGATTTTCACAGTGAGAATCACGCAAGCGCCTCTAGCGGCTGTCAATGAGATAGCCACTAGAGGCTTTGGGGGAAGGCTTAACCCATTCATAAACATAGCAGTTTCTCTGAAACTGCTATGTTTACAAAAGAAAGGGTTAACCCTAGCTGTACCAGGCACCCAGACCACTTCATTAAGCTGAAGTGGTCTGGGTGCCTAGAGTGGTCCTTTAATAAAGTTGAGTAGAATTTTACATATATCTTATTTTACCGGTGAAACAGCAAGTGGCTGTGAGAGACCCATTTTCATAAAGTTTCCTTAACTCTTGTTCATTGAATTTCAATATCATAACCCCATTGGTGCACAGAAACAAATACACGATTCCCCCAAATCTATAGTTAGGTCATATTGCAATATGTGTAGGCTTCCACGGCTTTAGTTCGCATAGAGTAGGCTGGTTTCACCCCGCATTGAAACGTGATTGCCCAGTTCTTTTTGCTAACTAGGGATAAATCTAACTTTTCTGCTAATGAAACTACGGTTCTAAAACTTTGTACATGTACAATTATTTGTTTGACTATCTATATATTCAAATTTGAACCTAGGTTAAGAAAACAAAGTAGAATCAATGCTGGCAGAAACACAGTGAATAGCAAGGTACATGTGAGACAAGATTATAATATACTCCAAGTTATTCACAATGCGAATGTGCATAGGGGTAGTGCAAGGTTGCCCAGTAGGTAGATCCCCAGATGTTTTAAAACGACAGCTTCCATGATGCTTTGTCATTCTAAAAGCATGCAAAGCATCATTGGAGTTGTAGTTCTACAACATCTGGGGATCTACCTATTGGGCACCCCTGGTCTAGTGAGTACAGCTATTATTATTATTTTATTATTTATATAGTGCCATCAGATTCAGTAGCGCTGTGCAATGGATGGACTAACAGACATGTAATTGTACCCAGACAACTGGACATACAGGAACAGAGGGGGTGGAGGGCCCTGCTCAATGAGCTTACATTCTGGTGCAGGCTTCCCCAAACTCCAGGCCCTCCAGATGTTGCTGAACTACAACTCTCATGATTCTCAGCCTATTTCATTCATAGACTCATGGGAGTTCTAGTTCAGCAACATCTGGAGGGCCGGAGTTTGGGGAAGCCTGTTCTAGAGGATGACCTAGCATAAAACATTCAATGGACCAGCATGGGAGACTGCGGCTTGACACATCCAATGTATTAGGACCTTAGTGGATGCTATAGCATAGGTACGTAGCTCGTAGATAAAATCCTGTTAGTGCTTAGGACAAATAGCAATATTGAGAGACAAAGAAAGGAAGAGGGAGGGAGGGAGGGAGAAGAAGAAAAAAGGAGGATTTGGAGGAAGATGAGGGGGCGAGGGTGGTGGGAAGAAGCGAAAGAGAGAGTGAATGATTAAATATGTTAAACTTCTAAAACGATTAACTATTTTGTTAAATATTTTAATATATTCACACACATTTTAAATATATATTTCTTGATATTTTATATTTTTAAAATCATTTGAAAAGTTTGTCCAAAAATGTTAAATTAAAGACATAGTCTGAGCAGGGAGATATTAGATTGACAGCAATTGAAGCAAACAGCTACATGGTCTTATTTTTATTGTATTTCTCTCTCTCTTTTAATTTGTCGGATTTAAGTATCGTAGACGGTTTCAAATCTAGAGCAATCAACCAGACTTTGGCGCTCAGTGAATACATGAGAAATCAGATATATTTGAGATTTGGGGGCCTAAGGTGTTATAACACTTAAAAAAGCTATTTATGGTGCTTAAGTGATTTCCAAGTCATTAATATAAACTGGGTTGGGCTGTAGTGGGTACTGTAATGGGAAAAGCCACCATGAGTCACCATGAGTCTGGAGTCACGTGTCTCCACTATAAAGTTGAGTTACTTTGATAAAGAGAATACAGTCTTGCTGACTCTAAAACCTACACAGGTTTTTTAAAATGTTTTTCTATATGATTACTACAGTGGGTGACCAGAACAGTGAAAGCCAACAGACAATGGAGATAAAATGTATTGAGAGAACATTTTCCCTTTTGACTATAAAGAAAAGTAGCTGGAGCAGTCAATATAAAATAATTGATGGATAGATGCTTCGTGTTGCTTTTTTTTATGGAGCACATCTCAAATGGTGCCAAGTCTTGGACCAGCCCTTGACGTAGGCTATAAGAATGAGTCAAAAGAGCTCTGGAACACCCATGTAAAAAAATTATAATATTGTCACCAATCTGCATTTAGACTGCACCTTTCTGTCTCAGTCGGCTACTGTTTATTTCATTAACAACAAAAATATACGTGGGAGAAAATCTCCCTCCCACCCACCCCCCCACAAAAAAATAAATAAATGATTATTGTAATTAAATAAATTGTTTGGAAGAGCAAAAACAGAGTTTTATTCACCTACTTGGGGCTTTCTAGAAAATATTTTGTATACATCAGAAGTAAAGCCATAACGTTTTGTGATATTAGAAACAAAGTTGTGCCTGTTACTGCCCATGTTTGCTACATCTTACTGTTAACTGTGGTTATGGTGCTAAGAAATCGAAATGCTTTTAGTTCCTTACTTACCTGTGACCCCCTGGTCATTCCCTCTACTGTGACATTTAAAGAGTAAGTCCCCTTCTGCATTGGAAATAGCAATTCCACTGCATTTGGACAGAATTAGGAACAAAGTGTCAAATCATTACAAAAAACAGTTTGACCCTGTAACGGACCGTTTTGCCCACAAGAGGTTAAAAACCGTTTAGGCGATATTCCCCTTTTTCAGCTGCACAGACAGCTACTGCAAGCACCAATCTCCCAAACTGCAAACCCACGAATTCAC
Source organism: Pelobates cultripes (assembly GCA_933207985.1). Taxonomy (NCBI): domain Eukaryota; kingdom Metazoa; phylum Chordata; class Amphibia; order Anura; family Pelobatidae; genus Pelobates; species Pelobates cultripes. Next base: position 133,421,797 of record OW240918.1, on the reverse strand, counting down.
CAACTCCCGAACTGCAACCAAGGGAATACTCGAAACTCCAAAACTGCATACACACGAATAGCTGCTAGCAGACGAACAGGAAAAGCCCCCAAGCAGCTTACACTCCTGGCAATCAGTCTCTAACAGCATACAGTAAATCCTCCCCCCAATAATGAGACGACACTTCACTTTGAGGGTTAAGCAGGAACTGCTCTGTAATGGCCACACACTGGCTTTTATGCAAGTCCCCATGCAAGGGGACATCCCACAGGGTGGGACACAGTACAACCAATCGTTTACAGGAGAACCGTAAAACACACCCACAATTACATCACAATCCCTCCTCTCTGTCCTGGAGATAATTGTGAAATAATCCAATTATCTCCCAGGACAGAGGCAAGACTCCATTAACCACATGGCAGTAATAATACAATAAAAGACATAAAATTACATACAGTTACATTTATTCCATAAAACATAGACATTCTACATATCCCCAGATAGCTTAGATCTGAGTGCACATTACTACCGAATGGCGCTCAGATCACATACATACAGTTCAATCGCCATGGAGCCAAAGTCTTTCATACAGTCTTTCAGTATACGGCTGGGCTCCATGGCATAGCTATCTGGGGTAGCATGGCTTTAACAGTCCGCAGAAAGGCACGAATAAACCTTTCTGCCGGTAAAATAAAAGTTTAAAATGCAGGACCATAGTCTAAAGGGAGCAGGCGAGCAACCAGGCTTCTCCAGTGTACAGTGGCGAGGTTGGTTTCGCCACAGACCCCTTATGTGATGGAGCCAGGGACTCCTGGCATCATAATCACTATAGTGCACTGTAGTGGTTATGGTGCACAGAATGCCTCTTTAGGTAGGGAATATATAAGTCATAGTAAAGCTAAATTATGAATTTTATTGCTGTAGGAATAATTAATTACCGTATATACTCGTGTATAAGTCGATCTCATGTATAAGTCGAGTCCAGTTTTGTGACCAACAATTGTGAAATATGCTATGCCTCGTGGATAAGTCGAGGGTAAAACTTGGGGCTATGAAATTCTGTGATTTTTATAATTATATACACACACACTCATACACACACACTCATACAAACACACACTCTGCATTATATACACACACACACTCATACAAACACACACTCTGCATTATATACACACACTCTGTGTATATAATGCAGAGTGTGTATATAATGCAGAGTGTGTGTTTGTGTAGTGTGTGTGAACTAGGTGGGGGGAGGGCATTTTTATTATTTTAATTTTTTTTTATTTTAATATTATTTTTTTATTATTTTAATTTTTTTTGTCCCCCCTCCCTGCTTGTTAACTGGTCAGGGAGGGGGGCTATCTTAATCCCTGGTGGTCCAGTGGCATGGGCTGTGAAGTGGGGGGGCCGGCAGGAAGCATTTACTTACCTTTCCTGCAGCTCCTGTCAGCTCCCTTCTCCTCCGTTCCAGTCAGCTCCACTGTAAGTCTCGCGGTCTGGTTGCCGCGGGATCGTTGCCATGGCTCTGACGGCCGCGGCTCTCTAAGTTGCCATAATACAGACAGTGACTCGAGTATAAGTCGAGTGGGGGTTTTTAAGCACAAAAAATGTGCTGAAAAACTAGACTTATACTTGAGTATATACTGTAGCTACTTAAATGTGTAGTTGTGGCTGCCATGATTCTGGCTTGTTGGTGTTACACTAGGGTAAACCCCAAATCCTGATCCCCTCTATCTCCAGCTCCCCTTGCCAAAGCAGGCCAGTTGTCCCCAATAATGCCAACACATCGCTTCTGAATGGAGTGATATCTATCACTACATTCCTATGTATCTCTTGCAAAATGCATGATGCTCTCTCGGGGGAAAAAAAAAATCACAGAAATTATTCATAAAACAGCAAATACATTACAAAAGATAAACTAATGGAAAGAGGAATGATATTGGGAGAAGGCCCTAATCCAATGAGCTTACACTCTATGCTGGCTGAGTATCATGGAAAATGTGCTTTACAAACATGTGTTTCGCACAGTTAGCCATCACTAGGGTAAGCAGTTCAAAGCTGTACATCTAATTTGTGTGGAAACATGCACAATGCCTTTCTTCCTATCCTTTGAAGGTCTGACTGTGTTACATCTCATTCCCTCTAGCAGGGCTTTGAACATGTTTTGCCCTCTTGAAAATATGTTTCCTCTAAAAAAAAAAACAATGGGGACAGTTAACATTTTTTTCCTGCAGATTTATACTCTTTCAACCCTTAAGCCTATTCAGACTTGACTTATTTTGTTGATCTTTTTATTTAGCACAAGAAGACTTAAAAATAATAATGATGCCAATATATCAATAGGTGAAACTTTCAATCTACTGTGGGAAACATTTCACAATGTTCATTTATGGGTTCGATTAGATTTCTACAAAAGGTATCCACAGAAGTAATTTTCTGATTAAACTGTGGGTTGAATTGTTATGATTCCTTAATCATGAGTTTTGGGTATGGGCGTACCAAACAACTTCATACTATTATATACCAGATATTTCGTAGTTTCTATAGAGTTTAACTCTTAAATATTCCATTATGAAGATACTGTGCTGAGATTCATCAACTACGAACCCTATATTGTCCCTATAGTAATAACTGTATCACCTATATTATAGTAGAAATGTCTTCACATACTAGTCAGTAAAGTTATAATTGGAGGTGTTATGTATCATAGAATCGGTATGGTGTATGAAAAAGTGAGATATAGTAGAGACTGATCCATAGGGTCAGGTGGAGTAGCACCCGCCCAGTTTTTATTGCAAAAGATAAATAAAAAAAGCTTTGTATGGGATCTTGGATGCCCTAAAGAACAGGACAACATGTTATCCTGTTTTCTAGAACTAACATGGGGTAACAGCATCAGAAGGTGGAGTCAGTCTTCTTTAAAGTGGTTGTTGACTCCAAAATCCGTGTAGTTATAGGTTTATAATGTTGAATAGGGCATGATTTTTCATTGATCTAGGGGATAAACAAATGGAGTTAAGTGGGCAAAGTTCACAATTCAGGCAGCAGAATTTAGCCTCTTACGATCTTTCAACTTCACCAGCCACCACTGGTAAGATCTAGATATTGTGACCTGAGATTCTGACCATAAGGCACGCAGATCTGAAACTTTGCTCACTTCCCTTAGAGCCCACACAGTTACATTTAGAATGTTGGCACATGCACACATGCCACGACACAGATACTTCCTGTCACGCTGACAACCTGTCCATTTACTTTGACAACATGAGAACCTGGTCATTCAGTGTGAGACTAGATCATCTGTCCATTTATCCAAAACCCATTAAACCTTGCCATTATTCCAAGCGAATCTTTGATTCTACCACGTCATATCAAGTTGAACAAAATATACCCATATAACACAACTCCACTAGGCCCTGAGAATTGGCCAGTGTACTGTAATATTTTGTTCACTTGCCATTAGTCCCTGAGAATCTGCTCATTCCACATGAGACTGTAGGAATCTACCCATTTTCCATGAAGACGTAGGAGTCTGTCTATTCCCTACAAGACACTAAGAATTGTATTCTCTTTACCTTGAGAGTCTCACCATTTACAAAAAAGATCATGGGAATCAAACCATTTAACGTGTGACACTAGGATTTTGCCTATGCACACTGATACCCCTACCGATTTACGCTGAAATGCTGCACATTTAAACTGTGACCATTACAATCTATCCATTCCCCCTGAAGCCTTGAGATTGTGTCTGTTTACCCTGATGATCTATCACTTTCTGTGTAAAGTCTTACAGACACTTGGAATCACATTATGGCTTAGACTTTATCCTTCAACGTACTATATTAAATCTTGGCTTTGCAAGTCTCACAGACGCACGTAATCACATTATGGCTTAGACTCTATCCTTCAACTTAGTATATTAAATCTTGGCTTTGCATTGCGATGGAATACAAATGGCCTCATGCGTTTCACCTCTAAGGAGGATCAATCACCATGAGAATTTCTCCATATTGATATCATCATCATTCAGCCAGTAATCCAGACAATCTAAATATTCATTCTGATATCCTCATATTCTCCCAATTCCCCTAAAGATAACGAGATACTGGCTATATGGTATGAGACCCTCAGAACCTTCCCATTCGTCCTGGGACCAACAGAAATTGCCAACATACTCTTACACCATAGGTATCTGTCACTTCAACCCAAGGCAATTATATTTCTTCCACAACACAAGATAAAGGGAACCTGCCCGTACACTCTGAAAATATTCCCATGAATCCACATATTATGCCCATTATCCCTGAGAATCTGTCCATTATTAAACAAATTCTGACCATTGACCCAGTGAATCTGTCCATTAATGCCCCAGATTCTGCTCTTACTTGATAATCTGCCCATTCAATTGAGATTCTAAGATTAAAAATCCTTCAAGTTCCCTTATAACAGTACAAATTGGTAAACTGAAAAATGTAAAATTTTCCTAATTAATTTATCCTCAACACAATAAAATTAATATTATCCCCACATTGTATTCATAGAATGAAACTCTGGCAACTGTAGCATAAAGTGCAGGAATTGTTTTATTGGATAATTAATATCTCAGTTTGGACAATGTCCGTGTATATATTTGTACCTCCTATTCTTTTGCCCAGATGTCGCAAACACACTTGATTAGCATGTGGTGGGTAAATGCTTACAAAAGATATCTCTGGTAATTGGTAAAAATGAAATGATAGAATAATCCATTAGGTGAGGTTTGTGCATAGAAAATATGTAGCACTCAGGATGAGTAACACTTTGACGCCCGCATCCCTCCCTAATGGAACTAATATGGTACATCGGAAAAAAAAAAACAAGAAAAAAAATGCAGGCTTACAAATGGCTTCATTTACATCAATAGAACGATCCACTTCATCTTTTTTTCCCAGGTCATTATATAGCATACAAAGACCCTCCTCCCCCAGTCGAATCACGAGCTGTGAAATATCTCCCATTTTATTAAAAACCCTGTCATCACTCAATAAAATAAATATGGAGGTATATTTCACTTTAAGTTGTTATTCATTTTAATTGAATGCATACATTGTGTTTAGAATAATGTTTTCATATGTACATTGAGCTTACCAAATGGTTATCAAATAAATAATATATCAGTTGTGGTTAATCTTGAAATTAAAGATGTTTGTGAACTATTTTTGGGACGTGTAGCTTACATATATTTGCATTGCTTTCCATGTTAGTCCATACTAATCTATATCATGGATTTTTAATTTTTTTTTAAATAGGGTTTATTAATGTTGTAGTAGCTTATAATGTAATGGTTAACAAGAACGTATTGGCCAATATACTCCGCCATCAATAAAACCTGAAGTGGTTTTGCTAATTTGCAGTATAGAGCAGCCATCAGCACATCTCAATCATTATTTAGTTCCATTACTGTTAGCCCTATAGAGATCCCAAGCATTCTTTAATTATTTTACGGTTAGCCTTCTACACATCCCCAGCATTCCTCGATTCTTTTACTGTTAGCCTTATACACTTCCTGAGCATTCTTCAATTATTTTACTGTTAGCCAAATACAGATCCCAAGCATTCTTTAATTATTTTACTGTTAGCTTTCTACACGTCCTGAGCATTCTTCAATTCTTTTACCGTGTTAGCCTTATACAGATCCCAAGCATTCTTCAGTTTTTTTACTGTTAGCCTTATACACATCCTGAGCATTCTTCAGTTCTTTCACTGTTAGCCTACACATCCTGAGCATTCTTCAGTTCTTTCACTGTTAGCCTACACATCCTAAGCATTCTTCAGTTCTTTCACTGTTAGCCTACACATCCTGAGCATTCTTCAGTTCTTTCACTGTTAGCTTAAACATCCTGAGCATTCTTCAGTCCTTTCACTGTTAGCCTACACATCCTGAGCATTCTTCAGTTCTTTCACTGTTAGCCTACACATCCTGAGCATTCTTCAGTTCTTTCACTGTTAGCTTAAACATCCTGAGCTTTCTTCAGTCCTTTCACCGTTAGCCTACACATCCTGAGCATTCTTCAGTTCTTTCACTGTTAACTTAAACATCCTGAGCATTCTTCAGTTCTTTCACTGTTAGCTTAAACATCCTGAGCATTCTTCAGTCCTTTCACGGTTAGCCTACACATCCTGAGCATTCTTCAGTTCTTTCACTGTTAACTTAAACATCCTGAGCATTCTTCAGTTCTTTCACTGTTAGCTTAAACATCCTGAGCATTCTTCAGTCCTTTCACGGTTAGCCTACACATCCTGAGCATTCTTCAGTTCTTTCACTGTTAGCCTACACATCCTGAACATTCTTTAATTCTTTTACCATGTTAGCCTGATACACATCCTGAACATTCTTCAATTCTTTTACTGTGCTGAAAATTAAAACACGTGCAACACCCTATGTATTTCCTTAGTCTATGTCAGATTGTTCATGGGCGAACTCCAACTTAACATTTTGTTGTATCTTCATTATTTCATTCTCACTTTACGCACCAATAGATAGTCAACTCTCTTATATAATGTCATGCCTGGCATGCCATTATTCACAGTTTTTTTCTTAACATCAGCTATTAGTGATCCACAACTCCCATTTTAATCCAAGACAATCAAAAACATTGCATGACGTTGGCAAAGATTCCAAGGAGTGCGGTTTGCCTTAACAAAATGTAAATTAAAGTAAACAGACTTGTAGGTGCTATATAACAATTGCAGCATTAGCAAGGGAATCCGGTGTGAATCTGTAGATATTTTTAAACTACAGATACCACAATTCTTAGCCAATATGTCTCTAGCCAGATTTTGGGTTCAGATGTTCATGAAATTCTGGATAATGAGTGCTTTTTAAATGTGAGTATTAATCTACGCATTGGAAAACCTGCTGGACTTAACCCATATGTTTTGTGTTTCACAAAAAAAATTGTTGGGCTTCTTGCGCAGTGAAGGGTGGGTAGCATTTGCTTCACACTAAAGACCTTCAGCCGTTTTATGTCATTGCTGCTGTCAGACCAGGTTTGACCAATTTCAAGCTGCCATATAACATGAAAAAGGATAGCCCTTATCTAACAATATTACCTGGTATGTTGGCATTCAAAGGTAAATTATCAAATAATTACATGGTTTGTGAGGATATGTATGGGGTGATAAATATTAAAAATAATATTTTCATAAAAATATCAAAAATGTATTTAATAGTTTTTATTATATAAAAAAAATGTATATATTGGCACTGTTCCCCTTGATTGATTTAAAGCTAAGAGCTACACGCTATCTTTAACTCTTATAGACCTTGGAGCACGTTTTAATAGAGGATTTGTATTTCACACATTAATCACAAACTAATTATAAAAATATAATTTATTGTGACAATAATAATAATAATAATAATAAGTAACATGTGTGACAATAATCAATTAATGTTTAGGTATAACATAATTATACAATATGGTAATGGTTTTGACACATTTACAGTTAGCTTAATATCAACATCTCCACATAGATGCAAATTTCAACAAGATTTACAACAAGACACCTTCTTTGAAATCAGCTATGCAATTCTTAACACAGAACACAGCATCTCACAGCCTCACCCGACAGCACACAGCATATGGCCGTAAAAAACTTTTCTCTGTCTGTCTGAATCACACTTAACTCACTCACTGCTGGCTACAATTCTCACGGGCGAAATACCTTTTATATTGCAATGACAAAATATAATATTTCTCATACCAGATCAGTTAACCATTCCTTCTCATCCAATAACCAATAAGAATAATTCTAACCAGATTTTACCATTTGCAGAATTCACTTTCCTAATTATAGATGACTATCCCTAAATCCAGATAAGTCAATATCTCTGGTTCATAGCTGATACACTATTTTTGGCAAATTACCAGTAAATATATTGTTGTTAATTCATTTGGCAGTAAGGAACTTGGAACAGTATATTTCATTAGCTATCTATGATTTCATAATAGTTGAAATTGTACCAGCCTTTTTATCCAGATATATTTCTGTTGTTAGAGAAATTAATTAATTCAAATTAAATTAAATTAAATTAAATTTAATTAAACCAACATAATTACCAGATTCTTTTTGTAGAAATTCTTTTAGACTTGGAGATATATCCCTGGAATTGTAAATGCAGGTATGAATGAGAATTGTGGGAAATAGGAAAGTTTTGAGTTGGAGAGACAAGTGTTAGGATTTTTCAAAGTTCCAGAATTAATTGGAAGAGGTAGAGAAAGTTAGGTGTGTCCTCGTTCCTGCTCACGATGTTAGATCTAAGATCCATCTCTATCCTTTGTCCTTAACATTTAAAGGAGAATCTTCCTTACATCATTAGTTTCAGTGACCAATAAGGTGGGCGTGTCTTCCCTTCAGGCTATCATGTAGACTTTGGTCATTAGATGGCGCAATAACACCACAAGATATTTTCTTCAGGAATACCAATTATCACTTTGTGTAAGGGGTTAACTGAGTTTTGTGATGGATTCAACTTCATTTTTGGTCATTTTTGGTTATCTTTAAGGAAAACTGTCCATCAAAACCTGTCAGACTTCAAAGGCTTTTCTCGGTCTGCCTGTCTCCTTTTTGGTCCATAAATTGGATTTTGACACGTCTAGCCTTGGTTTCACCTTCTTAATACAATGGAACTTTTGTTTCTTTTTTTTAATATATATTTAAAACGTAAAATGAATTACTTTATGTTATCTATTTCCTTCATAATCCTGTGTCTGGTTCTTGTGTGGAATTATGTGTGTAGCACTTAGTAATGTGATGGCATGTGATATATACATGTCTATTACACACATTCCACTAACATTAGTTTAATAATATGATATTTCTTCATTGATATTCTACCCATGAATGTTCAATATTATTAATATAGGTACTATTTATATATGATTAAACATAATTATAGTTAATTTATATGTGGATATATGTATGTTTCTGGGCTGTTGCTTTTGCTTTTTTTCAACTCCCCCCCGCCCCCCCCGTCTTGTAGAGAGTCTTAACTCTGGCCAGTGTTAACGTTAGACACATTCCTTTTCTTGAATGAATACAGTTACAGAGAAGTAAAAAAAATGTGTCTGTCTTTTTCTATTCTGTTACAAAATGGATGGTCACGTCTACTAACTGGTGACTTACAGTATACATTTTTAAATCTTAATTCTTTCTTAACACAAAATGTCTGTCAGTGGAATATACTAACAGGTTACATGCGTCCATCATGAAAAGAGACATGCATCCACTACGTTCAGCCTTTCTCACATTTATTTTTGCTGTTGATACAATAGAAGGCAAAAAACCCAGTCTGAAGTGCTTTCAATTTTGCACCAGTCTAGAAATCCTTATTTACCCCAAAATGACAGTCAGCATGGGAGGGCTGGCAGCCTCAGACCTGGGGGGCAAATCCAGTCAAGTGGCCCATTGCACTCCCAAACCAGCTCACCATCCATGCCCACCTTTTCCTGGTTTTTTAACGGATATTGATGTTATGTTAATCAGTAGCTCTTTGCCATACCCACTCCTTTGTGGCTCCGACTTTCAATGTTGTTAGAGAGCAGGCGGAGAATCTCTGAGCCTGTGCTCTGACTCACTAACTAACCACAAGGGAGAGGATATGATCTAAGGCACCTACTGCTGGTGTGCACCAGTAGACCACTAGGGAATCATTTAAATTAAAGGGACACTCCAGTGCCTCTCCCTCTCACGCCCCATCCCATGTTGCTGAAGGGGTTAGAACCCCTTCAGTGACATACCTGAGACCTCCACCCTAACTCACTTCCAGACACACACACACATACACTCACTTCCAGACACACACTCACTTCCAGACACACACTTCCAGACACACAAATTCCTTGTTGCTCCTACCTTTAGGAGTCCTCTGGGTCCTTCCCTGGGATCCAGTGACTTCCTGCTCCTCTCTGCTCCCTCACGCAGTTTAGTGATGCGGGGCCGGAATGACGTCATATTCCGGCTCCCGGCATCACCAGAGAGGGCGCGCGAGGGAGCAGGAAGATCAGCAGAGGCAGTGCTCCCTCGCCGCCACCTGCCTCCTTCCTCACGAACAGCGGCCGGTATATTGCTGCAGAGTAGGCACCTGCCATCTGGGACAAGCAGGTGCCTACTCTGCCTGGCTACCGGGCGCACTAGGTGGCCCTGCTCCGCGCGGCACCCCCCTCCTCCTGGTGCCAGGGACCGGCCCTGCAGCAGCCTTTTTTAATTATTTAGGGCGGCCTGGGGGGCAATTGCCTCCCTGCCCCCCGGCCCAGCCCGCCCCTGACAGTCAGATATCTCTCTAGATCAAAAAGCTATTATCCCACTAGTTAAAAATTATATCCCTGTATATTATGTTTTTGCAAGTATTTATCCAATTGCTATTTAAACATCTGTACAGACTCTGATAAAACCACGTCTCCAGGCAGAGAACTCCACATCCTAATTGTTCTTGCTGTAAAAAACCCTTTCCTTTGCCTTGGACTAAATCTCCTTTCTTCTAGTCTAGGTGCAGGATCTGGTGTCCTATAGATAGCCCTGTTTATGAATAGATTTCCAGATAATGGTTTGTATTGGCTCCAAATCTATTTATATAATGCTATCATATCCCCTCTGAGATGCCGTTTTCTAAACTAAAAAGGTTTCAATTTTTTAACCTTTCTTCATAACTAAAATGCTCCATTCCTTATATAATTTTGTAGCCTGCCTCTTTCAAATATAATACTTACATGGGATGAGATGGATGTATTAAATAGGATGGCATATATTGCATAATGATTTTGGATGGGATATGCTGCCAACAAGTTAGCTATATATGGGGCAGGCAAACCTTCTGCATTCCATCTGTTGTTGGAGTAGAAAGACCAAGAATCGGGGGCGGGGGAGAGGAGTTAATTAAAACATCTGGTAAAGGATTATGGGACGTACAGAAGCACAAGCAACAACATATTGTGGGAATTAGAGGTAGATTTAAACATTTTCTTGTTTACAATCAAGCTCTCAGGAGAAAAAAAAAAAGAGTAAAAATAGCTAATTCATCAGTATTTTGTACCTGCAGCCGGCGAACTTGTTCCAGTCAAATTGTAGTCACTAAAATTGCATAAGCCCCAAGCAAGTCTTTTCTCCACCCCAGCCATTGTATATAAACCTGAAATGAAAAATGTTTACAAATTAGTCAAAATTTCTACATAAAAAAAATTACCTGTACATTATCTGTACTCTCAAATGCACAAAGAACGTGTGATTATAATGCATTGCTAGGTGATAGTAGCCCTGAATTGTCACAAACTACACCATGAACCTTCATCATTATCAGACTGCTATTAAAGCGGATCTGTCAATTCTATCACATTTTGCAAAGACACCCAAAGGTGACATCTCCATCAAGAGCAGGGGTTCCCAACCCAATCCTCAAGTACCCCCTAACAGTCCAGGATTTAGGGATTATCCTATTGTGTCTAAAGTGTTTTATTTTTCTTTCTAAAAACACCTTAGAAACAACTGGGTAATCGCTAAAACCTGGACTGTTAGTGGGTACTTGAGGACTGGGTTGAGAACCACTGATCTAGGGTGAAGTGGCCGGTAGTGCAGTAGAAGGTATATTTACTGACCCGAAGCTGTCCCTTGTGGCTGCCTCCATTCTCTTCAGCTTCGATTCATCTGCCGGGAGCTATATCACTGCTGTACTTGTGCACATGTGCGAGAGTACAATCCTGAGATCTGTGAAGGATCCAACAATACCAGAGGAGCCTCTTTAGATCATGTCTTGCAGTGAGTGAGACAACATCTAATTGCCACAATCATTGCAACCAACGGCTGCTGAGATTTGACCAAATGTGATGGCGAAGCTCCATCTTTCTCAACTTTTGTCAACTTCAGGCTTGCTTATAAGACATAACAGACCCTACTTTGTCTTATGATATATTTAAACTGCGTTGGAACTTCAATGAAATTCCAAAGCAATCAATATGAGTACTTCAAAAAAATTGGCAGGGTTATTAACTAATGCTCGCCTTCAAGACTTCTCCAGGGCTGCACCTATTCTGTGGAACTCCCTTCCCTCCTCAATCAGACTTTCACCCAGCCTCCATTCCTTCAAAAAATCTTTGAAAACTCACTTCTTCATTAAAGCGTATCAATTAAACTGTCAGCAGGTTTCTCATCCCCCACCCCATGACTTCATTCCTGCACCTGTCAAAAATGACCTACCAAGCACTCAATAAACCCTTCTGTAACAAACTATTTAATTCCCCTACTTTAACCCTTTGTGTCACTATACCCCACTCCCTCTAGCATGTAAGCTCATCGAGCAGGGTCCTCAACCCCCTCTGTTCCTGTACCTCAGTGGTCTGATCTCAATTATGTGTCTGTTAGTCCACCCATTGTACAGCGCTACGGAATTTGTTGGCACTATATAAATAATAAAATAATAATAATAATAATAATAATAAAGGGAGAAGTGTCACAAATTCCAAATTAATTTCCAATTTGAGCTTGAATCTACCGAAGTGGAAGCATTATGTGGTAATTTTTCCGGCTTCTTTAAGGCACAGACATGTTATAGTCAACAGGCTGGATTTTCTTAACAGAGTATGGGTTAAATCTGCTTAGTAAATAGCAATTCTTACTCCTACTTCTATGGAAAAATTGCTATTCAGTAAGCAGAAAAAGGCCAGCCCAAGGTTTTTAAATAGATACTTCCAAGACGTATTCACTAGATTAGGAACAGTGGACAATTGGGCAGGGAATTGGAAATATTGTTTGTCCAATATTGCTAAACTACAACATAACTGGCTTAAAGAATTTTTATGTTTTGAAACTTTTGGCCTCAAATTTACAATCCCCTGGTGATTAGATTAGTGCATAACCTTGCCTGTCTTGCCTGGCTGATTCATCTTTATAAGCAGACCTATCAAACATCTTCTACGGCAAATAGTCTGCATCAATCACTTGTCTCTGTATAGCCTTTTAACATTCAGACCTTTTTCCATCAAGACCCGTTCATATGTCAAAATCCTACACTTTGAGTCTCTTTAGGAGGGAGAGGTACCCCCAAAGCAGACGTTTTACATTTTAATTATTATAAGTTACACTATGGACCTTGGTCTTCTTTTGGACGGTCTGGTCTTGGACTGGTGTGCAAGTGTGCACTATCTATATCGCGTTCAGGGCTTTAACAGATCGAATGCAGTCCTGAAAGTGTGGTCATCGTTAAAACTGGGCTTCTCATATTACAATTAAATTAAAATGAATTAATTCATTTTGTTACAAGCATGGAAAAGGTATGTGTGAATGGGTAGTCACTTATTGGCTAAGAGGGTCAACAAATATTACAAAGGTACATTTCTCAGTATGTACCATTGGGAAATAAATATAAAAGAAACAAATTAAAACCAACATGGCTTAGTAGTGAAGTAAAACAAGAGATTACAACTAAGAGAAGGGCATTTAAAGCATTTAAATCGGACAAATCAGATGCATCTTATAAAAGATATAAGGATGCAAATAATGCGTGCAAAAAGGCAATTAGACTTGCTAAACTTCAAAATGAAATAATGATAGCTGAAGAGAGCAAAACCAACCCCAAAGCATTTTTTAAGTACATAAATTCTAAAAAACCCAAAATGAAAGTGTAGGTACACTAAAAACTGAAACGGGGGTGTTAATTAATGAAGACCAGGAAAAGGCAGGAATTTTAAATAACTTTTTCTCCTCCGTATATATTAAGGAAGAACCCATGGCAATAGATGTGCAAATGATTGCTACTAAAAACTTGCAGAATAATTGTAATTGGTTAACTCAAGACAAGGTGCTGCAGCAACTAAAGAAAGTTAATATAAACAAAGCTCCAGGGCCTGACGGTATCCATCCACGTGTACTTAAGGAACTAAGTGCAGAAATAAGTGAACCTCTGTTTTTAATCTTTCAAGATTCTTTTCTTTCAGGAAGTGTTCCGGAGGATTGGAGGAAGGCAGATGTGGTTCCTATATTCAAAAAGGGTTCAAAATCCTTGCCTGGAAATTATAGACCTGTGAGCTTAACTTCTGTGGCTGGTAAAATATTTGAAAGTTTATTAAGGGATAATATTCAAGAATTCCTTGAGAAGAACATGGTTATCAGCAAAAATCAGCATGGTTTTATGAAGCACAGGTCATGTCAAACTAACTTGATTGCGTTCTACGAAGAAGTAAGTAGAAGTATAGATCAGGGTGTTGCCGTGGATGTGATCTATTTGGATTTTGCCAAGGCATTTGATACAGTTCCACACAATAGATTAGTGTTCAAACTCAAGGAAATCGGTCTAGATGAAAATGCTTGTTCTTGGGTAGAACATTGGCTTAAAAACAGAGTACAAAGAGTTGTCATTAATGGTAAATTTTCAAGCTGGACAGAGGTGGCAAGTGGTGTCCCTCAGGGGTCTGTTCTGGGACCCCTTCTATTTAACATGTTTATAAATGATCTTGAAGACCGCATTGAAAGTCATGTTTCAGTGTTTGCAGATGACACAAAACTTTGTAAAACAATACAATGTGAGCAAGATATTACTTTGCTGCAGAGGGATTTAGATAGACTGGGAGACTGGGCACTCAAATGGCAGATGAAATTTAATGTTGAAAAATGCAAAGTTATGCACTTCGGCGTAAAGAATACACAAGCAACGTATACCCTTAATGGAAGCGAATTAGGGATAACAACACATGAAAAGGACTTGGGAATTGTTATAGACAACAAACTATGCAACAATGTGCAATGTCAATCAGCAGTGGCCAAGGCCAGTAAGGTATTGTCATGCATGAAAAAGGGCATTCATTCTCGGGACAAGAATATAATTTTGCCTCTTTATAAATCACTGGTAAGACCCCATATTGAATATGCTGTGCAATTTTGGGCACCTGTTCTAAAGAAGGATATTATGGCACTAGAAAAAGTGCAGAGGCGGGCTACAAAATTAATAAAAGGAATGGAACATATCGGCTATGAAGAAAGGTTAACAAATTTAAACCTATTTAGTTTAGAAAAACGTCGCCTGAGAGGGGATATGATAACATTATACAAATATATTCGGGGCCAATACAAACCATTGTGTGGAAATCTATTCACAAACCGGACTTTACATAGGACACGAGGCCATGCGTTTAGACTGGAAGATTTTCGTCTAAGGCAAAGGAAAGGTTTTTTTACTGTAAGAACAATCAGGATGTGGAATTCTCTGCCTGAAGAAGTGGTTTTATCAGAGTCCATACAGATGTTCAAACGGCTACTAGATGCATACTTGCAAGAACAGAATATTCAAGGATATAATCTTTCAATGTAGGGTAATAACTGCTTGATCCAAGGATAAATCTGACTGCCATTCTGGGGTCAAGAAGGAATTTTTTTCCTAGCTTGTTGCAAAATTGTGCTTCAAACTGGTTTTTTTTGCCTTCTTTTGGATCAACAGCAAAAAACAAATGTGAGGAAGGCTGAACTTGATGGACGCAAGTCTCTTTTCAGCTATGTAACTATGTAACTATGTAAGGGTCAGCTGACCGCTCTCTGCCAATCAGCGGAGCCCCTGCTCGGCAGCACTCCGCACTTTCTGAATCTGAAATTACAGGAGTCGGACGCCGCCTCGGGGGGAGCGGAGATCAGCGCTGGTGAACACTTCAGGGTTAAACCATTCGAGAACGGTTTAACCCATGAAGGTAAGAATGCACCTGTGGGCGTTCTGGCACCATAACAACTTAATTGAAATTACATTTTTGTGGACGCACCGGATGACCAAAAGGTCCACCTTAAAATTGTCTGTTCCTGATATTGGTACAGACCAATGATGGCCTGCTCTGTGCCCAGGCTCTGGCAGTGGCCTTGGTCACCTAGTGAGTAATCCAGTCCTGGTAGTTTCTGTTAATAAGTACATAACACCCACTCTCTCACCAATCAAACCATAAAATCCGGTGCACTAAAGCCATGCTCCTCTTCCCATTTGAGTCTTGGTTCTAAAACCTCTATGCTATAGGCAATGATGCCTGCTGCATTAAGATATCTTTGTTTAAACTTTTCAACCAAGAAACTTCCGTCACATGCTTTTAATAATTCATCTCTACTCCTTAGTTATCCAATAATGCAAATCATATTACATTTAGAAAAATGCTTGTGATTCAGTGTATGTATTAGAAGGTTAGTGTAACGGCACCCCCAGGCATAAAAGGGTTAAACCGCCGTTTAGTAGATCTTCCCTTCCAGAGACACAGGCACAGCTACTGCAGAACACCAATCCGCCAAACAGGAAACCATATGAATGCCGTAAAAATCATCCAAATTGGTCCAGTGGTTCAAAAGATAGATCTTAGTCCTCTGTGACCAAAGGAAGCATGGCTTTTCTGCCCCAAACAAGTTTCACAGAGTCTTCTATCTTGGAGATAATTGGGAAGTAATCCAATTATCTCCAAGGACAGAGGCAAAACTCCATTAAGCACATGGCAGTAAAAAGGCAGTAAAATACAATAAAATACACACGGTTACATTTATGATCTAAAATACAGACATGCAACATATGCCCAGATAGCTTAGGTCTGAGCGCACATTAATACTGAATGGCGCTCAGACCACACACACATACAGTTCAATCGCCATGGAGCCAAAGTCTTTTATTACACGAATAGGCTCCATGGCATAGCTATCTGGGTTAAATGAGTTCATTCAGTAAATCCGAGAATCTACCGAACGCCAGGGCAGAAAACATGAATAGACCTTTTTTGCAGGGAAAAATAAGTCTTTTAACATGGGGCCATAATCCAAAGGCAACAGGCGAGCAACCAGGCTTCTCCAATGCAATGTGGCGAGATTGCTCTTGTCACAGTTAGCTCACACACACTTACATAATCTATTTGTAAGACCCCGCAGCGAGCGTAATCCATTTCTCTGCCACAGACTTCAGCACTCCAGATGTTTTGGACTACATCTCCTATAATGCTCGTATAGCCATTGTGCTGACAAAGCATCAGGGGAGATGTGGTCCACAACATCTGGAGTGCTGAAGATTGGCTACTCCTATCCTAGTTGATGCTGTCTACACTAAAGCTTTTTAAGACAACTGGCCTATGTTTCATCCTACAGCAATAGACTAAACCTTACACATTAATGATTATGCCTAAATATTTGGATTTTTAAGTAGAATTGTTTGGACAGGTGTCTTGAGAAGCAGGCAGGAACCAACTTTTACTTTCTCTAAAAAAGTTTGTACTTTGGGAAAAATGCATTAATAAATTTACACACACATAAAAATGATAACATCAAACAGCTTAAAAAAAAACCAAAAAACTGATGCAGGTAAATACTATTATTTAAATAATCAATTATAATCTGGGTTCTACACTAGGGGCTGGGAGAAAACAGTAAGTCACTTCCAGCATCCTGTACTATCTCAATTCTGGTACCCAAAACTGGGAGAAATGAAAGACCTCTTCCAGCATTCAGTGTGATCTCAATTCCCAGTTTTAACTTTCACTTAATACTTTATAGTTTGTTCTGAAGGTATTAGATACACAGTATTATCTTGGAAGAACAGAAGTTCCTGCTATGAATATGTGAATAATAACAATTTTTTTTCAAGTTTCCTAAACCATTGAGGAATTAATTTAAACAAACTAAGTTTAGGGGTAGTTATCGATGGAGCTAAAATTTAAATCAATGAAAGATCAGTGTTCCAAAATGTTTTTAATGTCTTACATTTACACCAAATATGAGACATAGTGCCTATTATTATTACTATTATTATTATGATATTTATAGAGCGCCGTCAAATTCTGCAGCGCTTTACAATGGGTGGACGAACAGACATGTAGTTGTAACCAGACAACTTGGACACAACTTCTCCACAGTCTGGAAAAATATTTTGTAGCCTGGATGGGTGCCATCTGTATAAGATTTTAAAATTATTTTCAAGATAGTTTGAACATTGAGTTATTCCCTGAAGAACATTTGTCATTGTTTACCATTCTGATAATTCACTAGGTAACTGCAGTTCTTTTTTTCCATTTTCTAATTATAGAACCCACGATTAAGGAAAATAACAGAGGGGTTTGGTGTGTTTTTGATTTGGGTTATTTAAATAAATATTTTCAAGATTAGACATTTGTAATGTATCTAATCGGTGGCCTACATTTTGTATATTAAATTCCTGCAGATTGGAAGAAATTTGATTATTTTGTGTATAATAGTGTAAACCGAATTGTATTTCGAACTTTTTAATCTATCACATATTAAGAGTGAATTCTTGGAGAAAAATAATGTTCAAATGGTCTATATAGAATATGAGTGCCACAATTCAACATCAATATATCCTGATTTGAAATAATACATTTAAAAAAAGACAATGTCATAGCCCTGGACCATATTTGGGTTTATGGTTTCGTACATTTTGTCCCACGATTACAAAGTCAATTTAGTCATAGAAAACAATTGCTTTTGTTCATACTCACTGGGTGTGAAGCATAAAGCCTCTTCAACGGATTGAAACAATATTTATTACAGTTTCCATGGGCAACCATTTGGACAAATTGGAACTTAAACTGAATTGCTGCACTAGTGGAACTCTCAACCCTCCATATTTTTTACATCTCTGCAGTGCAGTTAATTTTATCAGAATGCACCTTTTGAAAATAATAATAATAATAATAATAATAATAATAATAATTGGGACTGTTTAATGGTTCTTATCAAATGAAAAAATATATATTTGGGTTCAATTGTAATGCAACTATTCTACCCAACCATGACAACTCAAAATTACCTTATCTATTAAGTTCCACTCTTAATTCTGGCCACTTTTCTGAAAATTATAGAGTACATATCGTATATAAGTTTTTGTCAAATTAATACCCAACAATGATGTAGATGATTCTTAGCATTTGTATTTAAATATCAAAAGGTAAATCCATAGTTGTATATAAATTTAATTTGTAGCCTCTTTTAAATTAGTTAAATAGTTAGTGGGGTCACTCAATGTCAGAACAACAGCGACTGCAAAAAGACCAATTTTGTGTGTATGATTCCCTATATTAATCCTTTTAATATATGCTTTGATTCTAATAGTTATTGCTAGGGGCTTCATAGCCCAAATAAAAAGTAGTAGTGACAGTGGACAATCCTGCCTAGTGTCATTAGTTAATTACTTCCTTGGTTCTTGAAAATGAGAATTATGAGATGGTGTGTTCAGACAATCGTCCTCCCTTAATACACATGGGAGTCTTGGGAACGAACGATTAACAAGAGCCATGATAGGTGAATGTGGTCAACTAATATATCATATGAAGTTTACTTGTGTTGTTTAGTTAAAGTGTGTATATTACACTACTAATTAATAAATAATATCTGTTGTTTTTGATACATATAGGTCAACATTAAGGAAAACTTTTCTTTTATGGTAATGGAAAAATAAAGGTAGGTAGACAATGTAAAAGAGCAGCAGGAAATGCTAGCAGAATGTTTGGTTGTATAGGGAGAGGTATTAGCAGTAGAAAGAGTGAAGTGCTCATTCCATTGTTCAGAACACTGGTAAGACCTCACTTGGAGTACTGTACGCAGTACTGTAGACCCTATCTCCAGAAGGATATTGATACCTTAGAGAGAGTTCAAACAAGGGCTACTAAACTGGTTCATGGATTGCGGGATAAAACTTACAAGGAAAAGTTAAAGGATCTTAACATGTATAGCTTGGAGGAAAGATGAGACTGGGGGATATGATAGAAATATTTAAAAATACATAAAGAGAGTCAACATCTTAAAGGAGGAGACTATATTTAAAAGAAGAAAAACTACCACAACAAGAGGACATAGTCTTAAATTAGAGGGGCAAAGGTTTAAAAAAAAAATATCAGGAAGTATTACTTTACTGAGAGGGTAGTGGATGCATGGAATAGCCTTTCAGCTGAAGTGGTAGAGGTTAACACAGTAAAGGAGTTTAAGCATGCGTGGGATAGGCATAAGGCTATCCTAGCTATAAGATAAGGCCAGGGACTAATGAAAGTATTTAGAAAATTGGGCAGACTAAATGGGCCGAATAGTTATCTGCTGTCACATTCTATGTTTCTAAATAATGGTCAAAGTCCTGTATGATTAGTATCTTATATTTCCATCTTTGCCCCTTTTTGTTTTCTCTGTTAACCTCTTATGTTTGTTCTGGTTATTATAGCATTATCTATTACAAAACACTGTGATATATTTAGTGTTTCATTGTATAAAAAATAAAAACAC
Source organism: Pelobates cultripes (assembly GCA_933207985.1). Taxonomy (NCBI): domain Eukaryota; kingdom Metazoa; phylum Chordata; class Amphibia; order Anura; family Pelobatidae; genus Pelobates; species Pelobates cultripes. The sequence goes on along the minus strand of OW240918.1, from coordinate 133,401,556 downwards.
ACATTATAATTAAATTAAGAATTAATCTAAATAAAACATGAATTTTAGTTTCTTTGTTAACAATCCTTATAAGGGACCCATTATTTCCCAGAATTTTATCATTTGTTATTATAATAATTTTTATATAATGTTTTCTTATCTTTTACATTTAAAGGGTTACTCCAAGCATTATGACACGGCCATTGATTTGAAGTGATTATGGTGCCTGGAAATGTGTGAAACATTTCAGTAAGAGATATAGAACTCTTGTTCCAGGCTGCGTCTATCAATTCTGTGCATAAAATGCATTCATTCAGCCCAGGTTCTACCGTCATCCCGACCTCCATAATGGCGGTGCCCTGCAGCAAAGCGGAGCGACACCAGTGAAGGAGAACCGGACAGCATGGAACTTGGCCTTGGTGAAGGAATGCAGATATGTTCTCTTTTCTTTCTGATATTTTGATAAAAAAAATTTAAAGGGTGGACCATGCCAACAAGGGTTACACCATCCAAAAAATACGAGTGAACCAGACATGAACCACAGACTAGGTTCTAGATGTTTCTTGTCCCCTACGGATGCCTGCACGGCTGTCAACTAGTTCCTCATCCTTCCTATGTATATACAGGGCCAGATTAAGATCCCAGTCGACCGGGTGCTGACAATTATGATGGGCCTGACTACAGAATCTTATCGAAAGAACACACTAAAAGTCATACCTCCCAAGCGTCATGTATCTGGTGGAGGTGGTGGTGGAAGGTTCCCTTGTTTACTCTCAATGCCTCCGCTTAGGCAAATGTGACATTATGACCCCTTATATAAAAGGGGTGGAGTCACCAATGGAACTTGGCTGCTGGTTTCAATGGCGTTCGTGATGATTGCCCCACTTTTAGTACTTTATACCACTTTTTTTGGAATGGAACACTTTGTTCTCTCCTACTGTTTTATTCTCTCCATTTCCAATGCAATATGTGCCCTGGTTGTCCCTGGACTGAAGTGTTTTGAAATGTCAATTGCTAACTGCATTTAAAAGAAAAGAGGTTAACTCAATTTTAAGATGATTTTCAATTGGCTGTTCCTCTTGACGCTATAGGAACACTAAAACATCAGGAATACAAATTTGTTTTCCTAATGCTAAAGTGTCATAGTAACTATTTAGGGTACTGGCCCCTAATTGTTTACATTTTGTTTTAAAAATGTGTTTTCTTGTATTTAAGATTTAAATGGTTTCTGATCCCATAGAAAAGCATTGGAAGGCTAATGGCAATACACCAGGTTGTGCCAATCGGATGGTCTCTCCGAGAGCTTCTTATAGAAATACTCAACTATTTTGGCATAAGCTCCTCTAGCGGTGCCTCTAGATCGTGCAGTACGGCAATATTTTCATCTGTAGGGCTAAAACAGGATGGGGAACCACTTATTTGAGAATAAGTGGTTTGGTTGTCTATAGCGTCCCTTTAAGGCAGAATTACTAAGTAACAACTGAAGAAAAAGCCTCTAAATCTTTGAATTATTAATTAATATTAACCATGTATTAGGACTTTTTTTTTGTCCTAGAGACTGCCCTGAGAGCAGCTGCCCTGCTGATCGGTGGTCATAGTCTAAATATTATTTATGTTACTAGGATATACTAGGTGACTGCAAATTCCTAAATCATTGTAGACGACATGACGGCAGGAACTACACTCAAGACAGCTAGAACCCCAGAGGTTATAGAATAAGAAACTAATAAAAGATGGGCTTCCATTACTGCCAGTTAAATAGTCTCCAACATGCATGGGGTCATATTACTATACTGTGCGAGGTTGAAAAATGCTCCTCTATACTACAAGTGGGATTAGTACTGATCTTCTGAGAAACAGTCAGGCTTGAATTCTGTTCAAAAACGGTGATTCACCCTTGTTGCTATCACATTCCTGCAATACACCTCCTCATTGATTTTGATCCGATATCGAACCATTGCTTCTCCTGCACAGCGATATGGCATAAAGCATTTCTAGAATTCATCCGTACACTGGTTAGGTGATCAGTTACAGAGAGACCCATAAAAAGTGACACACTGCAGGATTTATTTAGTTGGCCACAACTAGCCAAACTTTGACGGTGATCCCGGTCATCATAACATATGGCACTCCTCTGCCTCTTTCAAATAAATTTGAGCTGGCCTCCCATTTAACAACATATTTCATTTTGACATTTTTAAAAGTCATTTGCAACATGTCTATCAATTTGGTACCAACCAGAGTATACCTCCCACGTGTCCCTAATTAGGAGGCACAATCCCTATTTTGAGCCCAATCTCTCTATCCCCTCTTTTAAATCCTAATGTCCCTCTTTTCTAGGAGCTTCATATTATTAGTGTGCCTGAGTGTCTAACAGAGCTCCACAGCAATAATACTTCCAGTAATGTGTCTTTAACCACTTAAGGACCAAACTTCTGGAATAAAAGGGAATCATGACATGTCACACATGTCATGTGTCCTTAAGGGGTTAAACTACAATAAATGTGTTTAGAAATCAGTCTATGCAAATAAGATACATTGTTCTAGTTGTATAAATTGTTAGTGTATGTTATGGAAAAGTTCACAGAACAGCCCCGTCCCCCTGGTCACACCTCCACTCACACCCCTAAAATTAAAATGTCCCCCTCTTTCTTCATTTGAAATGTTAGGAGGCATGCCGGACGCTTCAAAGTTCCAAAGTTCTTTTAACTCTTAATCTAGAATCCTTCTTATCCACATGTATAAGGGGGTACATCTATCTAACTGACTGACATACTCCATAGTCACTTGTCTATTCAATCTTGAGATTTACATTCATCGTCAAAGTGTTGAACACTAAAATGTGATCAATACTTTTAGGGCACCCAATCTTTAAAAAAATGAAGTGATTTAATGATGATTGCACTTAAATTAAGCATGATAGAACAACAAGAATACGTTAGTACAAAATACCCCACAGCTGGACTACAGCACAGCAACTGGAATATCAAGAGAGATAATTGTATGTGCCATTCAATGAATATATTTTATTCCATTAAAAACCAAAAACAACAAAAAAAACACCCACGTCCATTAGTATTTTTACCATTTCACGTAAATAATTATGACAGTTTCTATAGTCTATAAACATTTGCGGAAAAGCATATGTTTCTATTTTATTTTTTATCTCAATATTATTTTGTTTATAGCGCCCACTGTGATGATGTAGAACAATGTAAAACCACATAAAAATCCCAATTTCAGAACAGGAGGTTCTGGCACACAGACTTCCCCCAAAATCATTCAAGTCTGATCAGTCCGTCAGAGGTTTAAAACCTCACACCGGAAATGTACAAATTAATGTAACAGTCTCAGAGTACGCAATAAATGTCAGTAGCCATCAGATCACTCTATAATTTTAGAAAATGCTTTAGAAAGTAGCAGAGAATAGATGCAGTCACCAAAATGCATTAGATGGCTGGATGTGAATAATGAAAAGCAATTATATTAACATAACACTGAGCAGTACGCATTAGTTCCCAAAAAATCTCCCAAACTTCTCTTTCTGAATGATTCGGACAGAGAACTGTAAGACTCTTAGCATCAAAAAATAATAATTAAAAAAAGGACTTAGACAATTACACAATTACACAGTTAATATATGTTACAGTGAATCATAAATGATTTATTTTTTATTTTGAATAATATCTGACTTCTCAAGACCTGCTAAATTTGTAGAGAGGCAGGTAGCACGTTTGCCAGCAGAACTAACACTCATGGAGGAAAAATGACAAATCACAATGTCGAGAAATTGTTAATGCAGGTAAGTTGCTACAGAAGTTGTCTGACTATCCTAACATTTAAAGGAACCATTCATAAATAAATGCACTCCAGCTTTAACCGTTACAAAGTAAAGGAAACACTTTTTTTTTTTTTTTTTTTAGATGAAAGAGTTACTCTTTACTTTAACCCTGTAGGAGTTTTTCTTAATTATTATCCCTTCAAAGACGCATCCCCTTTATGATTTATTACTAGAGACCCATATCAAAAACAGACATGCAGTAAGGCTAGACAAGGTACAACTTGTAACCATTGCCCAATAGAGGGCACAGACCTAAATCACAGACATTTCGGGCTGTAAAGGGACCTTAAACCTGAATCATCTGTGTGTAAGGTCTGCTTACTCAATAGACAAATGTCAGGTAGGCACCCAAAGAATATCATTGTGACTGCTTGTTTTGTATTTATGTTTTCAATAGTGTGTTAACCCCACGTGGAAAGATTAACAGTATGGTTAACCAATAGCATACCAGATTAGAAGCTCCATTGACGGTTAAGATACCTTTGAGCAGTTCCCTCTAAGAAAGATTGATTACCGCTTCTAATTTAGATTTCTATATGCAGATTCAGTCGCAATGTTAAAATTAATACTTGCTGCAACCTTTTCAGTCTGCCTCATCGTAAGCACTGTGCGGGGTATTTGCAGATGCAATAAAGAGCCAAAATAGACAAGTAATCTTTTTTCCTATGCTTTGCCCCTTGAATCACATCTCCTAGAGAAGACCAGCTGTCTATTTGATGATGATAATCAAGCCAGTGGGTTAATGAAATACCTTGTGAATGTGCGTTCGACTGGTCTCCGGCTCTCCGCTTGGTGGTGTGTGAGTGAATTCAGCCACCCTCCGAATACAACAGCAAAAAAATGATCCTGCAATCTGGGTTTTGTCTGATCTTAGGCAGAGTGAGACGCAGGCAGCCAATGGGGGCACACAGCTCAGTAGCAACAGAAAAAAATGAATAGAAACTGCTCATCACACACACGCAGAGAGGGCTAGATTGACATAGGGGCTCCTGGACGGACAGCTCCAGACCCATACTGTAAAATGGATCCAAAGCCACGACAATATAAATCTTCAGATATCATTTTCCCCCCCAATTATTTATATGAAGTAGGCTGCTGTTACAATAGTGGCACTCCACTTGTATCAAACTGTGTTAGAGTCTTGCCAATACCCTGTACTGTGCACAGAAGCCGGTTTCATTTTGCGTGCTCAGCCTCAAAGCCAAGTATGTGGCATCGAAGAAACACAGAAGGTACAGCCCAGAGGTCGTGTGGACCAGTAGTGGGCTTGCTGTATGATACATACATTGTTTTAACTACTATGACAATGGAAATGTGAAATTGGCTTCTCTCATTAGGTCCTTCAAATGTTTCAGTTCCAGGCTCCTGAAACTCAAAATCCAGAAATGCCATTGCGGTCATGATTTCTTCTGAAACCAGACACATTAGTGTAGTAAGACCCGCTTAGGGGGGTCTGCCTTGACGTTGGCAGGTGGGCATTCCCTCCAATGGCCATTGGAGTAACTAAATGACCTCCATTTGTCTAAATATACATAGGGATTAAGGAGAGAGCGCAGGTAACGTTTTGTTTCTTTGGTTTTTACTATATATTGGAGCTGATGTGTACTGTGGTCGTTGCTGCCGCCCAGGAGTGATGGAAGTGAGCGCAGGACTTTTCTTTTTGTATTTGTACTCACTTTTTGTATCACACAGCTTTGTTACAATGCTGCTGCCCATCCCATGTGTTCCCTATTAAGGGTTAATAATATATAGGGGTGTATATAAAAAATACCCCTTTCTGTCTCATTAGAGATATCTTTGCCAGAGGCTCAAGGGTGCAGGGTCAGAGTAGGACCCGTCTAGAGGGGTCTGCCTTGACATTGGCAGACGGGCATTCCCTCCAGTGGCTATTGGAGTAACTAAATGACCTCCATTTGTCTAAATATACATAGGGATCAAGGAGAGAGCGCATGTAACTTTTTTTCCCTTTGGTTTTTACTATATATTGGGGCTGATGTGTACTGTGGTCGTTGCTGCCACCCAGGAGTGATGGGAGTGAGCGCAGTACTTCTCTTTTTGTATTTACATTAGAGTAGTGGTTGTATGGATGTAACTCTTGGCGAAGAGCAAACGGGGGTAATTATTAAACAATTGATCAAATTGTATATGGTGAAGATGGTAAATGGAGTGAAAATACTATTAGAATGCAATTTGTGATTGTAAATGCACGTTTGGAAATATAGATTAGGTTCAAAAGAAAAACTGATACAAAATTGTTAATGTTTCAGACAAATTGCTTGTTTTGTTTTTTAACGTTTTGGAGAAAGACCTCATTTTCTAAGATTAGAGTGTATCACAGAGCGCCAAAGCAATGAAACTTACAGTAATGTGCAATGTGTATATCACATAGATCTACAACAATAACATAGAAACATAGAATGTGACGGCAGATAAGAGACATTTGGCCCATCTAGTCTGCCCAATTTTCTATATACCGTTATAAGTCTTATATCTAGGAGAGCCTTATGCCCATCCCACGCATGTTTAAATTCCCTCACTGTGTTAACCTCTACCACTTCAGCTGGAAGACTATTCCATGCATCCACTACCCTCTCAGTAAAGTAATACTTCCTGATAAAATTCACAGTAATGTGCAAAGTGTATGAGTGTATCACAGAGCTACAGAGCAATAAAACTCACAGTGATGTTCAAAGTGTATGAGTGCATCACAGAGCTCCAGAGCAATAAAACTCTCAGTGATGTTCAAAGCTTGAGTGTATCACAGAGCTCCACAATTACTTGAATGAGCAGTGTGTATCAGGTATCTCTACAGCAACCAATTCTCTCACAAGCAAGAAATTTGCACACCACCTTTCTAATATCATGAGAGGGCAAACTTACTAAATAATCACATTATAGAGATATTAAAATGAATGCCATGCAGCTCTCAAAGTGTTCATGTGCCTAAAATGTCTCCAGACGTACCCTCCAGTTTATCTGTATATATATTTTTTTCCATGTACCTTGGTTTAGAAGTATTTCAAAACACAGCTGGAGGTTTGACGCACTCCTGCCATTTACCGGCATAATGAGTTTTGTGACAGCTAGACAGCAAAAAAGACTGTTTTATCGTGTTAACACTTATGTACAAATTTATTGGAGGAAAATATGCAATTTTTTAATTCAAGTTCAAAAGTCTAACGATCGGTCCCATAAACGTTTCTTGCCCGGGTTGTGTCACGGGTTTACGGGGAATGGGCTCAGTATGCGGAGATTTTGCACGGACACAGTCATTGAATTTAAGGTCTTTATTATAACGTAAGTAAATATAATTGAATAGGTCCCAATGCAAAACAGAAGCAGTAAATAAGGCAGTATCTAGATAAGAAATAAAAAGTCCTTAATGTGAAAAGTAAAGTCTTTACCAACAGGATTGCAGGGGTTAACCAAGACTGGAACATGATTGCAATGGTTAACCAAGACTGTATCAGGATTGCAGGGGGTAACCAGGACTGGAACATGATTGCAGGGCTTAACCAGGACTGAATCAGGATTGCAGGGGTTAACCAGGACTGTAACAGGATTGCAGGGGTTAACCAAGTCTGAAACATGATTGCAGGGGTTAACCAGGACTGTAACAGGATTGCAGGGGTTAACCAAGACTGGAACATGATTGCAAGGGTTAACCAGGACTGTAACAGGATTGCAGGAGTTAACCAAGTCTGGAACATGATTGCAGGGGTTAACCAAGACTGGAACATGATTGCAGGGGTTAACCAGGACTGTAACAGGATTGCAGGGGTTAACCAAGACTGGAACAGGATTGCAAGGGTTAACCAGGACTATAACAGGATTGCAGGGGTTAACCAAGACTGGAACATGAGTGCAGGGGGGTTAAACGGACACTCCAAGCACCCAGACCACTTCTGCCCATTGGAGTAGTCTGGGTGCCAACTCCCACTACTCTTAAACCTGCAATAATTACATTGCAGGGTTAACTCCACCTCTAGTGGCTGTCCACTAGAGGGCACTTCCTGGATCATAGCACAGGAAACCTGTGCTAGAGCGTCGCTGGACGTCCTCACGCTATGTGAGGACCTCCAGCGTTGCTCATTTCCCCATAGGAAAGCATTGAAAAGCATTTTCAATGCTTTCCTATGGGGAGTTCTAATGCACATGCGCGGCATGGCTGCGTATGCGCATTAGGTCTCCCCGGCCGGTGGGCGGGATCAGTCTCGCCCACCGGCGGACGCAAGCACAGGGAGGAGCGGCGGCGGAGGAAGAAGCAGCGACGTGGGACATCGTCGCTGCCTCTGGTTTTCACCCCTTCAGCAACCGGGGATTGGGGGGTGGGAGGGAGAGGGAACCTGCAGTGCCAGGAAAACGGATTGTGGGAGGGAGAGGGAACCTGCAGTGCCAGGAAAACGGATTGTTTTCCTGGCACTGGAGTTTCCCTTTAACCAGGACTGGAGCAGGATTGCTGCAGGGGGAGGGGGTTAACCAGGACTAGAGCAGGATTGCATGGGGGGAGGGAGGGATAACCAGGACTAGAGCAGGTTCTGGCTCTGTACTCTAGGGAGACAACAAAACAACTGAGCACAGACCCGGTGGTCTGTGCTTAAATAGAGGAGAGGTAATGAGAGCACTCCCACAAGGAGGGGTCTCAGGGCTTATATAACTGGAAGGCTCCTGGAAGGCTCCTCTGGGTGAGTAGGTGTCTACACCACCTTATGTGGGTGGGATCCTATGTCCTTTTGTTCATTTAATTGAAACCTACTGTTCCCCACACTGCTCCCAGGTAAACCAGCATGGTCATTGCCATCTTAACACCATTACGGCTCCTGGGCAAAGCAGTGCACTGGGGCCCTACCTACACAACAACTAACAGGAATAAAAATGTAGGTGCTGTATGTGTGTGTGAGAGAGGTGCTGTGTTTGTGAGGGGTTCAGTGTATGTGTGAGGAGTTCTGTGTGTGTGTGTGAAGGGTTCTGTGTGTGTGAAGGGTGCTGTGTGTATGAAAGGTGCTGTGTGTATGAAAGGTGCTGTGTGTGAAGGGTTCTGTGTGTGTGAAGGGTTCTATGTGTGCGTGAAGGGCAGTGCCATCTTAACAGCATTACAGGCTCCTGGGCAAAGCAGTACACTGGGGCCCTACCTACTCAACAACTAACAGGAATAAAAATAAAAATTATCTATAAAATTACGCTTATATTTTTTGGTACCTCCAACAAATGCAATAGACACATACAATACATACACACAGACTGCTAAACACATGCACACCAGCTGCTGAGTACACACACCGACTGCTGAGTACACACATGGGCTGCTGAGTACACACAGACAGACGGATAAATACATACACAGTCCGCTAAATACACACACACAAACACATACACAGACTGCTGAATACAAACAGGCTGCTGAACACACACAGACAGACAGACTGCTGAATACATACAGACTGCTGAATACACACAGCAGTCTGAGGGGTGCAGGCTATGTGTTTGTATGAAGGGGTGCCGTATGTGTAAAGGGTACTGTGTGTGAAAGGTGCTGTTAGTGAGGTGCTGTATGTGTGTGTGAGAGAGGTGCTGTGTTTGTGACGGGTTCAGTGTATGTGTGAGGGGTTCTGTCTGTGTGAAGAGTTCTGTGTGTATGAAGGGTTCTGTGTGTGAAGGGCAGTGCCATCTTAACAGCATTACGTAGCAACGCTCCACACAGCCTGCTCGCGGGAGGAGTGACCTCCTCCCAGGTCCCTCCTCCTGCCTCTGGGTCCTCCCGCTCTCTCTCCCCTCTAACGAAAGGCCTGCGGGCTGGTGAGGAAGATCTTTGATCGCCCCACCTGCCCGATATGGCCCACGGCAAAGAAGCAGGGCCGGATGTCCATGGGCCAGCAGGGGAAATCAAAGGATCTTCCCTGTTGTCTGGGCATGCTGGGCAGCGCAGTGGGGCCCCCATGCCTGTGGGGCCCTTGGGCAATTGCCCAGTGCATCCATGGGGAAAGACGGCCCTAAACATGGGTCCCCCAGGGTTCTGACAGCCTGAGGGGACCGTGAGGCAGTGTGGGGGACATGGCATATATGCCACTTAATCTGCCAACCAGTAGATGGGCACAGATTGCCTCCCTTCCTCCCCACACCGCATTCCACGTGGTGCGGCTGCTGGGGCTGGGGGAACCGGAGAAGGAGCGGCATGCCTCTAGCCAAAGGCATGCCGCCAAAGAGTGGAGGAGACAGACGGCGACCAGTAGGTATGTATGCGTATCTCTTACTCCCGGGACGCCAAGAAACACGTCCGGGGAGTGAGTGAGGCAGGCTGAACTGTCCCAACGTGCCGTGACAGGTTGCCACAATGTCCAAAAGTAGGATTTAAACACCATCTTTTTTACTGTGTAGGAGTTTGTTTTTTTTAAAGGATTTGGAGTGACATTAATAAACTGTGTTGCACTTTCTTTGCTTGGTTTGTATCTCTGAAGATCCGTTACTGTGATCACTGCTGTTGGTTACAAAGTTTACACAGAATACTCCTAATTTCCTAAACCACCGCTGTGGAGGTGGAAATCATACACATTTATCTCAATACCCAGCTTCCCCACAAACACTTATTTGGGGCTATTGCACAGCGCTGACATTTATCTACTTTTGGACATTTTATCATATGGGTTTGCGGATTAACCTTTTATGTCTGGCAGCTAAACATTTTTATCTTTGGACTTTTAATATCTGGTGTCATACAGATGATTTAATTTTATATGGCGCTTTTTTGTTCTATTTTTTTGTGCAGTCAGATTGCCACAATGGCTTTATAGGTCACCTAGTGTCCCTAGTACTTAGTAAAATTGGTCCAACTAGTTTCTTGGAGTGAGGATTTAGAATGAGGGGGCTTATATCTTTTAGCATTCTACAGAATAGGTATCATTGCCACTGAATACCAGGACAGTTATAATTTTAGTACTTTGTCCCACCTTTTTTTCCCCATGCACACTGTGTTTTTAAGAAGAGTCCAACTTACATTTTGTCAAAAGCCAATATTCTGAAGACGAATTTAAGATAATGTATTCTGCATTCAACAGACTTAAATAATCTCTATCTCTTGAACACATTAAGGAGAAGTTGTGTATTACCCTCAAGGATTTACTTAATATGACAGCCATAAGCCAAGTGACTCAGATAATGAGTCTCTATTAATGACCACTATAGTCACTAGAACAACTCCATCTTATTGTATTTGTTCTGGTGAGTATAATCATTCCCTTCAGGCTTTTTGCAGTAAACCTTTTCAGAGAAAACACAGTGTTTACATTACAGGCTAGTGATACCTCCACTGGCCACTCCTCAGATGGCTGCTAAATGGGGTTCCTGGGGCAGTGCTGCACAATGTGCAGCACTGCCATTCAGTGTCTCCACCCTCTGCATGCAGACACTGAACTTTCCTCATAGAGATGTATTGATTCAATGTACCTCTGTGAGAAGATGCTGATTGGCCAGGGCTGTGTTTAGCTTGTGCTCTGACTCTGATTACTATTATTATTATTATTATTGGTTATTATTTATTATTTATATAGTGCCAGCTTATTCTGCAGCGCTTTACAATAAGAGGGGAATTTACCTAATAAGACAATAACAAAATGTAACAGGAACAATAGGTAGTTGAGGACCCTGCTCAAACAAGCTTACAATCTAGAGGAGGTGGGATATAAAATCTGCCTCCTTTCCTATGTGAAAGCATTGTGATTGGATGAGATCACCACTTCTGATTATGTCAGGAAAGCAGGCAGATCAGGGGCAGAGGCAGCAGCAGCAGACTGGAATAAAAGTAAGGGTCAGGAATCCATGTTTGTGTTCCTGACCCTATAGTGTTCCTTTAAATCACTCTTCTCTATTCACTGAACTAGACCAATAATATACTACTGGAAAATACAGACCATCTAAGTGGATACTATTGTGAAAATGTTTTTTCATTCATATTGTTTTGAGTTTTTCAAAATACACATTGTGTTAAAGGAAAATGACAAACAATAAAAAAATAGCAGTGAAAATGTTTTAATGTCTTCTTTTCACCATAGGTATGGTTTAAATGGTAAAAATAGTTAATAAATTAATACCAGGAGTTGTTTTACTAACCAGTGAATTGTGGTGAGATAAAAGAAGATTTGCAGGATTTCACTTTGAATTCACTTTGGATTTTGACTTTAGAAATTAAACCTGTTTGTGTTCTGTTTCTGGAACTTTGAGCATTGTGAAGTGAGACTGGTGGTGTTTGAGAGCAATATAAAGGGAGGGAATGTGGTTTGGACAGGAGAAGGTTGAAAGGGTGATAGAAAAACAAAGTTTGTTCAAGAGTGTGAAGCTCTGTATTGGTACATTGAAGGAGAATTCTAAGCATGCAGTTGATTGTTGGTGAGATAGCTCAGTGGGTTAATGCATCATCAATGTGAATCTGTTCAGCCCTTGGTGGTCACAGGTTCAGCACAAATCCTGGCTTGGTTATTATTTTTATTATTTATGTAGCACCATCAGATTTCGTGCTGTACAAAGGGTGGACTAACAGACATTTAATTGTAACCAGACAACTCGACATACAGGAACAGAGAGGTGGAGGGCCCTGCTCAATGGGCTTACATGCTAGAGGGAGTGGGGTATAGAGACACAAAGGGTAAAAGTAGGGGTATGAAGTAAGTTGTTAGAAAAATATACGCAGAGGGCTTAGTAGGTAATTTTTGACAGTTGCAGGAGAGGAGTCACGGAGGGTGGAGGATAAAAACCTGCTAACAGTTTAATTGATATGCTTTCTTGAAGAAGTGAGTTTTCAATGATTTTTTGAATGAGTGGAGACTGGGTGAAATTATTATGGAGGAGGGAAGGGAGTTCCACAGAAGAGGTGCAGCCCTGGAAAAGTCTTGGAGGCGAGCGTTAGAGGTGGGAGTATGGACCGAGGATATACGTAGGTCTTTGGCAGAGCGTAGGGGCCTCGATGGGACATACTTGTGTATTAGGGAGGATAGATAGGTTGGAGCAGCATTATGTAGGGACTTGTAAGCAAGCACCAGAATTTTAAATTGAGCCCTATATCTAACTGGGAGCCAATGCAGGGACTGACAGAGCGGGGAGGCGTGGGAGGTGCGAGCGGACAGGAAAATGAGCCTTGCCACTGCTTTCATTATAGATTGCAGCGGTGCAATTTGGGAACACGTAAGACCACTGAGAAGAGTATTGCAGTAGTCCAGGCGAGAGAGAACAAGAGCATGGACTAGCACCATAGCTGCATCCGGGGTTAGATAGGTGTTTTTGAGATGGAAGCGAGAGGATTTGGCGATTGATTGGACGTGAGGGGTGAAGGAGAGGTTGTAGTCAAAAAGAACACTCAGGCAGCGAGCCTGCAAGGTAGAGGTGATGGTAGCGCTGTTGACTTGGAGGGAGACAGACACGGGAGTAGTAACACTTGAAGGAGGAAAGACCAGAAGTTCTGTTTTGGACGGTTGACACAACCCTTTATTCTTCTGAGGTAGATTAAATGAGCACCATTAAATGAATAGTAACATCCCATGGATGTTGGGCAAACGTAACATCCCTAGGACGTACTTGGAAACCAGAGTAATCTGAATGTATCTTTCCTGGTTAAATACTTTGAAATTATTATCATGATGCTAGAAACTCTTACTGCTCTCGACCTATTGAGCCACTTCATGATTTACATTTTTTCTGAGCGGTGTACAGAAGTCCTTTTACTGTATGTAACGTGTGGTTTTCTTTACCTGACATTTTGTTTCTAGATTGTGACGGACCACCTGGCACCCCAACCGGCTACCTCCATCAATCACTGCTTCCTAGTACTTGCGAGCACCATAAGCACTGCACTGGAACACCATAACCACTGTAAACCCCACAAACTGCCGCAGCTTGGTTGGGGTCTCGATGTGCACCACCAAAAAAACTAACAAAGTACCAAACAGAGTCAATAGTCTTATCCTGGAGCTTGATCACCTTGTTCATGGGAACGTTTCCACTGAACAGCACCTTTCTAAGTGTTGTAGAACCGAATGCAGCCTATGCTGGAAGTTCAGCGGTGTTCAGGAGTTTCTGTGTCCATTTTGAGTTCCATGAGATTCATGCCCAAACACCGCTGCATGCGTTCATGGGAACAAGGTGGCCCTCACCTCGTGGTCGTCCATAGGAATTGCGGCCACACAGACGAACAGTTAGAACACTGCGATGAAAATTGCTACAAAGAATCAATTAGGCTTAACAAGCTCCAGGGTGTTCTCTGGTTTGTGCGGCTGTTCGGTTCCCGAACCAAATATAAAATCCCACGAGCCAAGTCTGTTCACATAGTTTTTAAAGGGCCCATAGTCTTTTGGTAAGAGGCTGGCCAGTAGGCCCCTGCAAGAACACTTGACGAGGCTCAGTTCGTCACATAGATGATCAGCTTTTTCTTGACCATGTATATAACATGCACAGTAGATACGTTTGGTTGTTGTTTCCAATTGTATAGCCTACACTGCTGTATATGTATGTCAAAAATACAGAATAGAAAAAAAGGAATATAAAAATCCATTGTTTCTAAGGTTGAAATCAACATGGATGAGGGAGACAAAGTCACAAAATGGGTTGAAAGATGAGGCAAGGGTGATTGGTACCTCCTGGGTTGGTATTTAGCAATAACAAACTTAGGTAAGTGGTGATAAGTACATTATTGAAAATAAAGTGCTCTCATCATCCTTTGCCATCGCTGGGTTGGGGTAGTTGGTAAACAGAATGTCACCACCACTAAGTAAAGCAAGTAAAGCTTGAACGGAGAAAAAAAACAAACACATTTTGTGAGGACCAGAAGGTCTGACGAACTGAAAAAAAGAAATTATAAACAGAATTAGATTTTTCTAGCTTACAAATAGAGCTGCAAATTCAAGCTTCATTGAACACGACCCCTAGTTTTCAGATATTTACAAAACTAAATAATAAATTAAAGCTTGGGTGGATTTGCAATATTTGTTAAGAAATTGAGTTCTCCACTATTTAATTACAAAGGTCTGCAGAAGTCATTCAATTCCGCTCCATTAATAATATATCCCATCTTAATGTTGCCATTTACTGCTCATTTTTTTGCAAAACACGCTGCCCTTTTTGTACTTTGCAAAATCCCCTGGTAATTTTTGAACTGTTATATTGAGTTACCGCTCTCGCTTCTAACTCCACAGCTATACATAGTGGGTTTTTTTTTGTTTTTTTTATTACTTTCTTGATACCAACAGGTATCTAGTTGTGATGGTCTAGACTAGAGTAAATGTCACCAGAAAATGTGATTTTTACTAAAGTTCTATAAGTACATAGCAAGGGAGATTGAAAAAAAAAAAATCAAGCAAATTTTTTTTGCATTTCTATTGATTTTGAAGAAAGAATGTATAATGAAAATATTCGTTGTAGGCATGGGAAATGTAATAAATTAAGGGTTGTGAAGGGGTCATGTGAGGAATATCTCTGAGAGCCGGGATTCTACCAATATTAAGCACAACTCACACAGAGGCACCAAGATGGATTATTCGCTAAATCGCTGTTCCATTAAAATGTGGCTAGTGTCCTTGCTATAAGGAAAGTGTGATTGGCTGGGCTGTTAGAGCCAATCACATTGCTTTCACACTGTGATGCATGCTAATTCAACTTATTTTACCATTTATAAAATATAACTAGATAAACTGAAAACAGAATTGACATGGAGACAATTTCCATTTTGGACATTTTGGCCCTAACCTTTTTAATGCACTCTGAATTCACATGGAATCCCTATCAGTTCTCACTAGAGTGGTGAATGTAAAATAATTGCTTGAATTTGCATGTGACACTACAGAATAGCAATGTGATTGGCTGGAATGACCCAGCCAATCACATATGTATAAACAGTATAGAAGAAGGGTATACACACACAGTTTTTGGAAATTTTCATGTACTGTAGTCTGTAGAGGTGATACACTCTAAAGGAGCATCTATGGGATAAGGTGGCTTGGGAGGTATAAAGCTTAAAGCTGATTTATCAATGCCAGGGGTCTTTGCATATTTTACAAAAGATCCATGACCAATTTGGTGGGTGTCTGGTGGCCGCAGGGTGCTGGGAAGGGGAGTTCTGCATTCTCACACATGCGCAAAGAATAACACTGAAGTCCATCTGTGATGGCTGCTGGGATTAGACAAAAGTTGGCAGAGGAACTCCTTTTGTCAACTTTTGCAAACCTTGGGCATTGCCATAAAACAAAATAGTCCCTACTTTGTCTTATGATAACTTTGGATTGGGTTGGATTTTCAATGACATTCCAATGCAGTCTTATTAAGTATTTCATAAAGATTGTTATCTGTATGAAATACTGACAACTGACTGATTATCATTAAAGGGAAACTTCAGACACCAATACAACTTTAATGTGTTTGATAGGTATTTTTTGCATGCTCATGCTTTTTGCATACAAAAAAAATAAATGTATTACAGATAGTCAGTATCACAGTTAGAAAAAGCTGTGTATACCACCACAAATAACAGGAATACAGATAGCATCAGAAGACTTTAAAGTATCTGCATATGCAGATGATATACTACTCACTCTCACTAACCCCACATGCTCAATTCCGAATCTCTTTACCTTACTAGAAACTTACAACCAGGTCTCGGGCTACAAAATTAATGTAGACAAGTCGGTGGGCATGCCTATGGAGATGAGTGAAACCGACATTACATGGCTACAACAAACGACATATTTAACCATAAGCCAAAGGCCCATCAAATATCTCGGCGTCAAGCTGACCGCCAACCCAGACGACTTATACACTGAAAACTATCAATGCATTATAAATACCCTCATAAAAGACCTAGACAAATGGCACGAGAAACCAATCTTATGAATAGGAAGACTACATAGCATCAAAATGAATCTTCTCCCACGCCTCCTCTTCCTGTTCCAAGCACTGCCAATAAAAGAAACTAAAGGTGACTTAAAAATGCTACAAACCGCAATAGACGATTTCATTTGAGCCCGAAAGAGGCACAGAGTGGCGAGACAGACCCTTTACATTCCCAAGAGTAGAGGGGGACTGGGACTCCCTAATCTCTACCTTTACTACCTTTCAGCCCAGCTCTCACAAATAATAGAATGGCACTCCCCACCAGACACTCACAGGTGGGTGGACGTAGAGACTTTGCTCATGTGTACGGACCTACCACAGTTCTGGATATGGCTGCCTCGAGCAGACAGACCGGAACTTCGCAGTAGCTGTCCTGCCATCCTGAACTCGATCAGGATCTGGGACTCTACCGCGCACAAATATGCCCTCTCACACCCAATCTCGACCCTAGCCCCCTACTTGCACAACAAAGCATTCCCGCCGGGATTAATAGCACAGGACTTTCGAAATATAGAGAACACAGGCTTACAGTGATATTATCAACTCCTTCAAACAGGCAGATTCCCAACATTTGACAAACTAAAAACCTTGGCCCCACTAACCACGAAAGATTATTTTAGGTATATACAACTGAGAGACTTTGCGGCAAAACCACAAATACGCACAGCAGCCATGACCAGGCCAACATTCTAAGAAACATGGTGTACCAGGGAGGGACCATGTACCGGTCTCATCACACTCCTATACATGCAATTAAGCGCACCCACGAACGAAGCCCAAAAACCCACATACGTAGAACAATGGGAAGCAGACCTCCAACAACCACTAGAGAGCGGGGAATGGCAGGATATCTGGGAGGCAGCAGCGAAGACCTCCATTTGCATCCTACACCAGGAGCAATGTTATAAAACCCTAATGAGGTGGTACACTACACCAGTAAAGCAATACAGAATGGGCAAAACAACCACTGACACCTGTTGGAGGGGGTGCGGGGATAAATGCACATACCT
Organism: Pelobates cultripes; assembly: GCA_933207985.1. NCBI lineage: Eukaryota > Metazoa > Chordata > Amphibia > Anura > Pelobatidae > Pelobates > Pelobates cultripes. The sequence goes on along the minus strand of OW240918.1, from coordinate 133,383,862 downwards.
CCATATGTGTTGGACGTGCCCAAAGGCACAGACTTTCTGGGAAAGTATAGCCAAGCTCTTGACAGAAGTGCTACACAAACACATCCAACCAGACCTCTGGACATTCCTAATAGCCAGGCCAATGGATAACCTAGCGCATACAGAACAAAATCTGCTTGACAAAATAAACTTAGCCGCTAGAAGGGCCATGGCGAATATGTGGCTGAACGTAGACATGCCACAAATAGAGAAAGTCATCCACAACATTAAAGACGCACACCTAATGGACAAGCTAACCGCACAACTTAGGGACACTTATCAGCTATTCCTCAAGACCTGGGAACCCTGGGAAGACTATACAAACCGCTGAGGGACTCGAACAAATATAGACACAACCACTGGGTCCAAATGACCCATACCATGAACAACAAGGTGACTTCTGCTCCTTCCTCCTCTGGGCCCCCTCCCCTCTTTCCCTTCCTACTTCAATCTCTCATCCATTCTACCTCTACCCCCACCCCCTCCTTTTACTTTAAAAAAAAAAAAAAGGAAAAACACTCATGCATGAATACGATTACATAAGAGGCGATTGTTAGACGCAATACACTCTGGAAATGTCACAATGGCAGTTACGAAGGGTAATCATCCGATTGTAACATTGTCGTTGGCATACCCTGTTATAAGACGAATCTGTGAAACTCTATGACCTGTAAGCATTGATACTGCTCACTATGTTCCAAGCAAATACCCTTGTCTGAACAAAACACCCCACTATATCATCAAATGTACTTTTATGACGCTTCTTTTTCTGTACAAAACCCATGCATGATCCGATAAATAAAGAATACAAAAAAAAAAAAGAGCCATGTATAAGATCTGCAAGGTATAGGTAACGTGTTAAATAGTTGCCAAAATTTGAAAAACATTCCCAGGGACACTTTGCAGCACAGCTATCAATTCCTAGCTTGAAAATGTACCACACCCACTGCTGCAAAGCTCCGGCCACCAAAGCTCCAACCCACATAATTAATCTCTGTCTACTTATAGTGCAGATTACAGGGTCTACTCAATAAAGAGAGAATTACAGGGAATTGAGATGGAAATTTTAAACTTAAGGCCAAAGTAGCAGAGTTGGAAACATTTCCCCATTCAGCTGCACTAGTTTGGCCTAAAGTTTGAAATTCCAATCACAATTCCCTGCAATTCTCTCTTTATTGAATAGACCTTGATAACACCAAGTTCCCACCAACAGTACCATCATCCTTGGTGTGCGATCGATACATTCGCAGCACAGCATCTATATCAGGAAGGCACATTTTATCACCTTAAAGGACCACTATAGTGCCAGGAAACACTTGTTTTCCTGGCACTATAGTGCCTCGAGGGTGCCCCCACCTTCAGGGTCCCGGTCCCACCGGGCTCTAGGGGGTCGAAGGGGTTAAACTTACCTCTTTTTCCAGTGCCGGGCGGGGAGCTCTCCTCCTCCTCTCCGCCTCCTCAGCTGACTGCGCATGCGCATGGTCTGGGTGCCTATAGTGATCCTTTAATGTGAGTTGGGTATCAGTTGTGACACTGCCGGGACTGTCCTGAGAGAGTAAATTGCCTGGGACAGACTCCAGCTTGCTGTCCCGGCAAAAACGGGACAGTTGACAACTATGCCCTACCTCCCCCAACGTCAGCTCCTGAGTGGAACGGAATGCGCATGCGCATTCAAACAGACCATAGGAAAGCATTTCTCAATGCTTTCCTATGGACGTTCTGAGTTCTCAATACGATTTTCGCATTGAGCGTCGCAGAAGCGCCTCTAGCGGCTGTCAGGAAGACAGCCATTAGAGGTTGGATTAACCCTGCAATGTAAACATAGCAGTTTCTCTGAAACTGCTGTGTTTACATCTGAAGGGTTAAAACCTGGGGGGCCTGGCACCCAGACCACTTCATTGAGCTGAAGTGGTCTGGGTGACTATAGTGGTCCTTTAATAACGAGTGTAACGAGTCCTCGGTACAAAAGGTAATATATTTCTGGATGGGCAGTGTTAATGTGCAACATTTCAAGTAGAAACGTTGCACATCCAGACCCCTACCACCATGACCACTTCAAATCACTGATGTGGTCATTGTAGATTAACCTTTAACCCCTTAAGGAGCAAACTTCTGGAATAAAAGAGAATCATGACATGTCACACATGTCATGTGTCCTTAAGGGGTTAAAGACTTGCTTGCCTTCAGTAACTCAATCAGCTGTGGAAGGGGAGAGGGAGGCACACACAAATCATCAAAATAAACAAACGTATTTTTGCAGTAAATAAAGTATTACTAAATGAATGGAATTGTCAAATACACAGAAGGAAAAATATCCTTGGGATTTCACAAAAATTAAGTTAATTAGCCTTTTGATTATTTGATAAGTGGGGACTTAAAAGCCATGATGCCAAAAAGCACCGGGTTAACCTTAGAGAGAATAAGCATCCAGTTTTCTGCTCACGTTGGCTCTGCAGTGAGTCATTCTCTGCCGGGTGGCTCGGTGACTCATTGTGAGATTATAGCCTTAACTGTTGAGCTATGCGCATAGTGACAAACAGCAAATTGCCTCGAAAAACTGTTTGAAACTTTTGACTTGCAAACTAAAGGTAAGTTGCGATATATCACCATGTACTCCAGATATGATTTATATTCTGGAAAGAGAATCCCCGTACATAAACCAAAATCAATTCTTGCCACCTGCCATTTCTTTTAAACGTGAGATATTATTTGCACGTCTGTGTTTTGACTGTCCCGGCAAATAAAAAAAACAGGACTGAGAATATTCGGCAGGGACGACATTTGATAAAAAGTCCCTTTTTTATTTCTTGTGAGATAACTCTTTTTGCATACAACGCAAAGATTTCTGAATCTCTGTTTTTGAATGGACAATTATATTACGTTATTATGCGGTTCTACAAAAGGAAGCAAGTTAGGGTAATTCTCCTTTTATAAAGTATTTTAATATGAGCTGGGAGCTAGCAGCAGTGCACAGTCATGTCTGATTCAGATTGGCAGGAACCATTGCATGGTCCCCACATATTCCACCACACTCCAGTAATAAAAAACCTTGGCTGTGTAAAGGAGAGGGTTGGCAAGAAGGCTTGTGGAGGCGATTTGGCGATTGTCTCTGGACTACAAGCACATAGCTTAGATATACTTCTGATTAAAAGCAGCAGGAGTTTGCGGTGATGTCTATTTGCACAGTTCTGCAGGAGAGAGACAGCAGACCGGAATCATGAAGGGTATTTGCCAACCCAGTGTCCATACCTGCCCACATTGCCTGACCCCTGTCCAATGAGGTGGGCATGACCATAAAAGGAGCGGATTTGCTTGTGAAGAGGGTGGGGGGGGAGGAGGGGAGGAGGGGAGAGGTTAAAAAGGTTAATCTTAGCACCCAACATGTGTGGCCAGGCTGACTTACAGCCCATTCAAGCACAGCCGAAGTGTTCTGTCCATGGTCCTGGTGTCAGGGCTGAACTGGGAACTAAAATCAGCCCTGGAATTAAATTATATACCAGCACAATAATGTGTTGTGCCAGCATAGTATAGACAAAAGAGCAGACTTGTTTTAAAGGACCACTATTGGCACCCAGACCACTTCAGCTCAATTAAGTGGTATGGGTGCCAGGTCCAGCTAGGATTAACCCTGCCTGCCGCGCTTCTCACTGTGATTTTCACAGTGAGAAGACACCAGTGTCCATAGGAAAGCATTGAGAATGCTTTCCTATGGACTGGCTGAATGCGTGCACTGCTCTTGCCGCGCATGCGCATTCAGCCGATGACGACCGAAAAAGAAGGAGAGTCCCCAGCGCCGAGGCAGCCCGGCGCTGGAGAAAGGTGAGTGTTTAACCCCCTTCCTCCCCCTTCAGGAGGAAGGGTTGTTAAACACCTCCCTCCCCCCATGTATCTGTGAGTGTTTTAGTGTGTGTATATGTGTAACATTATGTGTAACTGTGTATTTGTGAGTGTATGACTGCATGGCAGTGTGTGCCTTTGCATTTGTATTAATTCCTCATGGAAGTTTTGCTTAAAAATGAAAAGCTAACATTTTATTAATAGCTAGTAATAAAAATGTAACATTTTAATTTTGTAAAAAGTCCTTAGACTGCTATCCTTTTATTTTTATATACATATATATACACACACACATATATATATATATATATATACGTATATGTAATAATTTTTATTTTTACGCTGGCGCTGGAGTTGTGCAATGGGCTGTAAAATATAGGAAGAGTTATCAAATTAATTTTTTGGGCTAGATCCACCTTGCAAATCCCCTGGGGATCAGATAGACAAAAGTGCTTTGGAAGAGAATGATGATCAATGGGGAGATATGTTACGCTATGACATTTGGTAAAATACCCTCCTGTGTATACACGTACCTCTCAAGTACAGCAATACATGCACACAGTAACATCCAGTGAAGTACAATCGACACACATACAAACACAGTCACATGCATGACTCACAAATACATTCTTGCACTTACTAAGACAGCTCATACCAATATTCAATAACACTGCACCTGCACACATTAATATTGTACACAAATATACTTTTGAATTCACACATTCGTAAATACATCAATTCTCTCCAGAATACACCCAGCTTCCACACACACTCCATACAAAACCCACTACTGCATTCCTGCAATGCACACAAACACTTACATTCACACTCTAACGCTACACACAAATACATATTGGGTCTATAAAGATGTAGAACTTTGGATTAACGCACATTTCCACCAAATGTAAATATACACAGTGACACTAGTCACACAAATACAAACTTGGATTCACAAATCACCGCAATTAACTCTTTAGTGCATAACCCATGTATGTTTCTACATGTATATATTGGACTACAAAGGGGGCCTAGGGTCTAGATTTGCCCTGGGGCCCATACTGTTCTCAGTCCGCTACTGGTGGTTTGATGTGCTCTCGCTACTACTACATTGTTGCTGCTTCGTTAAAGAACTCTGCTAAGCTGATTTCCTGTGTACTGAACCTCTGACTTTGATCCTGGCTTCGTTCTACTCCACTCTCTCTCTCAATGAACAGACTTAACTTCGGATTCCTGCCTCTCTTCACTTACTTCAGGGAACCATATTTCATTCTACTCTGGACAGGACTTCAACTCCGATCATTCATGAAAGGAAAGATAAGTTCTCCAGTGATTGCAATCGGTTCTTACCATGTTATCTGAGAAGGGTAAGGAATACTGAAGTCTGCCTTCTGGGATTCTCCTTGCTATCTCTTTTAAATGTCATTTGCCAAATTAATCAAATATTAATTATTATTCTTTGAGTCAAATGACTACAACCACTTCGCATATCAGGACATGTTTTGTTATCAAGTTTATTTGTTCAAGTTAAAAGACTTACTTTGTACAACAGGAATCACCTGCTCTGTCAACTTTATATTGACGTTAATGGACTTTACTGATTGTTGCTAATTAAGCATTCCTCCTTATTTTAATTTTCAACCAATTACTATTTTTCTTGTGAAGTTATACTTAACATTCATTATTATTTTAAACCATATTTGCTGCAGAAGACTGCCAAGGTTAAAGTTCTTTATTTAAATAAAATATATTTTCTTAAAGTGACAGCATCCAATTAGTTCTTTCACCTGCGGTTGAGTTCCAAATACTTTTCTCTCAAGATTATTACATGTGCACCCCTGGGAGAGCTGGGTATAGACAAAGGTAGAAGCTGGTAAAGGACACAGTTTAGAAATAAATTATATAACTCAAAAATTAATTACAGCATGTACCCTAAACACAAGTAAAATGCACGTACAGCAAACAGAGGACTCTAGATAGAAATACATGAAAATACTTAATATGCCTTTATGTTATGACTTTTTACTTTTTTTCCATATCTTCAATTTTTGTCACATGTACTCTTTAAATGCTAACAAAAACGGTGTATACTTGGAACTGTAGGAATTTTAGGATTTTCTGGGTCAAAAGATCTCAAGAACAGTAAGCGAGATGTAAAATGTATTTCCGGATTTAGAAGGGGAAAAAAAGCAATATGTTATTAAAGATCATGCTAGAAGCTCCTTCATCATAAATAACGTGTGGGGAAGACAATACAAACATTCTCAACTGTCAAAAAGGCCAGAAAGAAGTTAAACAATTTAAAAGCCTGGCTTTGGGGCGGTAATATATTTTTATTGATAGGTCATGAGGATGACCTTTCGGAAATGAATCAACACAAGTCTTAGGAGTTATTCTCCAGTCTGCAACCAAGGGGACATTTAATGTTAAATCATCAATCTCTTTATTTATCTAAAACGGAAAAATCAATAAATCTGTTCATTTTATCATTTGTTTTGCATTGTTTTAGTATTTCATATTATATGTTATCTTGTATATGAAAATATAAAAGGCACAATACCATGGCACTATAGTTCATTTTTAATTCTGGTATCAGTATATTGAAACAATTAAAACAAAATAATTCTCCTTACTGTCTGGTTATTATCCAAAATAAGACAGATGTCTTATCGTATGCGTTAACATAACTGATAAAAGCAGGGCCGGCACGTTCATAGTCTGTGGTGGAGCCACAGCTCCAGGTAGCACTCTGACAGAGGCAGCATTTTGTCAATCTAAAAAAGGAGTTCCCAATCCATGGCGGCGGTGCAGTAGCAACGCACGGGTTGGGAACCTGTGTAAGGGTCACCCGACAGACATATGCAATAAGGGTCCCGGTCGTGCGCTGTGGCGCTTTAACAGCACGACTGGGCTCCTTCTATCCGCATGAAGAGCTGGGAGGAAGTAACAGCATATCACTTCCTCCCAGCTCACACAGAGCCAGCCGCATGGGAGGAGGAGGAGGGAGCCGCGAGGATGGAGAGTACTAGGATATAACAGGGAGGAATGGCGAGTATTAGGTTATATATGGGAGAAATATGGAGTACTAGGATATAACTGGAAGGAATGGGGAGTATTAGGTTATATAAGGGAGAAATGGGGAGTACTAGGTTATATCTGGGAGGAATGGGGAGTACTAGGATATAACTTGGAGGAATAGGGAGTACTAGGTCATATCTAAGAGTAATGGGGAGTACTAGGATATAACTGAGAGGAATAGGGAGTACTAGGATATAACTGAGAGGAATGGGGAGTACTAGGTTATAACTGGGAGGAATGGGGAGTACTAGGATATAACTGGGAGGAGTGGGGAGTACTAGGATATAACTTGGAGGAATGGGGAGTACTAGGATATAACTTGGAGGAATAGGGAGTACTAGGATATAACTTGGAGGAATAGGGAGTACTAGGATATAACTGGGAGGAATGGGGAATACTAGGATATAACTGGGAGGAATGGGGAGTATTAGGATATAACTGGGAGGAGTGGGGAGTACTAGGATATAACTTGGAGGAATGGGGAGTACTAGGATATAACTGGGAGGAATAGGGAGTACTAGGATATAACTGGGAGGAGTGGGGAGTACTAGGATATAACTTGGAGGAATGGGGAGTACTAGGATATAACTTGGAGGAATAGGGAGTACTAGGATATAACTGGAAGGAATGGGGAGTATTAGGTTATATAAGGGAGAAATGGGGAGTACTAGGTTATATCTGGGAGGAATGGGGAGTACTAGGATATAACTTGGAGGAATAGGGAGTACTAGGTCATATCTAAGAGTAATGGGGAGTACTAGGATATAACTGAGAGGAATAGGGAGTACTAGGATATAACTGAGAGGAATGGGGAGTACTAGGATATAACTGGGAGGAGTGGGGAGTACTAGGATATAACTTGGAGGAATGGGGAGTACTAGGATATAACTTGGAGGAATAGGGAGTACTAGGATATAACTTGGAGGAATAGGGAGTACTAGGATATAACTGGGAGGAATGGGGAATACTAGGATATAACTGGGAGGAATGGGGAGTATTAGGATATAACTGGGAGGAGTGGGGAGTACTAGGATATAACTTGGAGGAATGGGGAGTACTAGGATATAACTTGGAGGAATAGGGAGTACTAGGATATAACTGGGAGGAGTGGGGAGTACTAGGATATAACTTGGAGGAATGGGGAGTACTAGGATATAACTTGGAGGAATAGGGAGTACTAGGATATAATTGGGAGGAGTGGGGAGTACTAGGATATAACTGGGAGGAATGGGGAGTATTAGGATATAACTGGGAGGAATGGGGAGTACTAGGATATAACTGGGAGGAATAGGGAGTACTAGGATATAACTGAGAGGAATAGGGAGTACTAGGATATAACTGGGAGGAATAGGGAGTACTAGGATATAACTGGGAGGAATGGGGAGTACTAGGATATAACTGGGAGGAATGGAGAGTACTAGGATATAACTGAGAGGAATAGGGAGTACTAGGAAATAACTGGGAGGAATAGGGAGTACTAGGATATAACTGGGAGGAATGGGGAGTACTAGGATATAACTGGGAGGAATGGGGAGTACTAGGATATAACTGGGAGGAATAGGGAGTACTAGGATATAACTGAGAGGAATAGGGAGTACTAAGATATAACTGGGAGGAATAGGGAGTATTAGGATATAACTGGGAGGAATAGGGAGTACTAGGCTATAACTGGGAGGAATGGAGAGTACTAGGATATAACTGAGAGGAATAGGGAGTACTAGGATATAACCGGGAGGAATAGGGAGTACTAGGATATAACTGGGAGGAATAGGGAGTATTAGGATATAACTGGGAGGAATAGGGAGTACTAGGCTATAACTGGGAGGAATGGAGAGTACTAGGATATAACTGAGAGGAATAGGGAGTACTAGGATATAACCGGGAGGAATAGGGAGTATTAGGATATAACTGGGAGGAATAGGGAGTACTAGGCTATAACTGGGAGGAATGGAGAGTACTAGGATATAACTGAGAGGAATAGGGAGTACTAGGATATAACTGGGAGGAATAGGGAGTACTAGGATATAACTGGGAGGAGTGGGGAGTACTAGGATATAACTTGGAGGAATGGGGAGTACTAGGCTATAACTGGGAGGAATAGGGAGTACTAGGATATAACCGGGAGGAATAGGGAGTACTAGGCTATAACTGGGAGGAATAGGGAGTACTAGGATATAACTGAGAGGAATAGGGAGTACTAGGATATAACTGGGAGGAATGGGGAGTACTAGGCTATAACTGGGAGGAATAGGGAGTACTAGAATATAACCGGGAGGAATAGGGAGTACTAGGTTATAATTGGGAGGAGTGGGGAGTACTAGGATATAACTGGGAGGAATAGGGAGTACTAGGATATAACTGAGAGGAATGGGGAGTACTAGGATATAACTGGGAGGAATAGGGAGTACTAGGATATAACTGAGAGGAATGGGGAGTACTAGGATATAACTGGGAGGAATGGGGAGTACTAGGCTATAACTGGGAGGAATGGAGAGTACTAGGATATAACTGAGAGGAATAGGGAGTACAGGGTTATATCTAAGAGTAATGGGGAGTACTAAGGTAATACCTGGGGGAATGAGGAGTACTGGGGTGTATGCTGAGATGAATGGTTGGTTGGGGTTCTGTAAAGTTATGGGGGACCATTGGTTTATTCACCAAACTGTGAATTGGACGTGTTAACTGCTAAGCCATCTTGGGCCTCCTTTGCCTCCTTTTTGCTGTTTTTTTAATTAATTTTTTTATTGTGTCTCTATCCAAAACCAGTCTTTTCTTTGACCTGTACTTGGAAGAAAAAGACTTGACATTGAAAATTATTACAGATCAGACAAGGTTGAGGCCTACTGTCACAGTTGTCAAAATATGAGAGTACTATATGGAAGGTGAATTTAAACCTGATTTATTAGCAGACTTTAAAGAATATTAAAAAACTTAAATGGAAGCTAGCAACTATAAAAATAATTACTCTTTAGGGATTATTGTGAAACAGTACGTTTTCAACATAATATAAAAATACAGTAAAATACAAAAACATAACTGCTAACTATTAATGAGATAAATAGAACCTGACATCTTTGTACGACTTTTTCTTCTCATGAGAAAAATATAATGTCTCACGTTAAGGCATGATTATTCAGGGGTTATAGACCTCCACGGATACTAGATGGACAAATCACCAGAATTCTAAATGAGGCTGTGTATCAAAGACTGTGTAGGCCAGTGATGGGTATGCTATCCTGTGGTTCTCCAGCTGCTCTAGGCTCTGTCTACTATTACACCCAGTCCGTCAATCATGAAAGCCCTAGCATGCAACTCCTGGAGTTCGTAAAGTTATTCATCACTGATAAGGGCTGAAGAGCCTCTAGATCCCAGGTCTACCCAATTAAATTAGTTATCCCCCGAAAGGAGTTTGACAGCTCGATTTTGATGCAAGAATAAAAGTTGTCAGCGGGACACAAGAATGTCCTTGAGTTATCACTTTAGAAGATGGCTACTGCTTTTTATTTGTCTTGCAGCTGATATCTGGAAATATTGAGTGAAAATGTACGTTTAAAGCTACAGGTGACTGATCAATGGCGCCTCTCCAGCTGTGGTTGTTTTCATTTAGAGTTGCGTTTCCTCCTGATTTTGGTACGTGGCACATTACCATTAACCGGCTGGAAGAGCACTGCAGAACAAAAACCATGGTGGATTTAACCGTTCTACCGCCATAGCTCAGAAAAGCTTGATATCTCTATTGGCCTATCAAAAGTTAAAACCTGTACATTGGATTTAATTTTATGAATATATTACAGAAAGACTTTTGTCCTTCCTTTCTGCCATGACCTACTGACTACCCCTTCCTTGTTTTGTGTACGCTGTTACTTTGATGAAACCTTTGATGAATATATAACAAATACCACTGAAGAGAAGATATTGGCAACGCTTGTGATACCCACTGTGACTTGCCAGAGTGCGTTGATACATAATAATTACATGGTTAACCCCTTAATAACCAGATGTAAAATGAACCAGTGATGGCAGACTCATTTTATTATCGAAAATCCCTGAAAATCAATAAATTATAACGCAAAATTATATATTGATTAAGAAGATAGACAGACGTAGCAAGAGGAAATCTGATGCCAAGTTTGTATTGGTTGTAGGGTAATTAGGGCATAACCCAAAATGAAGATGCAGAGAATGATTAGGCTAGTCTTGCAAAACACAAGACCAATTCTAATCCTATTACCGTTGTTTGAATGAACTAAACAGGTATTAGGCTAGGCGCCTTGATTAAAAACACAAACTTTATTGAATCCCTAATAGAGAGGGCTTGAAAACAGGTCTGCAAGGAGGCACACCTGGTTCCAGTCCTATTACCCTAATGGAAATTACTAAGTAAAGGTAATTGGCATTTAGTGCCTAATTTACATAAGCATAGAAAATAAAAAAAACTTTATTGTCCAATATTGGATAAACACATCTAAATATCCCAGACACCAAAAAAAAGTGAAAAAATAATAATAATGAAAAAAAGGAGATGATAGTAAGAATAAAAATAGGATGGAGCTTATGTGTACAAAGTGTACTAATTACAAAATAGCCAGATAGTGATACTGATGAAGTGGAAACAGTATCTGAGGGGAGATATACAGTATATACATAGGTAAATGCATTAAGGTAACCCTAGTCGTACTGGCCAAGTGGCAACAGAATGGGTATATCTTTTAACGAGTCAAGCTCAAAGTAATGTAAATCTGTCTATGTGGCTCTAAGTACAGCAGGATCAAATAGGTGTCTGGCTTGTCAGAGAGTATCTTGGAAGTCCACAGCAGACCCCAGATGAAATAGAGTCATGATCGGGAAAACTGACAGTGGATAACATAAAAGATTAGATTGCTTCTCCCCTATTATGATCGTCTCTGACAGCACCTAAATGTAGGTAACTGAGCGCACAGTTCTACCCTGATAAAATTCAGGGCATCAGTATCAAAGAGTAAAAAAGAAAACCAGCTTGAATAAACCTATATAGTGTAAAATATATAAAATCTGAAGTGGATATTTAGTAGATAACCCCCAAAAACTGGTTGTAGGTTTCATTGGCAGATAAGGGATAGCATCCAGTATACTACTGCAGATCCCTAAATGGACTTGTAAGATAGATAGTGCACTAATAAATCTCTGGGTAAATCACAGGATAGATTATTCAGTACTGTGCTGGAAGAGTCCCTGGGAAAAGGAGCCCACTAGAATGGATAGAGCAACTGAATGCTTATCATATTTGTAGTGTCTAGTATCGCTCAGGTATGCTGTGCTAAGCTTAAGGCGTAGTTAACAACTGAACAACTGTGTACTTATCATGCTTGTAGTATCCAGTATCGCTCAGGTATGCTGTGCTTCAACTGGAGGAGTAGTGAACTGCCTATCGAGAGCTAGATAAACCCATATCTGAGAAAGTTCTGGCCGGGCTCTAGGGGGTGGAAGGGGTTAAATTTACCTCTTTTTCCAGCGCCAGGCGGGGGACTCTCCTCCTCCTCCTTCTCGTCGTCATCGGCTGAATGCGTGGCATGAGCCGCACGCGCATTCAGCCAGTCCATAGGAAAGCATTCTCAATTCTCAATGCTTTCCTATGGACGCTGGCGTCTTCTCACTGTGAAAATCACAGTGAGAAGCGCGGAAGCCCTCTAGCAGCTGTCAATGAGACAGCCACTAGAGGCTAGATTAACTCTATTATAAACATAGCAGTTTCTCTGAAACTGCTATGTTTATAGAAGAAAGGGTTAATCCTAGCTGGACCTGGCACCAAGACCACTTCATTAAGCTGAAGTGGTCTGGGTGCCTAGAGTGGTCCTTTAAGCAGCTGCCTTTATGTCATGTCTAGCGTGTCTCTGGTCCTTAAAGGGTTAGTTAGGTTAAAAACAACATTAAATCTGTGACTATTCATTTTTAAAATGTCCTAGATTTTGTAGTCCATTCTCAATAATGTGCAGTTTAACGTTCCTATTTATCATTCTTTGAACCCACTCTAGGAATGTAACGGCACATGTTGGCAAGGACCGCGCTGTGATTGGTGCAGAAGAAAGCTTCTATGTTTTTTTTTTTTTTTTTATTCTTTATTTTTGTTGTGCTAGTAAGTACACGCAGGCCTGCTATGCCACAACAGCAAGAGCAAATGTTTCGGAAATAAGCATAATTTTACAGAGTCATGGCACATAAAGATTTTGCACTTTTTTTTTGTATCAGTAGAAAATAATAAAACTGTGATAATGCTACTAAGTACACAGAACATTGTAATGAAAGAGGGTATTTTGCCATAAATGCTTAGCTTATGCACTGGTAGCAAGAAAATAGGTATGTTTTGGACTGTACACACATGAAGTCTATGTTTTATTTTAAAAAGATCCTCCCAGTACTTTACGAAATGTTTAAGAAAGATAGCATGTCAAAGGCCAAAGTAATCAAACTGGCAGCATATCTGGCTTGAAAGGTTTTTCCAGGTTGGCTACTTCAGCCTTAAATTTTAAATTCACATGGCATTCACTTTAAATTCCAGACAATTTTCATTTCATTGAGCAAGCGCTGATGGCAGCTGCAGTCACTTTCATTCAGCTCAATTCTCTGTAGTTCAGCTGAGAAAATTCGTCTAACGTTCATTTTCTTTGCTATCAACCAAACTGAACTAAACAAATCCCTGCTATTTTGACATTGCCGTTGTGAGATTTGATTGACAGTAAATTTAACTATCATCAGCCATTTTTCCCGGCAGTAAGAACGCTCAGCGTTGGGAATACAGACAAGCATCCTAATGGTGTCACGTTACCCTACATATTTACTTGTGGAAGCTTAAAAAGGTAGTTTTTACTTAAATTTACTCTCTCAGCGCAGCTGCCCATCCTCATCAAGATTGACATGCTTCCCCAGGCTAGTGCGCATGTACGACAAAACGCCACGCTGCTCCAATTAAATGCTCTCTATTGGCAGCATTTGATTGTAGCCCATGGAGCAGCATGGCTCCGGTAGCTAGGGTAATGTTTGTAATTGGCTAGGAGATATTGGGGGAGGGATTTTTGGCTATGGGAGTGTATATATAGGGGTCATTTTAACTAATGCTCACTTACCTGTTGTTGTCCCACTCTCCCACCCTTTGTTTGAGCTCCTGTTTAGTCACGGCGGCAGGAGATGGATAGAAAAGTTGGGGTGTAGGTCGTTTGTTCATCTGTAGGCTAATTTTAGTTTGCTAAGAACACTTAGGTTTGGAAGGGTATTGGTAGGTTCGCGTTTGTTGGTAACTCCGAACCTGGTGTGTGTAGGGTGTATCTCAGTATACCCCTACAGTGTGAAAACTGGAAAATCATGCCCTCGGTGGCAATGGTTTGTTATAATGGGGTATCAATTATTGTTTATGTGGGTCATTGTCTGGGGTAGAATTGTGAAAGGAATTTGGGTTGATCTGTGATGTACCAGTATGTTGACAATGACCTTTTTGCGTTTATCTTTTTAAGTCATTAAAGCTTTTTTTCCCAAAACAAAAGGTGTCTGAGTCTTCTTGGGGGGGTTATGGTTTTTTTAAAGCATATGTCAAGAAGGCGACTATGTATATGTCATGAATAATCAAGTCTTCCTCTGTGCC
>OW240918.1:133353606-133367642 GCA_933207985.1 Pelobates cultripes | reverse complement strand
GTGCCACCCTCACCCAACCTTCTAAAATACACACACACACACATTCACTGACAGATACGCATACACTAGCTAACAGAAACACACACACACATTCACTAACAGACACACACACTAATAGACAAACACACATACACTAATAGACACACACACACACTAATAGACACACACACACACACTAACATAAACACACTAACAGACACACACACTCACTCACTAACAGACAGACACACACTCACACAGACACACACACTAACAGACACTCACACACACACTCACTCACATTAACAGTTGTATTTTTTTAAGCCCCCCCCCCAGCCTCCTTACCTTAGGGAATGCTGGGGGGGTTCCCTCTCTCCCTGGGGTCCAGTGGCTGATGGGCGGGCGGCGTTGACAGGCGGCTGGCGAGGGAGCACTTCCCCTGAGCTGTCTGCTCAGCTCCCTCGCGCGCCTCAGAGTGAGGCTGGGAGCCGGGTTGATGGCGTCATATTCCGGCTCCCAGCCTCACTCTGAGGCGCGCAAGGGAGCTGAGCAGACAGCTCAGGGGAAGTGCTCCCTCGCCAGCCGCCTGTCAACGCCGCCCGCCCGGCCGGTCAGTTAGCCGCGAGGCTAACAAGACATTTGCCCTGGGCATTTGGGAGGTGGCTTTTTTTGCCACCCCCTGGAAAATGCCACCCAAGGAAAATGCCTTGTTTGCCTCGCGGCTAAAACACCCCTCCCCATTAGGCCATCCCTATAGGAAAGCACTGAATCAATACTTTCCTATGGGGATTTTTAAGGCGCCGGATATCCTCATGCATTCCTATAATGAGGACATCCAGTGTCGTTTCACAGAGTTAAACTCTGTGAAACAGCAGGAAGCGCCTCCAGTGGCTGTCTGGTAGATGGACACAAGAGGCAGTCTTGACCCATCAATGTTAATATTGCAGTTTCTCTAAAAACGCAATGTTTTCAGCTACAGGATTAAGGGAACAGGGACACTGCATCCAGACCACTTAAATGAAAGGAAGTGATCTGGGTGCCTATAATGTCCCTTCAACCCCTTAAGGACCAAACTTCTGGAATAAAAGGGAATCATGACATGTCATGTGTCCTTAAGGGGTTAATGATGCCAGCAAGAATAGGGTATGCAGTATGATTGGAGATAAAGACTGGGATACTCCAGATCCCTAAATGCAGTGTAATTATAGTTAAGGCAGCAATCACGGGCCTTACAAAGATTTCTGAACTTCATTGGGAAGTCTGTGATTGGACAGCCACAGAAAGTCTGGGTGAGCTTAGAAGGGGAGGGCTTGTCAAGGTAGCAGACAAGAGATCTACAGCTTTTGCAAGCAGTTTTCAAATGTATCCCAAATGAAAAATGCATATAAATAAATCCATGTTTTCAATTCAGGGTTATCTACTAAAAGTGATTTTATTTATTTTTTATATGGGCAGTGAAGTTGCCCTTAAAAAGAATAAGATCAGAGTTGGGAATAAAGAATTCACCGTCTCGGCATATGCTGATGACGTCCTCCTGACCGTAACAGACCCGGTTACTTCGATGTCGGCGTTACAAGAGGTAATGACAGCATATGGAACAGTGTCCGGTTATAAAGCAAATATGCACAAATCCAGTGCTATGTCAGTGGGCCTATTGGAAACGGAAACAAAGGAAATACAGGAGACCTTCCATATACGGATGGAAAAGGTTTCTCTGACATACTTAGGTATCCACCTGACGGCAGATCCGGAAAGACTATACTCTGCGAATTATACTCCGATGCTCAGGGCTTTAACGCAAGATCTAGAAAACTGGGTGGATAAACCCATCTCCTGGATAGGTCGGATAAATTCAGTCAAGATGAATATCCTCCCACGCCTCTTATTCTTATTTCAAGCACTACCTGTTCAACTTACGAAAGCACAACTATCCCCACTACAAAAAGCGATAGGGGATTTCATATGGCAGAATAGGAGGCACAGAATATCAAGAAAGATCCTGTATAGACGCAAAGATAGAGGGGGGCTCGGCTTACCTAATCTATATTTCTACTATCTTGCAGCACAACTGACGCAGATAGCCATGTGGCACTCCCCACCGGAAGAAAGAAGGTGGGTAGAGGTTGAGTCCATGCTGGTAGGATCGGATATACCCCAATTTACGATGTGGGTCCCTAAAGAACATCGGCCAATGATAAGAGTGACCTGCCCGGCTATACTCAACTCGCTACATATCTGGGACATGACTAATGCCAAATACGGGCTAGCGTCAACTCCGTCCCCTCTCACCCCTATTCTTAGAAACAGAGAGTTTCCTCCCGGCATGGCTCCAAGAGATTTCCGAAATATCGAAAATACCGGCCTACAACGGATCCATCAGTTATACCGCAACGGAGAAATAGTCCAATTCGAGGAGTTACAACAAGACCGCCATTTAACACCGGCAGATTTTTTCAGATATGTCCAGATACGGGATTTTGCCCAAAGGCCACGTATTAGAGCCGCGGCACAGAAACAACTGACTTTCTTCGAGAAATTGTGTTCAGAGGAAATGGCACCTAAAGGTATGATCACACTTCTGTATACACACCTTAGTATAGAAAACAAAGAGTGGGGGAGTTTAACGTATACTGAGCAATGGGAGGCGGACCTTGGAGAGGCCCTGGAAGGACTTGAATGGCAGGAGATATGGGAATCTAATAAAAATGCTTCCATATGTGTTACGCTCCAGGAACAGACATGGAAGACTATGTTCAGGTGGTATACCACACCAGTGAAACTGTACAACATGCATAAACTAGATACGGACGTTTGCTGGAGAGGCTGCGGATTACGCGGAACGTACATCCATATGTGGTGGAAATGCTCGAAATTACACGGCTTCTGGAAAGCGGTGGAGGAACTCTTGGAACAAACCTTTGATAAACCCCTGAAGTTGGACCCCTGGACATACTTGCTGAATAGAACAGTAGAAGGGTGGACCAAGAGAGAACAGAGATTAGCTCATAAAATAACTCTAAGCGCGCGTAGAGAGATAGCGACTAAGTGGCTGAAACCGGAAGGACCGGTCTTTTCTGGGGTGATCTCCAGGGTACGTGAATGCAGGATTATGGACGATTTGACTGCCAGGATAAAGGGTACGACTGTAACTTTCCCAAAACTTTGGGAACCGTGGGACAATAGCCCAGTGGGCTCGAGCGGTGACTGACAGGGAACGGACCATAGCATAGACTAGGTACGCTTATCGATCCCCCTCCCCTTCTCTCCCGAGGACATTTTGATTGCACTACTGTTGGAATGGGGGCTCCCCCCCCTCCCTCCCCCTTCCTCTCTCTTTTCTTTTTTCTTTCCTCTGATCTTTTTCTCTTCTCACTTTTCTTTTTCTACTGTACTTTTGTCTCCTGCTCCTTTTCCTGCTATCTATTTTTCTCTCTTTTCCGTTCTCTCTATCTCTTGATAGCCAAGAGATTAGTGTTTCTCCGCGATAGGTTTAATCAAGCTGTCAGAAGTGCTGGGATACCCATACATAGAAATGGCTATAACACGCAGTGTAGTAGACTGGGTCCCAAATATAGCCAATATGCCTGTGAGACAGGTGACAGCTCCCTTGATGGGGCAGCGACCGTAGGGGAACGTGGGTAGATCTCGCTTGGCCTACCTGATATATATATCTTAGCTTTTTACAAATCTCTAAGCGGGCTTCTGCGTAAGCCTGAAGGTTTCTATGCAATTGTTTCACCCGTTGAGTGAAAGCATACAGTTCATCCAAAAACTCTAGACGGGTAGCAAGGCACCAACGATTTCAACATGACTTATCGATATGTAATGGATATACGCCTCTTGTGCCCAAGGCAGTGTTGCTTGCCATTGGCTTCTGCGTAAGCATTTAAGTTAGCCATGTACTTGCTATAACCTATAATATGACACACAAAAAAAAAAAAAAAAAACCCTTTGTAGACGACAGGTACCAATAGTTTTTTAAGGAATGGGCGTAGATCGTATTTGTTGCACTATGTTATGCTTATGAGAATTGAATTCACATTGGCTTCTGCGTAAGCCCAAAAAGTTGATGAATACTTGCTGCGTCTATTGAGTGAAAAAAAAGAATAAGATATACAGTAGAAATTGAGTAACAACAGGACCTAAACTATATTATGTCTAGATAAAGAATAGGATGTAATATACAGGAGAGGGGAGATTAATAATGGGGTAAACATAGTTACATAGTGGTTAGCCGACTAGCCCATGTTTTAAGCATTTTCTAGCTTTTTACATAAATAATTTTGGGTGGCCAATGTTGTATAGTTTTTGCAATAAATAAATATTTTGCATGTTAACTGTGCCTCCTTCCTCCTACCAACCATCCTTCCTGGTAGTTCTGGTAGTTCTTGTACATTTCTATTCCTGATAAACTTCACTTCCCAATAACACCGCTGTATGTGTCATCATGAAACACAGCACAGCTTTCTGGGAGTTGTAGTTTTGCAAACAGCTTTCATAAATAGAATGCTGATAACTGAACGATAAGTCCTATAAACCTACGCTACACTTTCTATACTGTTTGTGCGTAGAATGTTTTATTTTAATTATTTGATTCAATGGGCAGCACAGGATAAAAGGAGTGGGGAATGATGTCCATAAGGCGGCACAGGCGGCCACCTTAGGGCGCACCGGCTCTGGGGCCGCAAGATTTCAGTTACTGGCAGGAGGGAATCTCTCCCTCCTGCCAGGCCACCTTCTGGACCCCCGGCGTAGCTGTGGCATAATCAGAGGTGGTGAAGAAGCTCTAATCTCTCTGCTCTGCTCCCTTGTGTGCTGTTTGCTGATGCCGCGGGAGCCGGAATATGACACCATATTCCGGCTCACGGCATTAGTAGACACCCAGTGAGGGAGCAGAGCAGAGCGATTAGAGCTCCCTCGCCGCCTCTGATTACACCACAGCTGCACGCCGCCCAACAGCCACACTGGACCCCAGGGACAGATCCACACCAGCTCTCCACGTAGGGAGGCTGAGTGGAAAATGTTTATTTATAAAAATAATAATTAGTGAATCTATGTGA
Organism: Pelobates cultripes; assembly: GCA_933207985.1. Classification (NCBI taxonomy): domain Eukaryota; kingdom Metazoa; phylum Chordata; class Amphibia; order Anura; family Pelobatidae; genus Pelobates; species Pelobates cultripes. The sequence continues at coordinate 133,362,603 of OW240918.1, read as the reverse complement.
TATGATGTGTATGTGTGCGTCTGTGAGTGAGTGTGTGTGTCTGTGAGTGATTGCATGAGTGTGTGTGCGCATGTGAGTCTGTGTGTGCATATGAGTGTATGTGTGAATGTATGAGTGTGTTTGTCAGTGTATGAGTGTTTCTCAGTGTATGAGTAGTCTGTCAGTGTGTGTTTGTGAATGTCTGTCAAATCAGTGAGAGTATGTTTGTCATTGAGTCTGTGTGTCACTAGCAGTGTGTCTGTCAATGAGTGTCAATCAGTGTGTGTGTGTGTATGTCAATGAATGAGTGTGTGTCAGATCAGTGAGCCTGTGTCTGTCAGTGACGTGTGTGTGACTGTCTGTGTGTATACACCATCGAGTGTAGCATGGCGGAGCGGAGCGCGGTACAGGAGCTTCTGTTTCCTGTACCCGGGCAGACTGACAGGAGGTGCTCACTGAGAGAGCACTCCCTGTGCAGGGCCGGACTGGCCCACCGGGATACTGGGAAATTTCCCGGTGGGCCGCGTCACCTGGGGCTGGGCTGCGCACATGGGTGCCACCGGGTGGCCGGTCCGGTGGCACTCAGAGGGGGGCGGCCGCGTTCCAGGCTGGAGCCGCCGGGCCGGGTGGCAGCTTCGCCGGTCCGACGGCACTCCAGTCACTGCTGTGGCTGAAGGAGGAGGAGCAAGTCTACCATGCTCCCTCGCGGTTCCTGTGCTGGGAATTGTGGGAACCGCGAGGGAGCATGGTAGACATGCTCCTCCTCCTTCAGACACCAGTGCCGACGGACCGGCAAAGCTGCCACCCGGCCTGGCGGTTCCAGCCTGGAACGCGGCCGGCCCCCTGCCTTGTCTAAGGGGAAGGGGGAGATGGTGAGCGGAATAGAGAGATGGTGGAGGGGGGAGGGAGAGAGATGGGGAGAGGGGAGACACAGGAAGGGGATGGGAGAGACACAGAGAAGGGGCAGAGATGGTGGAGGGAAAAGAGAGATGATGGAGGGAGAGACAGGAAGGGCTAATGGGAGAGACACAGAGAAGGGGCAGAGATGGTGAGGAAAAGAGAGATGATGGAGAGGGAGAGACACAGGAAAGAGGGAGGGGAGATGGGGAGAGACAGAAAGGGGGCAGAGAGATGAGAGGGGAATAGAGAGATGGTGGAGGGGGGAGTGGAGAGGGGAGAGAGACAGGAAGCGGGGGATGATGGGGATGTTAGTGAATAGAGATGGTGGAGGGGGGAGGAGAGATGGAGAGAGAGGAGAGACACAGGAGAAGGGGAGAGAGGGAGAGACACAGAGAAAGGGCTGGAGAGAGATGGTGAGGGGAAGAGAGAGATGGTGGAGGGGTAGAGACACAGGAAAGGGATGGGAGAGACACAGAGAAGGGGCAGAGATGCAGGAGGGGAATAGAGAGATGGTGGAGGGGAGGGAGAGAGATGGGGAGAGACAGAGAAAGTTGGGGCAGAGATGGTGAGGGAATAGAGAGATGGTGGAGGGGAGAGACACAGGAAAAGGGAGAGGAGAGAGATGGGGAGAGGGGAGAGACACAGGGAAAGGGGGGGAGAGATGGGTTGGAGGGAGAGAGAGATGGGGAAAGGGGAAAGACACAGGGAAAGGGGGGGAGATGGGTTGGAGGGAGAGACACAGGGAAAGGGGGGAGGGAGAGACACAGGGAAAGGGGGTGAAAGAGGCAGAGGGGGAAGAGAGACACAAAGAGGGAGAAATGAGATAGACACACAAGGGGAGGGGAAGAAAGAGTCAGAGGGGGAAGAGAGAGACTGGGAAGGAGAGGGGAGACATTGACGCAGAGGGGGAGAAAGAGAGGACCCGGGGCAACGCTCCGGCTCTCACGAGGTGAACTGCTACGGGCTAGAGTTCACTCTCACCACTTCCTGGTGGTCACAGTAGTAGGATTGAACTCTAGCCCCATACACACACTGCCCACACACACACCACACACATTCACACACTGCCCTCCACACACTGAACCTTTCACACACATTGCACCCCTCACACATTGCACCACTGCTCCTATACCCTACTACAGCCCCATATCCCAGCAGACTCCAGGTAAGTTGTCAACCTGTTCTTAAATGGTTTGACTACTTACTCTGGGAGGGGGTGCCGACACTCCTGGCACCATAACCACTACACAGAGGAGTAGTGGTTATTGTGCATGGAATATTTCTTTAAATAATCTACAAGTGCCCCTCCCGGGCTCAGGCTCTGGATCCATCACTGGTATATGACATGTATATTAATGTTTATATTAGATATATATATATATATATATATATATATATATATATATATATATATATATATATATATATATACACACACACATTATATTTACACATATTAATGTACATTTATATATGCATAATACACAGAGGAATGTCATTAATATGTACCATATGTAATGAGCAGATATTGGCCCAGTCTTGTTGCTAGGTGCATACTCCAGCACAATAACATATTTAAAGTGAAGAGCACACCCACAGGACTTTAAAATAACATTTTTTTACAGTTGTGCCCTACATACATTCACCATTTCAGTCCCATTAACAAGCTTTCCTTAATATGTCAAGGTGGTTGGACTGAAACATTGATTACATGCAAAGGCACGTCTGCTTAAAATAAATCTGCACTTTTTTTTTATTTTTGAGTGCGCTTTTTACGTTGAAGTACTTTTTAATTTTAAGTTATCTGTTCTAACTCTGTATCTGCACACTATGCTGGCGCGACGCATTATGGGGCTGGTAAATATTTTTTTTCCAGGGCTGCTTTTAATTCCCATGTATGTACGTAGTGGGGAATCGCGATGCATCCTAGCACAAATCTAAACCCATTTACCCCCCCCAATAACGACAGACCACTTAGTATGGATGAATAGGCCACAGCATTTATTATCACAAACTAAATTACTGCATAACACATCCATAACTTTATTTATTAAATCTCTTCTTTCTGTAACCAAAACGTTAGACATAAATAAGCATAAATTAACATACATACATATATAACTCCACCCATAGTGTTATACAGTGACCCAACCGTCCTTGCCAATAAACATACAGTGGTTCCTAATCACCACTTCCTCTCACCTCCCCCCTCGTCATAAAAATCATATATTTCCAATGCCCGCCATCAGCCGACCTTATCCATGCTCGATGGGCACGACACCTCAGGCAACCTAATGTTTAACCTTTTGAAGCAGGGGAGGTTGAGACCTAAAAAAACTTGTTCATCTCATTCCATATACTTAAACGTAACCACTCAAACTCAATTGGCAAGGACATACCCCCGCCACAACCCTGCTGTTTTACACCTAAATCAGCAGGGGACCCCACCATAACCAGCCATGGCCTGTTTCACCACTTTTTGCAGCGCTAGATTAACATAGGCCTAGTCCGACCTCCAGCAAGCGCACCCATCCCCTCGAGATAACCAGGCCACATCCGGCCCAACCCTAAAGGCGAACCGAAAATCCCCCAAGACCCCACGACAAACCTAGAAACCCATCTAGTCCGATTTTGACGGCAGCACACTAGGGCACTCACATTGCTGAGCGCACTGCCAACAGGAATGGGCGATAGCCTCAGGCCAGCCTCTGAGAACCTCTGGAAAGACACAGAATGCGTAACATGACCAGATTTAAGAGCAGCCAAATCCCAAACCGTAACCGAACCCAGGTCATTCCACCCAGAGATGACAAAAACCCCTGGCACCCCCAGGAGGAGGGACAGCTGACCCCGTACAAGGAGGAGCCACATCCCCATTATGTATCTGGTGCCAGACCACCGAACTCCGATCCCGAAGGCGTAAGATCCAACCACTCGCCCCCCGCCTCCTGGCCCAAATTACATATGAGCATCCCACCATCCCTATTCTGGGGAGGGGGGGGGGAGACCGTAACCACGGAGAGAAATTCATTCGGAGACCGGCAGGGTGAACATAAGGAACCAATCATTTGAGCCCTCTGAACCATTGGCGCAGGCGCGCCGAGCCTGGCGGCGTCTGTAGCCGCCCCTAACCGGAATGAATGCCCCTTGAACTCCCCACCATCCTTATCCAGGAATTCGAGCCCCAAGTGGAATACCCCCACAAAATGGACATAGGAAAGAAAACCCGTGTCAGAGAACCAAACAGGGGGTGAGTAAGCCGAATAATCCATGGGACGGAATAGCAATCACCTAAGGAAAACAGGACAAATTACGGAACCCAGCACCGCCCCTGATCGGAACGGCATAATCCAAACTATCCTGGGAACCAAGTACATCATGTTAGGAGCCTAACTATTACCCTGTGCACTCCATCTACCTCAGGAGAATGCGGAAGGGCCAGGTTATGTCAACGCCGCAACGTCCAAGAAATGAACAGATTCCATTAATGAATCAGCCTACCGCTACCAACTCACCCTCCCCAAAGTCTACAGCCGTCGAGTGGTGAAACCTGAAGGAAGCCCATTCCGATGCGCACTCAAACACCCAAAACATCCCACCCCACCTGCAGACGACCGAACATGAACGGGAAGCCAAGCCCTGCAAATCAAAGAACTCACTAAGGAGCCCCCAATGCCCCTAAGGGACAGAACAAAACATGTAGGCGAGCAGTCCAATCCCGGAGCCCCCCCAAGGAAATGCTCCTATCCGGCCCGAGCACTCACACCTTCCTGTAGCGGGTCCCACTCCGCCTCAAAGACCGACACACAGACCAGCTTCATCAGTCCGCTAGACCAAGCGACCACATCTCCACTGCCCTATATTTGGCCCCGCGGAGCCCCCACTCGAAGTATGTCCCACAGCGAACAATATAAAGCATCGGCCACTACATTGTGAAACCCCTGGGATAACCTCCAGCTAACCAGACACTTCCCAGACTCAAACGGCGCCGCAACCAGAGCACCACCGGGGTGGAGGACCCCGTCACGTGATAGACAGCCTGCACCCCCCCAAGATTGTCGCAATGGAAGAACTACCCATCAGCTCATGAGTAGGGAACCCCACACCTACCATGCCGCGAGAATGGGGAAGAGCTCCAAGACAGCCAGAGGCTGCAAGAGCCCCGATACTTGCAAGGGGCAAGAGTCAGCACACCATGGAGAGCCCAAAATGGCCCCAAACCTGCCGCAGCGGTAAATAGGCAGAAAATACAGCCTGGAAAACAAAAACCTGCCGGGCGCATCGGCAGCCGCCGGGCAGCCGATTCCACAGCTGCCGCCATCAGCAAGGCCCCGCAGCCCTAACCTTCGGACTGCTGCATCATGCCACAACACCCCATACCTAACCCCTCGTAGGGAATGACAAATGAGTAAATAAGGAATCAGGTGAAATCGCCCCCCCCGCTCCTCCATGGGCCCCATCCAAGGTGGGGGGGGGGGGAGGAGGAGACACCATAAACGTTCGGGAGGTAAGCTTATCAAGCTTCTTGGTAAGCCGCTCCCGCACCACCCAATGGAATTCTCATATGGACCGAAGAGTGCCTGCATGTAGAGCACCCACGTCCCTTATCCCGACAGATCGCCTGCATGAAAACGTGGGAGACGGGATGGGCAACCCGAGCCCTCGTGCTAGAACGACACGAGGACCCCACTTACCATGACTGTCGGTGAATTTCCAACCACCGCCTAGCCTCTGGCTGGGGGGCCAGTGAAAGGGAGGGTGTTCCCCCACCGCCGCAAAATGACGAAAACGTGCCGTGCTGAGGCACCGGGCGAGACATAAGGAAAACCATCTGGTCCCAGGCCAGAAAGGGTCGCACGTCTACCGTGGACGAAAGTGCAAGACGTACCTCCACCAACCCAGCTCACCCTAGGGACGACATGCGTCCCAGAGAGTGTCCTGACAGCAGAACAACGCGAGTATTCTCGGGGAGCCCTCCCCCGACAATGCTACCCATAACCTTCGATGCCCGGACACAATTCCCGTGCGTCATAGGGTGTATCCGAGTACTTTTTTTTTTTTATATATATATATATATATATATATATATATATATACACATATATACACACACATACACATATATATACACATATATATATATCCCTCACCCAAGGGACACCCAGTGGCAGAAGGGAATCCATCGCCAATAAAACCTTCCCCAATCTGCTCCCTAGTATTTTGTTACAAGCGCCAGCCAAGCGGGCTATACGCACTCATCAGCAGCGCCCCGAGCCACACGAAACGCGCACTATTTGCTCCGCAGGGCGCAGCAGGAAACTTTATTTATTTATTTATATATATATTTTTTTATTCCTATTAGCTTTTTATTTATTGATTTATAATTTTTTATTTTTTTTATTCATTCCATTTTTTATTTTTTTATTTTTTTTTAACCGAACTATGAAACCAACAGTGAAAAAACACAGTTACCCGTGAAAAGCCTGGCGCACCAACCGCGGCACCGCAGGCACAGAAGGTGAAGTAAACAGACATGAAAACCAGGGTTCACTGTGTTCATCCCACGTGTTCCAGGCGCTCCCTGCTGGGCAGGGCCAGTAACAGCAGCCAGGATCTGTGAGAAGAGCAGAGGTGAGCCCACGCTCCACACCAGGAGGCAGCCGAGGTAAGTGACCAGCAGAGGACACACACATAGAATAGGGACACACACACAGAATAGGGACCATACAGCCAGAGTAGGGAGACACATAGAGGAAGGGGCAATTTTGTTCTTTCCTCTTCTCCAATATATTGCTGCAGAGATAGAGAAATATGCAAAATAGGCAATAAAGCCATATTGGCAGTTGTGCGTATTGCGTAGTGAAATAGAGTTGGCGAAATTCCGGTTGATGACTATTCTACCTTTTTCAGGGCGGTTCTGGCGAAAGAGATTCAGATGGAATGGCGGTGCCCATTTTTGAGTTACAAACAGGCGGGTTACAAGAGGGTTGCCGTTATGAGTTAATGCGATAAGTTGTCGATGCTTTCTCGTTAATAGGCTTCTCAGTCAGCTGAGGCAAGTTTGCCAATTGCAAAAGTTTATTGGCTTATCATTTAGTACTTATATTTTATTCTTCCATATTTTATTATCTTATGTATATATTTTTGTAATAAAGTAGATTTTTATTATTCCATCCTCTGGATCCTCTTCTACTTATTGGAGACCATACCAGCTACAGAAGGGTTAGGATCACCCCATAATAGATCCAGAAGTCATCCATACCAGAGCCAGGTTCCTTGGCTCTGATTTTGTGAGTGTTTCCTTGCACTTTAATATATATTGTAAACTGTCTATACTATTTTGCATATTTCTCTATCTCTGCAGCAATATATTGGAGAAGAGGAAAGAACAAAATTGCTCCATCCATTGTGTTTGTATTGTATGTACTTTTGTGTTGGTATAGGGGATACCACACGGGTGTTTGAGCTATTATAGTCACTTACTGTGCCATTTGCATTTGTAGTATACATAGAGGAAGGGGCACATAGAACAGGGACACACGGGGCAGGGGTGGGACGACAAGACCCACCCAGAGAGAGAGCAGGGGAAGGAGGCAGGCAGAGGGGGACCCTCCAGGAACAAGGAGCCCACCAAGGAGGGAAAAGAAACTGGGGGGGGGAGAAGGACCCAGCAGGTGGGGGTCGGGGCAGAAAGCGGAAGCCCGAGCAAGCCGGGCCCCCCCAACAGACACCAGGGGGACCCCATGGAACGAAGCGACATGGGGGGGGGGGAGTAGGGAAGGGCAGGGGAGAGAGGTGAAAGGGAGCCTACCTCACCGGCAGAGGAGGCTCCCGGACCACTAGTGGGCCCCCTGGTCACGAACGGCGGGGTCCCGGAGTAACCCGCGCGGCCCCGCCGGGCCTCCTCACCATTGGGGGCCCTTCACACAGCCCCGCCATCCCACGAGCCACGGGGGGATTAGAAATGGCCGCCGGGCAGCCGCACGCCGTCGGGAACGCGCGGCCAGCCTCCCACTGCCCCCGGCCGTTTCCGCGCGCAGCCCATGGAGGCCGCGGATCCTCAGGGAAGTTGCAGGCCGCGTGTCTGGAGCCCCCAGACACGCAGGCCTGGTGATGCCTCGGGCCCAGGCTCCCACCTCAACCGGGCCCAGGGAGGAGTGATAGGGTACCCCTCTGTGGTTGCAGGGTACCCCCAAATGATCCTGTGCCCCCTTAATGCCGGTCCCCAGGAGCAGGGGCCACAGGGAAGGCCCCAGAGGGGCCCAGGCTGCAGGGGGGGGAGCACCCACACAGGCAGCCATCATGGGAGAGGGGAGCAGGGGCCACAGGGAAGGCCCCAGATGGAGACAGGCCGCGGGGGAGAGCACCCACACCAGCAGCCACCAAGGGAGAGGATCCAGGAGAGGATATCACCTGAATCAGGAGTTGCTGGCCACCTTCCACGCTGCAGCAGCCCTGAGGGAAGCCAGCAAGCCTCAACCTCCATCCCTCAAGCTGTGTAAACCTGCAGGCCCAGGCAAACAGGAGCAGGAGGACAGGAAGCTGTTTGCTGGCCTGAATCCCAAGTGGCACTGAGGTAAGACCTCCCCCACACTAACTTACACAGAACATAATCCTACCCAGGGGCGTACCTAGAGCATTTGGCACCCGGGGCGGATCCTGTGCTTGGCACCCCCCCCAAAAAAAACCTGTAAAAAATGTTAAAGGTTTTCTTTCTTTTTTTTACAATTTGTAAACTTTGCAAAACCGCTGTCAGCCCCTCCTACAAAACCCTTGTCCTGCCCCGCCCCTCCTACAAAACCTCTGTCCTGCCCCTTCTACAAATCCTGTACTGCCCCGTCTACAAAACCCCCGCAACCCCCTTCCACAAATCCCCTGCTTATCCCCCCTTATAAAGACTCCTGTCCCAATACAAAACCCCCGCCCCCTTCTACAAAATCCCTGCAGCCCCACACACACATTTACAGGCAGACAGTCACACACTCAGTTACAGACAGACAGTCACACACTCAGTTACAGGCAGACAGTCACACACAGTCACAGGCAGACAGTCACACATACACATTTCCTCCGTGCGGCCAGTTTATCAGCTGTTTGTGAGTTGTACTGGCCGCACGG
>OW240918.1:133228189-133353506 GCA_933207985.1 Pelobates cultripes | reverse complement strand
CAGACAACTGACTACTATTCAATCTATAACAGTGAAAAAAGTTTTTTGTTTTTAAATCCAAGCTATTGTGACACCAGATGTAATTGGTGGCACTGACTGGGGAAATGGGCACAGTATGCACTGTGAGCTTGACACAGAAGCTGGCAGCAGTGGCAGACAACTGACTGCTATTCAATCTATAACAGTGAAAAAAGTTTTTTGTTTTTAAATCCAAGCTATTGTGACACCAGATGTAATTGGTGGCACTGACTGGGGAAATGGGCACTGTGAGCCTGACACAGAAGCTGGCAGCAGTGGCAGACAACTAAGTGCATTTACATTAGATAGAAAAAAAAATCCAAAAAAAGCATACCCTTATCCCTAACCTAGCTATGCTTTTCCCTATCTTATGAACAGCAGCTACACTTTCCCTCCTCTTACTAAGCATGCAGCTTGAGAATGAATCTAAAATGGATGCTGTCCAGTAGGTGGGAGGGTCTGCTAGGGAGGCTGTGCTGCTAATTGGCTGGAATGTGTCTGCTGACTGTGAGGTACAGGGTCAAAGTTTACTCAATGATGACGAATAGGGGGCGGGTCGAACCGCGCATATGTTCGCCCGCCGTGGCGAACGCGAACATGCTATGTTCGCCAGGAACCGTTCGCCGGCGAACCGTTCGGTACATCACTATTCTTAAATGGTTTTACTACTTACTCTGGGAGGGGGTGCCGACACTCCTGGCACCATAACCACTACACAGATTAGTAGTGGTTATTGTGCATGGAATATTTCTTTAAATAATCTACAAGTGCCCCTCCCGGGCTCAGGCTCTGGATCCGTCACTGGTATATGACATGTATATTAATGTTTATATTAGATATATATATATATACACACATTATATTTACACATATTAATGTACATTTATATATGCATAATACACAGAGGAATGTCATTAATATGTACCATATGTAATGAGCAGATATTGGCCCAGTCTTGTTGCTAGGTGCATACTCCAGCACAATAACATATTTAAAGTGAAGAGCACACCCACAGGACTTTAAAATAAAAAAAATTTACAGTTGTGCCCTACATACATTCACCATTTCAGTCCCATTAACAAGCTTTCCTTAATATGTCAAGGTGGTTGGACTGAAACATTGATTACATGCAAAGGCACGTCTGCTTAAAATAATACTGCACTTTTTTTTATTTTTGAGTCCGCTTTTTACGTTGAAGTACTTTTTAATTTTAAATTATCTGTTCTAACTCTGTATCTGCACACTATGCTGGTGCGACGCATTATGGGGCTGGTAAATATTTTTTTTCCAGGGCTGCTTTTAATTCCCATGTATGTACGTAGTGGGGAATCGCAATGCATCCTAGCACAAATCTAAACCCATTTACCCCCCCCCCCAATAACGACAGACCACTTAGTAAGGCCCTGGGGAGATAGCGCAGCTAAGCGGACAAGGGCACATGTAGGAGTGTGGGGATAGATGCATGGGATTGGATGGGAAAGAGTGTGTGGGTGGGATTATGTTCTGTGTAAGTTAGTGTGGGGGAGGTCTTACCTCAGTGCCACTTGGGATTCGGGCCAGCAAACAGCTTCCCTCCCGCCCACCCTATTGGTATATTTAGTCACAGCTAGCCGGGGGTATGTCCTTGCCAATTGAGTTTGAGGGGTTACGTTTAAGTATATGGAATGAGATGAACAAGTTTTTAAGGTCTCAACCTCCCCTGCTTCAAAAGGTTAACATTAGGTTGCCTGAGGTGTCGTGCCCATCGAGCGTGGATAAGGTCGGCTGATGGCGGGCATTGGAAAGATATGATTTTATGACGAGGGGGGAGGTGAGAGGAAGTGGTGATTAGGAACCACTGTATGTTTATTGGCAAGGACGGTTGGGTCACTGTATAACACTATGTGTGGAGTTATATATGTATATATGTTAATTTATGCTTATTTATGTCTAACGTTTTGGTTACAGAAAAAGAAGAGATTTAATAAATAAAGTTATGGATGTGTTATGCAGTAATTTAGTTTGTGATAATAAATGCTGTGGCCTGTTCATCCATACTAAGTGGTCTGTCATTATTGGGGGGTTGAATGGGGTTAGTTTTGTTATAGGCTGCATCGCAATTCCCCACTACGTACATACATGGATGAACAGGCCACAGCATTTATCACAAACTAAATTACTGCATAAAAGATCCATAACTTTATTTATTAAATTTCTTCTTTCTGTAACCAAAACGTTAGACATAAATAAGCATAAATTTACATATATACATATATAACCCCACCCATAGTGTTATACAGTGACCCAACCGTCCTTGCCAATAAACATACAGTGGTTCCTAATCACCACTTCCTATCACCCCCTGGCCATAAAATCATATATTTCCAATGTCCGCCATCAGCCGACCTTATTCACGCTCGATGGGCACGACACCTCAGGCAACCTAATGTTATGTTTAACCTTTTGAAGCAGGGGAGGTTGAGACCTAAAAAAACTTGTTCATCTCATTCCATATACTTAAACGTAACCACTCAAACTCAATTGGCAAGGACATACCCCCGCCACAACCCCGCTGTTTTACACCTAAATCAGCAGGGCACCCCACCATAACCAGCCATGGCCTGTTTCACCACTTTTTGCAGCGCTAGATTAACATAGGCCTAGTCCGACCTCCAGCAAGCGCACCCATCCCCTCGAGATAACCAGGCCACATCCGGCCCAACCCTAAAGGCGAACCGAAAATCCCCCAAGACCCCACGACAAACCTAGAAACCCATCTAGTCTGATTTCGACGGCAGCGCAACAGGGCACTAACATTGCTGAGCGCACTGCCAACAGGAATGGGCGATAGCCTCAGGCCAGCCTCTGAGAACCTCTGGAAAGACACAGAATGCGTAACATGACCAGATTTAAGAGCACCCAAATCCCAACCGTAACCGAATCCAGGTCATTCCACCCAGAGATGACAAAAACCCCTGGTACCCCCAGGAGGAGGGACAGCTGACCCCGTACGAGGAGGAGCCACACCCCCATCATGTATCTGGTGCCAGACCACCGAACCTCCGATCCCGAAGGCGTAAGATCCAACCACTCGCCCCCCGCCTCCTGGCCCAAATTACATATGAGCATCCCACCATCCCTATTCCGGGGAGGGGGGGGGAGACCGTAACCGCGGAGAGAAATTCATTCGGAGACCGGCAGGGTGAACATAAGGAATCCATCATTCGAGCCCTCTGAACCATTGGTGCAGGCACCCCGAGCCTGGCGGCGACTGTAGCCGCCCCTAACCGGAATGAATGCCCCTTGATCCCCCAAGTGGAATACCCCCTCAAAATGGATGTAGGAGAGAAAACCCGTCTCAGAGAACCAAACAGGGGGTGAGTAACCCGAATAATCCAGGGGACGGAATAGCACTCACCTAAGGAAAACAGGACAAATGACGGAACCCAGCACCACCCCTGATCGGAACGGCATAATCCAAACTATCCTGGGAACCAAGTACATCATGTTAGGAGCCTAACTATTACCCTGTGCATTCCATCTACCTCAGGAGAATGCGGAAGGGCCAGGTTATGTCAACGCCGCAACGTCCAAGAAATGAACAGATTCCATTAATGAATCAGCCAACCGCTACCAACTCACCCTCCCCAAAGTCTACAGCCGTCGAGCGGTGAAACCTGAAGGAAGTCCATTCCGATGCGCACTCAAACCCCTAAAACATCCCCCCCACCTGCAGACGACCGAACATGAACGGGAAGCCGAGCCCTGCAAATCAAAGAACTCACTAAGGAGCCCCCAATGCCCCTAAGGGACAGAACAAAACATGTAGACGAGCAGTCCAATCCCGGAGCCCCCCCAAGGAAATGCTCCTATCCGGCCCGAGCACTCACACCTTCCTGTAGCGGGTCCCACTCCGCCTCAAAGACCGACACACAGACCAGCTTCATCAGTCCGCTAGACCAAGCGACCACATCTCCACTGCCCTATATTTGGCCCTGCGGAGCCCCCACTCGAAGTACGTCCCACAGCGAACAATATAAAGCATCGGCCACTACATTGTGAAACCCCTGGGATAACCTCCAGCTAACCAGACACTTTCCAGACTCAAACGGCGCCGCAACCAGAGCACCACCGGGGTGGAGGACCCCGTCACGTGATAGACAGCCTGCACCCCCCAAGATTGTCGCAACGGAAGAACTACCCATCAGTTCATGAGTAGGGACCCCACACCTACCATGCCCCGAGAATGGGGAAGAGCTCCAAGACAGCCAGAGGCTGCAAGAGCCCCGATACTTGCAAGGGGCAAGAGTCAGCACACAATAGAGATCCCAAAATGGCCCCAAACCTGCCGCAGCGGTAAATAAGCAGAAAATACAGCCTGGAAAACAAAAACCTGCCGGGCTCATGGGCAGCCGATTCCACAGTTGCCGCCATCAGCAAGGCCCTGCAGTCCTAACCCTCGGACTGCTGCATCATGCCACAACACCCCATACCTAACCCCTCGTAGGGAATGACAAATGAGTAAATAAGGAATCAGGTGAAATCGCCCCCCCCGCTCCTCCATGGGCCCCATCCAAGGTGGGGGGGGGGAGGAGGAGACACCATAAACGTTCAGGAGGTAAGCTTATCAAGCTTCTTGGTAAGCCGCTCCCGCACCACCCGATGGAATTCTCATATGGACCGAAGAGTGCCTGCATGTAGAGCACCCACGTCCCTTATCCCGACAGATCGCCTGCATGAAAACGTGGGAGACGGGATGGGCAACCCGAGCCCGCGTGCTAGAACGACACGAGGACCCCACTTACCATGACTGTCGGTGAATTTCCAACCACCGCCTAGCCTCTGGCTGTGGGGCCAGTAAAAGGGAGGGTGTTCCCCCACCGCCGCAAAATGACAAAAACGCGCCGTGCTGAGGCGCCGGGCGAGACATAAGGAAAACCATCTGGTCCCATATACATATATACACACATACACATATATATACACATCTATATATCCCTCACCCAAGGGACACCCAGTGGCAGAAGGGAATCCATCACCAATAAAACCTTCCCCAATCTGCTCCCTAGTATTTTGTTACAAGCGCCAGCCAAGCGGGCTATACGCACTCATCAACAGCGCCCCGAGCCACACGAAACACGCACTATTAGCTGCACAGGGTGCAGCAGGAAACTTAATTCATTTATTTATTTATTTATTTATTTATTTATATTTTATTTTTTTTATTCCTATTAGCTTTTTATTTATTGATTTATAATTTTATTTTTTTATTCATTCCATTTTTTATTTTTAAATTTTTTTTTTACCGAACTATGAAACCAACAGTGAAAAAACACAGTTACCCGTGAAAAGCCTGGCGCACCAACCGCGGCACCGCAGGCACAGAAGGTGAAGTAAACAGACATGAAAACCAGGGTTCACTGTGTTCATCCCATGTGTTCCAGGCACCCCCTGCTGGGCAGGGCCAGTAACAGCAGCCAGGATCTGTGAGAAGAGCAGAGGTGAGCCCACGCTCCACACCAGGAGGCAGCCGAGGTAAGTGACCAGCAGGGGACACACACACACACATAGAATAGGGACACACACACACATAGAATAGGGACACACACATAGAATAGGGACCATACAGCCAGAGTAGGGAGACACATAGAGGAAGGGGTACATAGAACAGGGACACATGGGGGGGGGGGCAAGACCCACCCAGAGAGAGCAGGGGAAGGAGAGGCAGGCAGAGGGGGACCCTCCAGGAACAAGGAGCCCACCAAGGAGGGAAAAGAAACTGGGGGGGTGAGAAGGACCCAGCAGGTGGGGGTCGGGGCAGAAAGCGGAAGGAGCCAGAGGGGGCTCCCCGAGCAACAGACACCAGGGGGACCCCATGGAACGAAGCGACATGGGGGGGGGGGAGTGGGGGAGGGCAGGGGAGAGAGATGAAAGGGAGCCTACCTCACCGGCAGAGGAGGCTCCCGGACCACTAGAGGGCCCCCTGGTCACGAACGGCGGGATCCCGGACTAACCCGCGCGGCCCCGCCGGGCCTCCTCACCGTTGGGGGCCCTTCACACAGCCTCGCTGTCCCACGAGGTACGGGGGGATTAGAAACGGCCGCTGGGCGGCCGCATGCTGTCGGGAACGCGCGGCCAGCCTCCCACTGCCCCTGGCCGTTTCCGCACGCAGCCCATGGAGGCCGCGGATCCTCAGGGAAGTTGCAGGCCGGGTGATGCCTCGGGCCCAGGCTCCCACCTCAACCGGGCCCGGGGAGGAGTGATAGGGTACCCCCCTGTGGTTGCAGGGTACCCCCAAATGATCCTGTGCCCCCTTAATGCCGGTCCACAGGAGCCAGGGCCACAGGGAAGGCCCCAGATGGAGACAGGCAGCAGGGGGGTGCACCCACACCGGCAGCCACCCCAGGGGAGAGGATCCAGGAGAGGATATCACCTGAATCAGGAGTCGCTGGCCACCTTCCACGCTGCAGCAGCCCTGAGGGAAGCCAGAAAGCCTCAACCTCCATCCCTCAAGCTGTGTAAACCTGCAGGCCCAGGCAAACAGGAGCAGGAGGACAGGAAGCTGTTTGCTGGCCTGAATCCCAAGTGGCACTGAGGTAAGACCTCCCCCACACTAACTTACACAGAACATAATCCCACCGCACACTCTTTTAAACCAATCCCATGCATCTATCCCCACACTCATACATGTGCCCTTGTCCGCTTAGCTGCGCTATCTCCCCAGGGCCTGTCCGGCCCTGTCCCTGTCAGTCCGGCCGGGTTCAGAAAACTGAAGCTCCTGTAGGGGATCTGCTCCGCTCGGCAATGCTACAAGAGAGGTAGGAGGCACACCAGGAAGGGGAGTGTGACCACTAAGGGGGTGGGGGATGCAGGGAGGGGAGGGGAGAGAAACACCAAGGGACAGGGAAAAGAGGAGGGAGGGGAGAAGAACACTAAGGGACAGGGAAGGGAGGGGACCACTAATGGACAGGGAAGGGAGAGGGGCTGGTTAAGAGGCACATAGGTGAAGATGTTATTTTTTGAGGGGTGGGAGGGACGGAAAAATTTATCTTCGCCCATGTACCCAAAAATCCTTGTACCGGCCCTGCAGACAGAGTAGGGTAGCACCAACTCAACATCTTTGCCGCCGATTGTTAAAGGGTAATAATTTAAAGGATCTTGAAATTGTGAGTTCCCGTTGGCAGTATGCATAGCTTTTTCTTTAGGTTATTAACCATCAGCTGCCTTGTTAGTTGTTTAAATGCGTCTTTTGACCTTGTACAACTCAACCTTATTCAGAACGACAAGAAAATAAATGTTTACTACACATTATGCCAAGCAGGAATTTAAAAAAAAAAAAGTCTTAATAAAGTGCAAACCGAGCCAGCTGATAATCTTAAAATTATTTATGGGAAAATAAATTACCGCATCAATTTTACCAATTATTTAAGTAATTTTTTTTTTTTTAAAGTTATTGTACTATCAGCGTCTGCTGCTCGTTTATAATTATCCGGATGATGATGTAATAATTAT
Organism: Pelobates cultripes; assembly: GCA_933207985.1. Classification (NCBI taxonomy): domain Eukaryota; kingdom Metazoa; phylum Chordata; class Amphibia; order Anura; family Pelobatidae; genus Pelobates; species Pelobates cultripes. The sequence goes on along the minus strand of OW240918.1, from coordinate 133,345,997 downwards.
ACCGATAACAAAAAAGATTATGTTTGAAAGCTTCTTTATAAATGGTAAATTATGCAGCTTGCTAACTGCGTCTGTAATCGTACATCAGAGAGTCTATAATTGTCTATAGCAATCGCATTTATTTCTCTGCACGTAACTACTGAACCAGACGGCCATACAGCACCCTGCGGGGAAACAACAGGCTGACACACTGTCAGCAGCCATACGCCTAGCGTGCGTAGCGTTTAGTGAGTTACATTACGGCTTGTGTTTGTTTTCAAAGGGGTTGGATGGATTAAAATATTTCCACAAGGAAAAAAAATTCAATTGGGTTTCGGAGATATTCACTAAACTAGGATTATTTCCAGGTAAACGCAACTTTTAGGCCAAAACAGGCAAGTTGGAAACATTCTCAGCACATTTTCTAGCTTAATGTTTTGTCATTAAAAGGATATAATACAAAATATATTTTTTTAATTACTGTTTAGTAGATATGCCACAAATGAAAACATGCATGTATTTTGGGTATTTCTATAAATAGCTTGCAAAAGTCGCAGATCTCTTGTTTGCAGCCTCTGCAAGCCCTCCCCTTCTAACTCCGTCCAGACTTTCTGTGGCTGTCCAATCACAGACTTCCCAATGCAGCTCAATGAGAAGTCTTTACAAGGCAGGTGCTCTAGGCAATTGTTGCCTCTTGAGTTTAGCTCCACTGAGCTAAACAACCAGTAAGTAATATTACCTGTAATCTGATTGATAGTCAGGGGATGTAACAGGTTAATTTGTAAAAAAGTGACTATCATTTGAAACATGCACTTTTTGTAAAATTATAAAAAGAGGACACACTCTTCACACATAAAGCGCTCTCCAGTGCCAGGAAAACAAACCGTTTTCCTGGCACTGCAGGTCCCCTCTCCCTCCCACCCCCCATCCCAGGTTGCTGAGGGGGTTAAAACCCATACAGTGACTTACCTGTATCCAGCGCCGATGTCCCTCGCGCTGGGTCAGACTCCGCCTACGCTCCTCCCCCACTGACGTCAGCTGGCGGGGAAGACCTATTGCGCATGCACGGCCGGGGAGACCTAATGTGCATGCGCGGCAATGTCCCCGTAGGAAAGCATTGAATAATGTTTTCAGTGCTTTCCTATGGGGATTTCGACAACGCTGGAGGTCCTCACAAAGTGTGAGGACATCCAGCGTCGTCATAACACACTTTTCATGTTCTATGAACACGGAAGTATCCTCTAGTGGCTGCAGGATCGGGTTTGTTTTCCTGGCACTGGAGGGTACCTTTAATAAAGCTAGTGTGCTTTAAGGATCTGGAGTGACCCTTTAGATTTGCAATTCTCTAGTCATTTCCTAATAACAGAGAGGAGGGCATGGGAGAACAGGACACATTGATCTTTGAATCACAGTTTCCATGTACATATAATTATCAAAAAAGATAAATCACCCTACTAATTATGCATTAAATTAGTAATACCATTTATATTCTTAAAGGACATCAGCATCACAAACTGCATCTACGAGATTATTAAATAAAGTGCTTTGCCAGTCTGCTTGCTCAAGGACACGGCAGAAAAAGACAAGAGATCCTGCCAGTTGCCAGGGAAGGGCTGTTCAAATCAAATAAGCCTGGCAGAGCGAGGTAATGCCAGAACACTCAAGGCAGCTCTCTCATGTGTCACTTTTTTACTGTCCCCCTGACTCTCTCAGTTCGAGATGCCCCTCTCCCTTGTATTTTTTTCTTCGTTTTGCCCATATGAACTTTTTTTTTTCTTTTTCATTTAATTGTGGTGCCGGATCTCGACCCAAGCTAGCGGCATGTTAAATATCCTGGAAGTTACACATAATTTCTGCCTTCATGTGCCCTTAGTCTGGTGCTATGGAAACTATGGTCGCAGCACAAGCCAAGGAATCCAGAGGCAATGGCAACTGGATTGGGCAAGCGCAAAACTTAGCGAAGGACAGACTATATGGAGATTATTGGTGAGGCACGTGACAGAGAGCAGAGTAATCTGGGAAAAGGGGACTTGACAAAGGAAGTAGAGGAAAATGCATCAGGCAAAGTAGTGCCTATCTCTCACGTATTTTACAAGAAAAATAACAGAAAGAAAAAACAGAACAATGATGAAAATAAGAGGAAACAATGGGGGAAAGGTAAGTGCGAGGCACACTATAGGAACCAAAACAACTTTAGCTTAATTAAGCAGTTTTGGTGTATAAATAATTCCCCTGCAGTCTCACTGCTCAGGTCTCTGCCATTTACGAGTTAAATCACTTTGTTTATGCAGCCGTAGTCACACCTCTCTGCATGTGACGTACACAGCCTTCCTAAACACTTCCTGTAAAGAGTCATCTAATGCTTACACTTTATCACAACTTCTGTTTCATTTAGAATTTACTATTTCCAGCTCTGTTAATAGCTTGCTAGACCCTGCAGGAGCCTCCAGTGTGTGATTGAAGTTTAATTTAGAGAGAAGGAGGATACACATTTTTAAAGCAAGTGACATCTGATTAAAAGTGAAACCATGTTTTTTTGACGCAGGGTGTGTGATTCACAGCCAGGGGAGGTGTGGTTAGGCTTGCATAAACAAACGTGATTTAAGTCCTAAATGGTAGAGATTTGTGCAGTGAGATTTCAGAGGCATGATTTATACACAAAAACTGCTTAAATAAGCTAAAGTTGTTTTGGTGACTATAGTGTCCCTTTAATATTGAATATATTACTAGTCTATATGAAATGGACTCTCCTGATTATGGTTATCATCGGCCCTGGTTTCATGGACATCTTGTGTGGAAGCTAATAGCCCCCATAAAATAACCCTGAATAAGTTTGTATTTATACTTTTAAAGGGGAACTGTCGCTACTCAGGAGTTTAGTCCATTGAGTAAAACATTGAAAATCATGTCTAACTTATGTTAACCTTTTGTCTTGAGATGCTCAGTTTACTTTCTTATTCATATATTAATAAGTTACATATATATATATATATATATATATATATATATTATGCAAACATTGCAAATGAGGAAGAGAAATAGAAACATTGTTTAATTTCTTCTCATATCCGTATGCTTTCTCTACTCTGAGTCACTGTCTGCCACATGCAAAGGACAGAGCTTATAACAACGTGTGTGCGTCTTCAACCCCTGAAAGAGTCTTTCGATTATGTATCTGGTCCTGATAAGAAACTGACTGAATCATTAGGTTCTGTTTTTGAGTGTGCAACCTTTCTTAAAGGAACACTCTCGGCACCATAACAACATTATCAAAATAAAATTGTTATGGTACCAGGAGGTCCCTGGCCCTTGCTTACCTTTAGAGATTAAACCGTTTACAAACATTCTAACCCCAAAGTCTCCTCTCCATCTCCGGATCGCTCTGCCCCCTCCAACATCCAATTGGTGAAAAGTTTGAAAATGGAAGCCGCTGATTGGCTTAGATCGGTCATCTGACACTCTCAGCCAATCAGTGGCTATCCATTCATTTAAAAAAAGCTTGAGAAACGTTATTATTCAAATTAAATTCTACAAGAAGACAGCTTGTAACTGTATGTGAAAGCGAAATATGTTCAATACCACACAGAGTTAAGATGAAACTAGCTACCAGATAGAAAATCCTCCCGCAAGGCTACAAACAGCAATGTACTGTTACAAATATTAAAACACAACTTGTAAACTACGGAGGAATTCTATATTGCTCTGAAGCGACTTATAACTATACAGACACTAGATGGCGTTGTTGCACATTCTTTCATCACCAACCACTAACAGCTGTGTAGTGTGTAAATAACTCAGGGATGCAGGGCACTTAGAGGGAGCCTATATGCTATATTAACCCTATCCGTAAACAAAGACATATTTTAAAGCAGATTAAATAATGAGCATGACATAAATAGTGATTAGGCAGATGTGAGCATCTCTGTCTAATCGTTGTGCTTAATGTAATGCTCATGACGTGTATAATTAGGCTGTGTGTATGTCTGCCTAATCACTAAGCTTAAATGGTACCCTTCATGCAGGGTACATTTTGTACTCTTAAAGATCATAAACTTCTATCTATATATTGTGCTATCAGATTTTCTGGGAAATGCATAGTTTTGGACAAAACATCCTTTAAAATAGGTCTTTCTACCAACTGTCAATCAATTCTTTGCTGTAGACTCCGTGCCGAAGAATTGAGTGACAGGGAGAGTAGAAGAGACCTCGTATAGATGGGTCTTCTGCTTTCTAAGCATAGCAACAACAGCGCCTGTGCAGTGGTTGCTATGGTAACTCCAGTGGTGTTTGGGGAAGTGTCCCCAATCTGTAGAACAGCTCATTGAAAGGCATGGGCTCTGGGCAATTGCTGCCTCTTGAGTTTAGCTCCACAAAGTTCACTTCTAAGAGTGAAGATTTCTGCTTTTATAAAATGATAAAAAGATAACTCTTCAAACATAACACGCCAGCCTTAGAAACCTTAGAAAGGTCACCCGGTACATTTACAGAACCACAGGCTGTGAACTATAGAGAACAGGAAAAAAAATTCTCACTATTTTTATAGCTAAAATATTACTAAAATATTTAACTTTTTTAAAAGCTTGTGTCTTTTAATAGCCACGTATTTTAAATCGAATGTAAACCAAGTATATAATTTTGCACAGAGAAATTACATTAAATACTGATTAATTGTAAACAGCAAACACAAAAAGGGCTCAGACGCACTGTATGATGATCTGTAAACACAAGACAGCTCCAACCCAGGCAGGAAACATCACCTTATACTTCCCTATACCCCCAAATCTCCCAGCCCAGACAGAGCTCCCCATTCGGCAGGACAATCCTCATGCAGGCAGCTAGGATTCTGTCAGTATACCTTGTTCTGCTTGCAGTATGAGACTCACAGTAGCTGCTGGGGTCTTAGTGTTTTACAGACAGTTACGATCATCTGGCCAGTCCGGCCCCGTGCACAGACATACATCTCCTCAAAAATACATCTCCTCAAAACTTTAGCTTAATGAAGCAGTGTTGGTGTATAGATCATGCCTCTACAGTCTAACTGCTCCATTCGCTACCATTTAGGAGTTAAATCACTTTGTTTATGCAGCCCTAGTCACACCTCCCTGCATGTGACTTACACAGCCTTCCTAAACACTTCCTGTAAAGAGAGATTTAATGTTTAACCTTCCTTTATTGCACAGTTTGTTTATTTAGAAATTTTTTTAACCCTTTAATTGTTGTTGGGTGAGTGGCATAGTTGCTGAGGAACACTACAGTGTTAGAAATACAGCTTTGTATTCCCAACACTATAGTGTTCCTTTAATAATATTAAAGAGCCTGCAGTAGCCTCCTGAGTGTGACTAAAGTTACATTTAGAGAGCAGGAGATAAAAAGAATTCTAAAGCAGGCTGATAAAAAAAAAAATGAAACTTTTTTTTTTATGGAGACAGTGTGAGTCATAGCAAGGGGAGGTGTGGCTAGGGCTGCATAAACAGAAACAAAATGATTGAACTCCTATATGAGAATTGAGCAGTGAGAGTGCAGGGGTATGGTCTATACACCAAAACTGCTTCATTAAGCGAAAGTTGTTTCGATGCCTATAGTGTCTCTTTAAATAGAAAACGTCGGTCATTAAAGGGTATCTGATAATGACTCCTACCCCTTACCTTAGTAATTGCAACTGAATCTTCTATTTTAATGAGGACTTCATCAAAGGTTTGTATAGAATTCCAAGAATGCACTCATGCCGCTTGTGCATCTGTAACCAAATACAAGTGAATATACTCTTACTATGAGGGTCAAAGTAAAAGTAATTTGCATCAGGTGCCTGGTTATGCCATGAAAGTTTAGTATGTAATTAACCAAAAATAAATATATAAAAATCTAATATTGAGCGAAGCTCCCAATCAGACATGTTGTTCTTGTTACAATTGAATGTTAACTTATTTGGGTTTATGTTTGTCACCCTAAGTCACATTGCCATATCTTTGGTTATGTTACTTTACATTTAAAGCTCTGTGTGAGCCCTTTTCTATAATTCAGTGTGTATATATATATTTTTTATTAGACTTATGTGCAAACATACTAACTAGAGGATAAGTAAAACAGAGATGCAAAACATTTTAAAAGAGATAAGAATTTCTAAAGTAAACACACTGTGCTTTAAGATCGGATTGAAATATGAACCATTTTTTCACGTTGGCTTTGTCAGTCACAGACAGGGGAGGTGTGACCAGGGCTGCCTGAACAGAAACAAGTGATTTAACTCCTAAACTGCAGAATTTGAGCAGTGAGACTGAAGGGACATGATTTATACATCAAAGCAGATTAATTAAGCTAATGTTGTTTTGGTTCTTAGAGCATCCCTTTAAGACTTAAAATATGTTGCTCGTATAAAATGATGAAGCGTTTTCTGTACGCATGCATATTGCACCTTCTGGAGACTCAAAGGCTCACTCCAACATTCTAAATGAATACATTTAATTATAACAGAGGATTGTTTAATCTCCTGGCTTTACTTTGACCACCGTTACCTCTTAAGAAGCTGAAATGATTTAGGTGCTTAGAGTGTTTCATTGACCAGGAATATGATTAACAGGAGAGATCTATGTTGTTTCATCAACCCATAAAATATTCTAGTGGGGATCCTTTCCCCCATTCTCCCGTTTACGGGCTCTTAGGTGTCATGAAATCCTCTCGATGATCATGCTCCACATTTTGAGCTCATCCCTTTCTTGACGATAATTTCAAAATAATTTAGTATCTCCTTGCACTCGGCCATTACCCATACCTTACCAATTATGTTTAGTAAAAAAGGGGCAGGTAAATCCAGTAATCTGTTAATGGAAAACCGCCCTTGCAGATCAATCAGTAAGAATTCTGTCGGCAAGAGAGGTGGAAGGTCAGTGACGCCACTCTGCGCAGCATGAATCAATCTAACCTGCCCCCTGCCGCTCTTCATGCGATGGTTAATATGTACACAATTTCTTCACGGAACACATGCTGTTACTATGACTCTTTCCAAATGTGCTAATTCTCGATACATCCCTTTAGTTAATGGGACCATTCTTATGCACTGTATTTATTTTAAATAATATAGAATCTGCAATACAATTCAGGTTAAATTTCATTACTTGGATAAGCGAGGATTATTTTAAATGCAATTTCAGGACTATTTTTCTAATGATTTTTATTATCCTCAATTTACATACTACATCCTTGAAGCACGCATTTATGAAAATTTTTTTATATTTTTATATATATTTTTATATATATTCCTGTAAAGGAATATGTATACATATACAGAGTATGATAAGATAGAACACCCAGGGCTTCTTTAACGTAAAATTGATCTTTTATTTGCTTACAAAAAGAATCCACAAAAAAAATCGACGTTTCAGTCTGACACAGCAGACTTTCATCAGGATAAGCTCAATATACATCAAACATACACTATATAACAAAAGCTAAATCATAAACTCATCACATCTGATGGCAGAACCCATCTAGAGGGCGACCCGGTCCGTCCAAGATAATTAGATTACAGTGAGTGCCTGATCCTTTGGGGAAGGGAGAGGGAAAGAGGGAGAGAGGGGGAGAGGGGGAGGAGAGAGAGAACATGTTGTTTAGTTTAGTTCAAAGTTTGTTTGTTTTTCACTAATCTTTGTGTCTGTTTTTTTTTTTATTAAATTTTTTTTACATTTGTCTCACATTTTAATGCTATTGATGCTCATTACGATGTAGCAATTCTTAGCAGTATAGAACATTTTATATAATCGGTTTCTGAATTTATACTTGTGGAAGTCATTTCTGTATCCAAACTTTGCCCGATTTTGGCAGGACAGTCCTTATTTCAAGGTCATGACCCTGGTGTCTCACTTTTTTGGACACCAGGGAACTCTCCCCAGAAAGTATAGTACAAGAGCATTATTATATGCACTTGCTGTGTGCCCCATGGCTGAGATCATCTTGATAATTTCAGTTATCCGAAGCTTCCCCATAGCAAGGGGATATTGTGCATGCGCGGCAAAATGCCACGCTGCACCAATCAGCATCTCCTCATAGAGATGCACACTGGGCAACACTGATACAGGAAGTACCTCTAGTGGCCGTCTGAGGGACTGTCACTAGAGGTGTTACCAGACAGCATTGTAAACTTTCTCTGAAAAGCTTCAGAAACTACTACAACATGTATTGATTCTGGTGTCTATTGTTTCCCTTTAATAAAATAAAAAATGTGCACAATTGTCCATGCCATGCCAGATTTCTTAGGAGCTTGGACAATGTAATGTTAATTCTACAGAAATGAACAATTTAAGTGAACTCAGCAGTTAGTAGTTTGCTGCAGAGTTCCCCCTCAGTTATACTTTAAGTCAATGGGTATCATTGCAGATATAGGAAGTTCATTGACTTGGCGGAGCCAGCGGGTTGCCAATCATATTTAAACGTATAGATTTTCTGTACATACTTGGATTGTATGTCATATCCTTTGAATCAGATAGTTGGGGTTAATAATTTTGGGCATGCAGGCAGGATTTGGAAACAAATTGACGCTTCCCGTGCTTGGAGGAACGAGAAGGTGGGGGTGCATTCAAAATCACGTCCCAATGAACGTCACAAGAAAAGATATCCTGTCTCTTGCATCATTTGGACCACGTGCAGATAGATGCAGAGGAACGTCTAAACAGAACATCACTCACGCTTTGACAACAACAATATCGTATTAGGAAGGATTCTCGTAGGGATCAGCTCTTTTGAGAAGGAAGCACTGGGTAAACAGAAACAGAATCTCAGTTGCTTAAAACATCAATAAAAAAGGGTTGTTCCTGAATTAACATATGAGATTTAGTGAACAGACCTCAGCATTGAAATAAAAAACAAACACGAGAGAAATCTCAATGTTTCCTTTCTAATAACATATTTACTAAACAAAAAATCAGCCTAGAATTGGGGCCACCAAACTGAATATATATCTTCATACCTATGTACCTATATATCTTCATACCTATATATAGTAGCAATTCCAATGTAAAAACCATTTCCAAATCCAGTTAACCCCTTAAGGACACAGCTTCAGAAGCTTGTCTTACCCTTAAAGTACCACTATAATGTCAGGAAAACAAGCCCGTTTTCCTTGACACTATATAATCCTTAGGTCCCCCCAACCTCAAGGCCCCCCTCCCGCTGGGCTGAAGGGGTTAAAACCCCTTCAGCCACTTACCTTTATCCAGCGCCGGGTTCCCTCGGCGCTGGTTACCTCTCCTCCCCCTCCGACGCCAGAGCCACATTAAAAACGCCCATAGGAAAGCATTTCTCAATGCTTTCCTATGGACGTTGTGCGCGCTCAATACGATTTTCACATTGAGCGTCGAGGAAACGCCTCTAGCGGCTGTCAGGAAGACAGACACTATTGGCTAGGACAAGCATCGGGAAGGGGTTAATCACCCCAAGTGTTGTTTTGTTACATAGAATCTTTGAGATGGATGTTTAACTCTGTAAGTGCTGGGATCTGAGTTTTATTGTATTGCGCAACGACAAGCACTTAAAGGGTTACGATTTGTCTAGCCTAAGTTATGTACACAGATATGTTTATTGTGTCATTCAGCTCACATCTGCGTCTGGCAATAAAATATTGCTACCGTATTGTTGAAATCCAGAACAATTTTATAAACAGCTCTGGTAAACAATATCCCAAAGCTTCATCTTAAGTGCATGGATGAACTAATAACCTTGTCTATGTGATGTTCCTTTCAAGTTGGGCATGAAACTGATACATAGTTTGGGCATGTGGCTCAAGTGTCTCACATCTATTTCTTTAAAGGAAGGACACTGGTACGGTTTTATTTTAGGGGAGGGGGGTCTGGCATATTTGTCTTTGTAGCTGCACATCAGACTGTTCTTGCCAAGTGACGGGGATTAAAGAGGAATTGTTTGTGTGTAATGGGGCCTGTGTGAGTGCTGATCAGCTAATTCACAGACTCTAAACAGGATTAATTCCATAGCACACAACTGCGTGCAGCCCCGCGGGCGTGATAATGAAGTAGCTGCAAATAACAATGAGATGCATGACAGATAAGAACACAGACAAACAGATACGCTGATAAAAAGTTGGACAATTAGACTGATCGACATACGAGCAGACACTAGACAGACGGATCGACAGACACACAGATAAACACAAGACAGAAAGACAGAATTATGGCTAGATAGACAGATAGACAGTCCCTGGTGGATACAGAGGAGGGACGACATAAAAGGGCAGATCAGTCCATCTATTCCGGTTACAGAAGGATGGATGTTTGGAAAAACAGGAGGTTAGTATGGTAGACCGACAGAAGTTCATGTACTGCTACACCTATTCCCTTGATGGCACAGGGCTCGTCCAAGTTCCTGTGGCACACATTGCGATGTATCGAACAGATCTGTCTTTAGCTTTAGATCACACACAGTGCTGTTATTTGTGATTTGCAAAGTGCTCAGTATTAAAGAGAATAAGGGGATCCATCAGTAATATGGGGCAGTTGCACATTCTTATATACTTTATTTTTTGAGGTATGGATTCAAGTAGGACCAAATAACGGAGGAGCTATTACCACGATTGACAAAAAAGGAGGGAAATGAGCTAGACGATAGCAAACACTCCTTTTTCGATAGCATTCTCTTTTCCTTTTCAGCTAGCATTTTAATAATGTTATAGGAGGAAGGGAGTGTCTTAGCCTTAGTTAGTTACTGAGATTTTTTTTAGGTGCCCTGGTTTGATAATACAATGGTAGCAGTTCAGAGGTATCATATCTCTATATTTTTCTAATATAGGGATCACTTTACAGCTATTACACTGGTTTTACTAGATAGTATCTACATATATGTATTGTTCTACTGGCTATTACTGCTTCTACTATTTTTAGGAGATGAACGTCCCTTCCTTTTTCAATCCTTTCTTTTTTTTCATTCTGAAAGATTTATCACCAATACTTATTTTAGGGAATGTTCTTTTATTTTTAAGTTTTAAAATGTATTCACAAAACTTCCACTTTCGTATGTCCCGTATTTAGCTATTACCACGATCTCCTCCTTAGTGGTTATATTTTTGTAACTTTTTTTTAATTGCAATCTCACACTGTGATTTTATGGATTATCATTTTATCGTCGATGATCAGTAGCACTTGCAATATGCTTTACATATTAAATTTAAATTCAATGTTTATTTGTCTGTGTTCGGCCTTGCGCAATCTGTACCTTGATCCTCTGGACTTTACCAAGTAGAATTCCAAATGGCGCTGTGGGGAACGTAAAGTCATTGCACTTACATACTAGGCTGAAGAACTTGCGATCCATCATACAGAATGGGCTTTAGCCGTGCTATTTCCATTCTGTTTGTGATATTTATTTCTCATTTTTTCAATTTCCTCCCAGCCTCCCCGGTAATCTTATTTTGAAGAGCACGTTATCTCCCTAAAACAATAAATCCCTTTGTGAAATGTTTCAATAAATTCATGGCGCTCTTCCGCTAACAGATTCATACAGCGAACAGAGAAAACCCAAGGCTAAACAACGCCATCATCTTATTTCAATGGGAAAAATCATGTTTTCTATACTTGAGCGTAGATGGTGACATCACCTGTGAAATTATTCCTTGTAATATACAGGAAATAACAGGGATCACCTCTGTGCAATACATGCAAGTCCTACTTTGCCTGAGATTAGTGGGAGTTACAGTCCAATCACAGACCTTGCAACTTTGGCAGGTGTTTATATCGGGTGAGGGAAGAAGTAGGTGGGGGCCGAGCTGACAGGTGGGTGCATCAGAAGAGCAATTGGAATCATGGACAATTTGCATGCCCCTCCCCCAAAAAAGAGCTGGCATCCCAAGAGATACTTTAGGATACATAGACTTTATCTTACCTTACCTACTACCTAATCAATAGGGAGAATATATTTATCTAAACTATTACCACTAGAGGGAGCTAGATCACAGAGACAGTTATGATACACTACCCATAATTATTAAGTCAATTTATCTAAATCACTGGGTTTTTTGGGGGGGACAGGGGGGTTTGACAAAATGTATTTATTTATTTAGGTTTGCTTTGGCTTATATAAAATTATTTGTGGTCAAATTGCCAACATGTTTGCTATTCTGCGCTCTCTTGTATTTAAATGCTTATTTCTCCAACTATAATTCCCTAAAATAAATTTTGGCTTTGGTCAGTTGAGATCTTTGGAGTTAGATAGATGTTACCGGGCAGTGTAGAAATCAGACATACCTCTCCATCCATCAGATTGCGTGTCCTGTTGTTCAGGCATCTCTAGTGATTTACGGCCAGTTACCGACCTGTCTCATTATTATTTACAGGAAAACTCCAAACACCATAACCACTACAGCTCACTGTTGTCCCATTTTAGGGACACAATAATATAAAAACCATAAAGTGCAGTGCAAGTGCATTATGTTTCGCGTTAGGAATACAAATATATATTCCTAACACTATAGAGCCCTAGTCACTTAAACGGTGACTAGGGCCCCGTTCTGCAGCGAATAAATGATTAATTAACCATTTATTTTCTTACCTTAATCCAGGGACGGGCCCCCTTGGCACTGGTGACCTATCCTCCTCCATCAACATCAGCTCATGAGTGGAGCCGAATGCGCATGCGCGGCCAGAGGCTTGCGCACATTCAAACGCGCCCATAGAAAAGCATTACTCAATGCTTTCCTATGCAGATCTTTTTTGATGCTGGAGGTCTGTGAGGATGTCCAGTGTCAAATAAGTGTGATTTACTCAGTGAAAAATCGCAGAAGCACCTCTAGTGGCTGTCAGGGAGACAGTCACTAGAGGCTGGATTAACCCTACATCACATAGTATAGTCTTTTTTGGACGCTTTATGAAGTCTAAAATTCTGGTGTTTTTACTGTGTTCATCAATCTCATTTTCATTCTCCAGTTAATCCACTAGATGGTGCTATTGTTTCAAATATTTCCAGCTTTTCCGCTGTAAAGCGTATTCTGTTTATTCACTTTTAAAGGGACACTCATAGCACCACAGCAACTTAAAGTGACGTGAAATGCTTCTTGCATGTGTTATAGTGCAAACAGTCCGCTTTCCCTGTGTCCCTGGATATAGTATTTTAAAAATGCAGCATTTTGGAGACATCGATGCCGCTGTAAGTCCACCCTTTGACTTATATATGCACAGCAGGCAAGATATGATTCTCTTCGCACATACATACTTGTACTTTCTAGAGAGGCTGCACGCCGTTGGTTTAGAGTTCAGCTGTCATCTTTGTAGGAGTGACATACAACTTCCTGAAACCCCTGCCAAGCCCATAAAGTAGATTGCAGGGTTTATAAAGAATGAGAACAGTATTTTGGCATAGAAAATCATGGGAGTATTGTGATTGGCTAAGCCACTTCCTGGTTCTCTGCAGGAAATTTAGATGGAATACAAAGAAAGAAATTAGATAGAATCAGAGAATTACTGTAGACACTATAACAACTTTATCTTATTGAAGTTCTTATAGTGCCTTCAGTACTATAGAATGCTTGAAAGCGTGGCTCAAAGCCCTGCCTCCAAGACCTCTGTTTATGAAAGCCAGTAATGTTACTTCCTGGCTCTCATAGTATAACATCATGACGCATGCCTGTAGCAGAGAGCTGGTATTACACAGCCTATCTCCACTTTAGATCCCAGGGAGGTTCAGGAACAAGCAATTACAAATCCATAGGGTAAAGTATCCAGCAGGGAAAAGAACACAGCAGTATCCCAGCAGCAATCCCAATAACTGGACGACACACAGTATCAGGAGCAGAACTAAAGATTTATTCACACAGTGGCCTTATAAAGCCTGCTCCCATGCAATTTCCATTAATTTGTACAGTAGCCAATCCTGCTCTGGTAACCTCCCACACATCTCCTTCCCTCAGCCTGCATCATAATCCCCCTATCCAGGACACCAATTCCCCCCGTTTCTGGATGTACCCCTAAACTTAAATTATACATCCCCTGGTAGCCCTGATCTGGGTGAACATCATATCCAAAAATCACCCAGATCAGACCAGGGTTCGGGAAATTCATGGAGGGAATAAAATGACCGACCACACGGGAGAGAACAACCGAATGGGGTTCCATGCGATGGGACCCTGCGGTCGGTCCTGGAGTAAGGGAATAAGCTGCACGAAAGCCTCTAGCTACAGAGACTAGGGAGGGTTCGCCTGAATCCCCTCGTTCGGTTGTTTCTATCTACCGAACGAGGGGCCGTTCGGTAGTTTGGAACCGAACGGACCAGGCTTGTGGAGGTCTCAGCGGTGTTCGCCTAGTCGAGTGCCGATTTGAGTTCCAGACACTCGACGGCAAAACACCGCTGTTCGGGAGTTTTAAAATGGCCGCCGCCACGTGTTCGTTTCCCGAATGGCGGCCACCCCCGAGAACAAAGGACTCAGCTTGTCAATTACCCGTTCGCAACAATGTTGCAACGGGTAATTGAAGGCACACTTCACACAGGGGAGGTCTGACTGTTCGGTAGTTTCATTCGAACAAACTAAAGGAATGAAACTACCTAACATTCAGACAACTACAATACATTTAACACATATAACTTTGCTATTTTACACGAATGCATTCAAACACATGTAATTCTCAGGACAGCCCAGTGCCATCCGCTACAATGCCATCATGGTTTGCTATAGAAAATCATTGTATTTATTGATTTTTTATGGGGTAATCTAAGGCTCATTGTGGTGAACACCATGCACGCACCTAAGGTCCCAATGATTATCTATGAGGAGCATTGGATTGGACAGTCATCCTGGACATTACTCGATGAGGTGGTCGCAGCAGTAAAGAGGAAGATAGGGACACCAGACTGTAGCCGTAGGCGACTTGATGACTAGGCACCAAGGATAAAAAAAAAAAAAAAAAAAAAGAGAGAGGAAAAAATAAAAGGGGCAGCCACCCCCCATCCAAGCCATCCAGGATACTTGGGTCCCTCCTGTCCCCACGAGCACGTCCTACTTCATCACCCATTTGGTTTTACAAATCCCCATGAACATGTGAACACTATCATGAACTCCACTATCATGAACTCCCCATAGATGTAGTTAAGTCCTCCCCTTCTTTCGTGCCCCCTCAGCCTCCCAGATCCCTCCCCCCCCATTACAGCGGGCAGTACTCAAGTCACAACTTTTGCCACTTTCCCAGCGAAAGTCTGCAGTGTCCAAGGATAACCACTGGAGCCAATGGACCAAATCTGCTGGTCGTCTGCGCTCTGCCTGTGGCCAAGAGCGAGGATCAACTTCTCAATTGTCCTGATGTCCTCGGCCATCCCCACCCAATCCCTCACTGTTGGAGTTGTTTTTGTCATCATGTTGATAAAGCGTGGCATCATTGACTTTTAATACCTGGTAATGGAAATGTCAGTGAGGTGTAGCACAAGGACATCCGGGGAGACAGCCAATTGGACGTCTGTCAGTGTATTAAGAATCCAATGCAGTTTCCTTTAGAAGGGTTGTATCTGGGGGTCTGCCCACCACGAAGAGCCCATGGCCACTAGTTTTTCAAAAGTTTTATACAACCGTGAAGGCAATATGTATCCAGACTCATGGTATTTGGTACTTGTAGAAGACTTGTAAATCAGGATAAAGATTTTAGTCCATCGTGCGGAAGTCACAATATGTCCTAAAGCTCACTGCCAATATTGTTCCGCTTCTTGGGAAGTTGGCGAGCGTTATAGCAGGGAAATTATATGTGCCGGGGGGAATTGCGTACCATCGTTTCGGAATAAGTTAGTTGTCTATTTGCTGTGGTGAGATGAAATTGGAATAGTTGATGGTATTGGAATCTAAGCCCGAGCCCCGGGTTTTGCAGTGAGACCAGGTCTTTCAATGGACAACAGTAATTTCTAACAATAAACACTTTAGTGAATAACTCTGTTTGAGCTGTAGCTTAGCAACCTATTTTTTCCTGTTAATATAATGTACTCGTTTGTGTAATTGTACCTTGCCATTTGTTTTAGAATATAAGCTTATATCCCAAACTACCTCCTGTGCTACTGAATTTACTTTTATGACTCATCCATCCATTGTACAGCGCTACAGAACATGTCACTTTATAAATGATAATAACTAAGTTACATACCGTCGCTTTATCGGAGAAGACTGCTCATCACCTCTTCCTTGACGACATTATCTTGCTTGTCAATTTTCTTTCTCCTGTGCATCCCCTAAAATTTAGATACATTTGAAAAAAAATAGCTGCTTGAGATATTTTTTCCAATTCAGCTATATTAAAATAAAAATTAGCAATTCCCCGCAATCCCATAAGCAAATGATCAGGTCTGTTTGCGTTTTGAAATGTATGTCCTTTGAAGCCAAATGGGTGGCACTAAATATTTCCTATATTTATCAATATTTCCTCTAACTGGTTAACCAAAACTCAGCCCCCACCCCCTGGGTCATGGTAATTAGAACAATGGGGTGAATTGGGAAAACAATTCTCCCACGATAGTATAGTCACAGTTACATTAGCATATTTGCGCTCATTAGTAATTATTTTTGTTTTATAATAATTACACTATTGAGCCAATATTTGTTTTTTTAAGTGCTTGATTGATGGCTGCTGGTACCTTATACACAACACAGAGGATGCATTTTAATTAATGAATTAATTACCATTGCAATTTGCATAATTTTATGGTTGCTGATCTGAACGTTCCTTTGTATAGACATGTGAGCAAATGGAATGAGAAAACCCAGGATGCTGTGCAAAGCATAGCTTGCTTGCCGTTGAAGCATGTTCTATCATAAATAAATTGTACAACTATTAAGGTAACCACTCCCCTATATATTTAGGGAAATTTAAATATATATATATGGGATATGAATGCTTTGTTGGGTTATGTACTGCCGCCTGCATTTTGTTGATCATAACCCTGGGAATTGCATAAAGTATTTTAATAAAGCGTAATTGTATTTATTTTTTTCCCTACCAAGATCATTACATTATTCTGATAAAAAAATAAATAAAAAAAACACCACCACACAATAGAAAATAAATTTAAAAAAACACAAAATAGACCTTAATGGATTCTGGAGTGCATTACACATAGCTCCAGTCCTGTGGACAAACTAGCTGTTTAAATCTCTTCTCCCAGATCAGAAAATCACTGTCTCAAAGTGCTGTCTGCAATGTGGAGTCAGGTGTCAGGCTGGTCCCCTGGAGGGTAAATTGACTGGAAATTGCTGGCCTAGAGACAGGCTTGGCTGCTAATGATGAGTTTAAATGTTACATTCAGCCTGTGAGCAGCTGGGGCCTGATGATCTCAGTATGACTTAGTGCACTTCGATATGAATAATAACCATGGTCTAACTAGGCCCGAAGGGCAGGGATAGGCAAGGTCTTGCACCACAGCTGCTCTGGAATACTCAGCCAGCAAAAGAGTCTGGGATCGATATTTTGTAGCATTTATTATTACTGTTGGCTACAACAGTGTCCCTCTGTAGGAGGGACAGTCCTTATATTGAGCCTAAATCCCTCTGTTCATCTTCTCCATCCTAATGTCCATCTTTTCTAAAGGTTCCATATACCTGGTGTGTCGGAGTGTATAACAGATCTCCACAGCAATAATACTCCCAGTGATGTGTCTTTAAATTACAATAAATGTGTTTAGAAATCAGTCTGTGTAATAAAATACATTGTTCTTGTTCTAAATTACATTTTACTTTCATAAACCATTAGTAAAACACCTTTCTCAGAGTAGCCCTGCCCCTCACCACACCCTTATTCACACCCCTAATATGAAAGTGTCCCTCTTTGTCCTTTTTAAATGTTGGAATGTATGTAATACTATGCATAGCCTTCCAGGAGACCAAGAAATGCACAAGGTCTGGATCCTCAGCTCCTGTGAATTCTCAGTGCATCATGGGAGATGCATTCCAGGGAGTTTGACTACTTCAACCAGGGAGGACCGTCCCATCCAAATGGCCTGGTGATAGAGCAGACTATATACAACAGGTGTAGATATAGATCCGAAAGGATCCAGTCAGGAAAGAAATGCTTCAGAAAGATTCTCATTCTTCATTTTTGTCTATCCAACTCCGAACTACGCAGTTTTTACATATATCCTTGAGCATCCATGTGACCATCCTTATAGGTACAGCGCTGCGGAATCTATTGGTGCTATACATTAATAATAATTGTAGGTAGGGCACTTAAAAAAAATGTTCAGAGACGCTTTTGCAGCTAGGTATTCAGTTAAGATGTTCACGGCAAAGCCACCAGTTTTTGTAGTTCTGCAGTCTATGCCTCTGCCATATGGCACTAGTTATATAGTATATGGTCATACCAATATATAAAAAATATAATTTACATCTACCAATGGCTGATAATACAGGTTAAAATAGCCAAACTGGAAAAATTCAGCTTAGTTACTTTGGCCTTAAACTTGAAATTCACTTTGAATTCTCACTATAGTGAGTGACCTTTTCTGTGCCACAAGTCTTTTAACCCCTTAAGGACACATGACATGTGTGACATGTCATGATTCCCTTTTATTCCGGAAGTTTGGTCCTTTAGGGGTTAAATGACATTTTGCACATGCACAGTTAGAATTTTTTTTCATTATAGTCACGTAGGCTGAAAAGAGACATGTGTCCATCAAGGTCAGCCTCTCTCACGTCTGTTTTTGCTGTTGATCCAAAAGAAGGCACCCCGCTACCCCCCCTCTACTAAAAGTGCTTCCTGGGTCAGTTTCTCGCACACCCCAGTCAAGATGGTACTGTCGTGGTCTTAAGCAGGTCAGATAAGAGACTTTTGCCAGGGTTAATGTTTGGTTCTTTATTGATCATTTTAAACATGGTTAAGTAGCAGGAAAACCTATAAGTGAAATTATAGGTAGAAGGAAATAAGAGAACCTATAAACGAAATCACAGGCAATAGAAAGAAGGAGAACCCATAAGTGAAATTATAGGCAATAGATAGAAGGAGAAATAACAGAAATAGAGAGTTTAGGCAATAAGCCCCAGACAGGTTATTAACAGGGTTTTTATTTTGATAGTAAGAAAACCTATAGATGAAAGTATAGGTTATTTAGAGACAAGTAAAACAGAACAGAACAGTAAGGGCAAGTAAAATAGACGTTTAGAGAATCAGCCCCTTTAATTAGAAGGAGCACTCATAATGCAGGTAAATTACTCTTCGCAATATTGGTTAGTAGCATAGTTTGGCTAGGTATAATGCAGGCTGGCAATATAAAGCAGGTTGGTAGCCTAGTTCAGGTTGGTATAAAGCAGGTTGGTTGTGTAAATCAGGTTGGTATATAGAAGCTTGGTAACAAAGGAACTTGGTAGTGTAGATCAGGTTGGTATTCAACAGGCTGGTAACAAAGTAGGTAAGTTTTTAGGAGCCAGGAACAGAAGTCTTTCAGGTAGACCATCAACTTCATTGTAAAGGCCCAGTATTGAGCTGCGTGTGTCCTTTTGTAGGAGAAGTAATCAGCCCAGGCAGGTGAGGTAGAGTGAATGAAAGTTCAGTCCTAGTGGTTAGGGAGGCCACTCGTGGTGGAAAACTGGAACTGTTGTAATGAAACTGAATAAAAGAAACATAATTTTGGTTGTCAGGATAGGATCCTGACAGGTACTGCTGCCCGTATACTTTCCCAAACAGTTAGGAGAACGGAGTTCGGGAGGCAGAAACTACAGAACAGGGGGAGCATTCGTATCCTAACAGCCAGGGGATGAGATCCTCAGTGTTCGTGCGAGAACCCTCGAAAGGTCAATGCCTTGTTTTCTCTGGAACTGTTTTGGGGCATCACCTCGTGGCCGACCGGTGAAAACTTCATTCGAATGGCATTCCCGAACTAACAAAGGGATTTAAGTGATATTTCGGCAAAATGTGGGCTCAGATCCAAGCTATTCGGGGATGTAAATTTCATGGGGTTCTGAAGTATTAAAATGTATTATTGGGGTGTTTTAAAATATTGTAGATTTTTCTGTACTGGGGAGATAATTTAGTTATAATTTTTTTCTCACGCAATTATCTCTGAGGATTTTGAGAGTAAAAGCCCTGTATTTTTGTATAGGAGTCCTCATGTAGGGGTCTGTGCATTAAAGTCATGTGTGTCCAAATTAAAATCATTTGACTCCCAGAATTGTGTGTCGTCCAGTCACTGGGGGCAGTGGTGTATCCTGGTTTTGAGCTGCCCTAGGCCTTTGGTGATGACAAAACACACCCTATCTGGCCCTGCCCCTTCTCAGTGGGCTGCTGTGATTAAACAATGCCCGTGCCAAATTTTCTTCCCAGTGGGGCCCTGCTGCACAATGTGCAGCACTGAAGTTCAGATGGAGGCAGGGGTAGAGACACAAGGAGCCCTGTGCAGTGTTGGAAAAATATGAGTAAATCATATTGTAACACGACAGTCTAACCACCTAAATAGTGTTTTTAGAACTATAGTGCTCATTCAAGTCCTGAAAGTTGTGAGGTGGGGCCTCCATGAATTGGGTTTGTTCTTCCAGTACATCCCACAGATCAGATCCTCAATCATAAATAAGTAATTCAAAGGCCAAGGCAACACCTTGAACTCTTCGTAATGTTCCTCAAACCATTACTGAACAATTTTTGAAGTGTGGCAGGGTGCTGAAAGAGGCTACTGCCATGAGGGAACACTGGTTGTCTCTCCTTGCCCCACTTTTAATAAGTACTAACCACTACATACCGGGAACACTTCAGAATACTTGCCATTTTGGAGATGCTCTGACCCAGTCGTCTAGCCATCACTATTTGGTCTTTGTCAGAGTCACTCAGATCTTTTCGCTTGCCCATTTTTCCTGCTTCCAACACATGAAATTCCTGCCTAATATATTCCACCTTTTCACAAGTGCCATTATAACGATACAATCAATGTTATTCACTTCACCTGTCAGTGAATGTGGCTGATCAGTGTATCTGCTGAGTGCAACAAATGCTTTGCAAGGGTCTGCATGAAAAAAGCTTCAAAACCAGATAAAAAATTAGATTTTTAATAAAACATGTAATGGATTTTAGTTTTCTAACTCTCTATATATTTGCTTTTAATTCTGTTAGGCTGATTTACCTCTACAGGATAAATTTGTAGGTTTGCGAGAAGATAAAGCAGAAAAGAATGTTGATAGCAGTCGGTTTGTTCTAATGTACATCTAGGACCAACAGGAGCCCGGGCACATTATTATAATTATTATTAGAATTTATATAGCACCAACACTCTCTGCAGCGCTGTACAGTTATACAGTGGAGCTATTTAACAACTAGAAATCGACAGACAAAAATAATGTTGACAGACATAGGAGGTGAAGGAGGCCCTGCTCAGACACGTTTATAATCTTGGTACGAATGACTAAGTAGTAGTAAACGGTGTGATTAACAGATATTAGCCTTGGCTTGCTATTTTGCTCTGAATAAGTATATTAATATGATTCATACCTTGCTACAACTTAACACATGTTAACATTCAAATCCTCCTGTTCCACTCTCATCATCCTCGTGCAACATATACTTAGCTTGAAGGGAGTTGTAAAAATATTGATGGAGGACAGCAGTTTTTCCAACCAGAAGTTGGATATTTTTTTCTTTACCTCTGAAATGCCCCTGGACGTATTCAAAACGTTAAGTATCAAGAGTGTCTGCTTAATAAAGTATAGCAAGAATCAGCAGCACAGCGGGGCTAGCAAATTTTGGCCTGGGGCTTGCAAATTTTGGCCTGGGGCTTGCAAGTGCAAGTTTAAGGGGTTTTTTTGCACACAGAAGTCATTAACGCAAACAGTGCAATTGGTGCAGTGCATGTAATGTAAATGTGTTCAGTAGACCGACATTGGATATCCCTGTAACTTCCATCAGTGAAACAGTTGCAGCAAAAGGAACATCTGTGCATCATGCCTAAGAGGCAAAGCCTGTGCCTCTCTCGACTCTATAGTTATCAATGATGACCTGCTCGTGTCATGAGTGTCTGAGCACTATCTCATCTCACACCGTACATCATAACACAGTGCTAGAAACTTAAATCTGCTTCCTGCCTCGATCATGCTATACTGTCCCAAAAGACCTCCTACTGCTTTTAATTAACTGCAGCCCCCCCTTATCAGCAGAGTTATCGTATACATTCAAAAACTGTATTATATATTTATGCATATTCTGGGGAGACTGTATGTTAAATCCTTTGAAGAGCTGACAAGGGAATTGCACACGTTAAGCAGAAATAGCTGGGGAACGGACATGATGGCTTGGAGATTTATTTCCACAGTTTATCCTTCCTGGTTTAGGGGATTCATGTCCTGACATCCCTCGTGTCTGGTGTGCGGCTTCTGGGAAAAGCACAGTTTGAGTACATCGTTAAACCTGTTGGATCGTTCTGGGAGTCGTGGGCCATCAACATCTGGGGGGGTCAGAGATTGAGATGCTTACATGGTCTGGACCTGTGGGGAAAGGGTTTGGTAAGCCTACACTAACGCCGCCCAGTAAAAGAGGACTGTACGAGACAAAATAAACGGCTGCAGTCCCAGTGAAGATTAACTACAGTAGATACAGCTGGAAAATGATGGGTTAGGATGTGTTAGTGCAAGGTAATGGAATACAGGGTTTAATTGGATGCAGTTAGTTGATGCAGCTGCAGTGATTTAAAAAAGGACTTAAGTTGGCTGCTTAAATGAGTGTTTGCAGAGAGTTAACGCAGTCAGTCACAGAGAATAAAGGGTTAAGGGAGATGCACATTAAAAGTCATATATTTGCTTTAAGAAACCTGGAAGGCCAATCATCTCCCCCTAGTGTTCAGAATTTGCAGTGCACTGCAGAGGAGCCAGGGCCCTTGGGTGTGTCACTGAGCTGTGGAGAGGAGGGTGTGTTCAGCCAAAACTGGGTTACACACTGACATCTATTGTCATATCCAGACGCAGTTATCTCTATGTATTCATCTGTACACATGCCTTGTTAGCTGCAAGGAATGTGCTAGAAATAGGACACTGTGGGTACAAGCAGCCAGGCTACCTGCCCTGAAAGGCTCAGGCGTACCAAATCTGCTCCGACTGACTTTTACATAGCAGTCGTAATACAACTCTGTTGCTGCTTCCGTAAGACCCAGAACACACTTATCAGCACTCTGCGCAATTAGCATGTTAGCACCTTAATTACTTTTAGTTTGTCTTGTTAGTGTGTCTCTATTGTTGCAAGCAGAGCGTTCATGGATGTGCCAAACATAATGTGTGTTTAAAATATATATATGTTAAAAAAAAAAAAAAAGGGAGGGAGAAAAGCAGCGATCAGTATAGAGCAGAGGTAGACAACCTTCGGCACTCCAGGTGTTGTGGACTACATCTCCCAGAATGGTCTTACATACATATTGCTAGCAAAGCATCATGGGAGATGTAGTACACATCAACTGGGGTAACAAAAGTGGGCTACCCCTGGTATAGAGTAAGTTCTGACATTTTGTGAGGAGGTGTGTGCAAACCCAGTATTAGAGAGAGAGTCTATACATTCTAAAAAAAACTAATTCTCTATTTTTACTCTATCTCTCAATGTTCAATTACCTCTTCTTATTTACTCTTTTTGTTTTCATATACTGCAATTGGTCAGGTCTCAGAAATATACACAGACAGGACTGAAACTCATCTACCAGTTTAGTGAACTGATCACACTCAGGATTTGGAAAATTAATTTGGTAGTGTTCTAGCCATTAGATGCTATATTGTCCTACAGACACAAATTGGCTGAACAATATCTAGTATGAAGTTATAGCTTTGTTGAATTTTTGGGTATTATATAAACATCAGGATCCCTAGCAACTGAAGGTTAAAGGGACACTCCGGTCACCATAATAACTTAATCTAAATTAAGTTGTTATGGTGCCAGGAGGCCCCCAGGCACACTCTTATCCTAAGGGGTTAAACCATTCTCAAATGGTTTAACCCCAAAACATGACTCCAGTGCCAATCCGCAGGTCCCCCATTCGGCAATTCAGCTTCTGAATCAGTCAGCTGATGCTCTAAGCCAATCAGTAGTTCCCATTGATAAAACAAGTCGGAAGCTACTAATTGGCTTACAGCTCCAGAGGCAGAATGTTGACCAAAGGTCTGTTTCGATCCAGGAAGCCCTCTAGTGGCTGTCTGGAAAACGGTGACTGGAGGCAGACATAGAGCTGCAATGTAAGCAATGTTGTACATTTCAGCAATAAGTGCAAAACGGACACTGCACCCAGACCACTCCAATAAGCTGAAGTGGTCTGGGTGCTTATACTGTCCTTTTAAGATTCTGAGTTAAGATCTTCCGTTACCAGCGATAGTGCTGGGTTAGACCTGACTTTTTCCGATACAAAGCATTGTGCCCTAGTATCAGGAATTGCGTACAGAGAATTGAATTGCTGCAGGAAGGAAAGTGTTTATTCTTTGGAGAAATCCAGCAGCATAATATGAAATCCACATCCTGGCCAGGAACACTTTTCACACTTTGTCTATCAGCACGAAGAAGTGATGTGCCTGTCTGGCACAGCTCGGTAGGGTTTATCCACTAAATAGTAAATTGTGGTTAATTCAAAAGAATTGCAAATACTAGATTATAAGAGCCAAGTTGGAATAAAAGATCAATATAGGAATGTTTCCAACCCAGCTACTTTGACTTACATTTTGCAATTCAGCTTTTAATTCACAACAATTTACTGTTTAATAAAATATTTTAAAGTGCTTGTTCACAGTCTACAGACACGCTCTCTACTCCCATTGTATCAATATGTCTCATTATATATTCTTTTATCTGTAACGCTACCTGGGATTATTTGATAAATATGTAAAGTACTTGTTTATAGTTCTTATAATGTGCCTTTTTGTGCTTAAATAGGCTGCTGGGGAGAGATAAGCCTTGGCCAGAGACCCCTGTAGTCCAGTCAGTCTTAATAGCAGACCAGGAACAGGCATCAAACGTATAATACTCATTGTTGCCCCCAACTCCCCCAGAGTCTGTCTGCGAGGCTGGACAGGAAGTGGAAGAAATCACATAGGACATACCTTGCAGGATGAGCAGGGGACACTCAGGGATGCACACTGATTGACGTACCTTGCAGGATGAGCAGGGGACACTCAGGGATGCACACTGATTGACGTACCTTGCAGGATGAGCAGGGGACACTCAGGGATGCACACTGATTGACAGCTCCTGCAATTCTAATATAATCAATCAGCTTGTCTACAGAATCCATAGGGAGGTGAGTACTCTGTAAATAACCATTTAAACTCCAGCACTCAATACCTAAACCTGAAAATAAACCTTTAGACTTAATACTATGTTTAACTCCCCTTAAACTAAACACCTTATTATTATTATCATTTAATTGTTTATATAGCGCCATCAGATTCTGTAGCGCTGTACCTTATGTACCCAAATACTGAATTTAACCCAACTCTAGCTCTCAATAAAACTAAACCGCCTTTATAATAAAACTTTAACCCCTCTCAGTCTGTTAATCTTCTTAACACTAAACACCCTTCTAACATTATCTATTACCCAGCTGCATTCACTCGCTGTATTAATAGATTCAAACACAATACATTACAAGCAGAAATACACACGCACACACATTAATACACATGCAGTTGTCCAATATGTATGCTTATGAAATGTTTTTAGGCCTGCAATGTCCAGTTAAATACGTAATACTTACTTTATATGCTTTATGTTGGGGTTGGGGAGCAGGGGGTGAAATTGATTTATTTTTGCCTACAGGCACTTGCCATGTAGCCCCAAGAAGAAAGCGCAGCTTAGCAGAGGTGGCCTTGACAGGGCTTGAAGGTGGTTTAGGGGGAGCCTGATGGTGATTGGTGGATTAGGTTTCAAGGTTGGGCTGATATAAATGTCGCCCATTTTAGAAATCCCCATTGCTAATTGACTTACCAGGCTGAGTTGGTCCCTCCCTCCCTCCCTTTAGGCATGGGTGATGTCTTGCTCGCTTGGTCACAGCGGCGGGCTAGTAGAAGAAAGGTTAAGGGGGTAACGGGCCTGCTTAAGGAAGAGAAGAGCAAGAGTAGGGAGTTGGCTATTTAAAAGGAATTGGTTACCTGTTGGTAAGATTTTGGTGGGTTTCAAGCTCGTTTGTAGCTCAGAACCCGGGTGGTGTAGGGGTATCAAGGTATACCCCTGCCAGGATCGTGTGGAAAATGTTGGATATTGTTTATGTTATTAAAATCGAATTCCCTGAACCTAGCATAAGAGAAGGACTCATTGAATGTACTGTTCAAGCATGAGCTTTGTCTCGTCAATGAATGCAGAAGAAGAATTGTTATCGCGCCTAGGCGCAAAAGGAGGTCATCTCTGTCCTTATAGTTTGTGTAGCCTATGCTAAATGTGATCCTTTGCAAGGGGGGTCTCTTTGGGGGGTTTACTGTCCTCCTTGTCCTTTGTCATAACATGGCTCGGCAGGGCTAGGGGCAGATTTAGTGCAATAGTTGGCGTAGTTAATGGTGGTTTTATTTAATTGGTTGGATTAGGCTTACAGATGGCTAACAAAGGTTGTTGCCTAGTGATATGTTAAAAGTTAATTTCATGGGGTAAGTTAGCCTTTGGGTGTACTGTTGGTGACGATTTATTAGATACAATAACGAATAAGTAAAAGTTGGTATCAGGTTTGTAATTGTTTTTTTGTTTATACTGCACTTTATGATAAGGTTTATACTTATTATTATTTTTTTAATAAATATAAAACTCAGGTCTTTACTAACCTATTCAGTTTTATAGGGTTATTTACCAAAGTCAGAATTAAAAGTGAATTCAAAGTAAGTTTCAAATCTAAGGCCAGAGTAGCTGCTCTTAAAGCATAGCTGACAATTTTTCCAGTTATTTTGACCTTAAATTTGAAATTCACTTTGGTGTCACCTTGAATTCTCAGTTTTGTGAATAACCCTGTAAATATTGTGTAATTTAGTTTAAAGTTGGGAAATTCGTTTTTGTTTTTTTCCCCCATAGAGGCGTCATAAATAAATTATCACAAGTAACCAATTTGTGTGCCTAGATTTGGTTCATTACCATGCACAAGGTCTAAAACTACCTGCTTCGTCAATAGGGAAGAGCTAGTGCCTGACGGATTGCGTAAGGTGCTCAAAATTCAAATATAGAAAATTTAAAGACAAAAAAAGCAACTTCCGTTTCACACCTGACTTCTCCTTCCGTACCTCTTTCTGCTTCCTGATATCGCTTCCTTCATGTCTTCGTGATTCCTGCAAATGAGGCCGGCAAAAACAGAAGTGATTTTCCTTGTACCGTCATTACAATCGATTCCACTTTCATCCAATGATATTACATTCCCACATTCTTTGTACATGTTCTGGCAATCGAAATATCATCGCTAAAAAAAAACAAACAACACATCCTCCATTATTTTATTTTATTACTGTTTGTGATTTCATCTGTCTTCAGTGTGGCAAACCTAGCCACTTAGACTATAATTGGAGACTGTGCCTTTAAGGGTTGCCAATAGGTCTGGCGAGATATGCGCTTTACACTTATGTATATGCTAATGTATTTTCTGTATTGCCTGTACTGCTGTTTCCGCCGAATGCAAATGGCGGTTTTGTATGGGGATTTTCTTTCGTTTCACGAACGGCACTTTAGAAAGCCGTTCGTGAACCGAACGCGATACCCCCTAATAGCCCACACACTTAGAGGCGTGTGGCGCTAATTAACCGATTGCAACATTGTTGCAATCAGTTATTAGAGGCTCTCCTGGGTGGCCGTCGTTCGACTACTGACCATGCGGCGGTCGGCCATCTTGGATCCTTTGTTCCTCAGCGGGACCAAGTTGTTGAACGCATAGTATTACCAATAGCTATTCGACGGCACGAACCCTGCTGAGCCTCCAGGACGTTCGGGAGTTTCAGGATCATGTTCACTAGAAGTAATCGGTTCTTTTCGTATGTTTTAAAAGAAATGTGTTTTCTGTGCGGCGTTCGGTTATTTTAGCTGGGATCTGAGCGGCAATCTCACGAATGATGCGCTCAGACCCCAGCTATCTACCGAACGTCCGTTCGTGTAAATCCACCGTGTATTTAACCAGTTATGTATTTTTGTATAAATTGTCGGTTCTGCTGCACGAGGGGATAATCCCCTTAACGGTGCATTCTGGGAGGATGATCCCTCTCGTGCAGCGGTGCCTGATGGGAGAAATATGTTGTCGTGTAAGTCCCCCATGTAGTCCCCTCTGGGAGTGCCCCTGGGGAGGGACTCAGGAAACCCCTTGCATGGGGACTTGTATAAATTGTCCTGCCGATTAAAAGGATTTCAGTTGACTCCCAAAACTGTGTCTCGTCCGGTTATTGGGAGGTTGGGGATATTGCCTTGTTGTTTTCAGCACTTGACTGTGGATTCGTTTCTGAACCAGCGGAATTCGTGGATTTATTATTGGCGTTCCGCTACAATTGGTGGCAAGCGACGGGATCCAACTCTACAGCCGAATACAGCGCATTCGAATAAAAGGAACAACCGAACGGAAAGGCAATTCGCATGAAACAAGCAGACGAAAGCGAGCAGTGAATGGGGACGGATTACACTGCGTTAAAGAGGCAGACGCTAAAGGAACTGCTGGAGGCTAGAGGGAAAAGCGCTAGCAACAAATCGAAAGCAGTGCTAATTGCAGAGCTGATGGAGGGCGACCAAGTGCACAGCAGTCCACCCCCACCTGCCAGGGAGGAAACCCCGTACCAGAGGGAACTGAGAACCCGGTTAGAATTTGTACCCCAGCCAGTAACCCTGGACATCCTGACTGTACTAATGGCCGACGTCCAGGACTACATTATGGCACAGCAGCACCAGAGGTCACCATCCAGGGCAGAATCCATCGCCAACTCATTCTGCCCTCCAACAAAGCAGAAAATACCGTACCAGGCATTTAAAGCATTCTGCGAGGAGAAGGATGAGATAGACGGATACCTGCAGGATTTCGAGAGGTTATGCGACCTACACGACCTGGAACCGGCAATGTGGGTACCCCTACTGGCAAGCAAATTGGCGGGACGAGCAGCAGAGGCTTACCGCGCTGTGCCCAGAGAGGACAGCAAGGACTATTTTAAAGTAAAAAGGGCAATCCTAGAAAGATATGCCATAACCCCAGAGGCATACCGGCGGAAATTTCGGGGATTGAAAAAGCCCGAAAGAGATTCCCACGCAGAATGGGCGCATAAGCTGGACCAAGCTTCACAAGGGTGGATTCAGGCAAGTCAAGCCACCACCATGGAGGAACTGCGCCAACTCATCTTGCTGGAGCAATTCTTCAACGGTCTGTCACCAGAGGCACAGGAGTGGGTAAGGGACAGAAAACCTCTCACCCTCACAGCAGCCGCCCGATTGGCAGACGAACACTTTGATGCCCGGAGGCACCACGGGCTCACCAACAGGGGTCCCCTAAGACCGCCAATACAACACCACCCAGCCAGCCCCACACCCGCCAACTCTACTCCATTCAGGCCACCACCAGGAAACCCCCCACCGCCAGCCCGCTACAATGGCAGGGCCAACATACAATGCCATACCTGCCGGCAGTGGGGGCATATGTCCCGGGAGTGCACCCAGAATCGGAGCAGGCAGGCGTGGAACCAGGTATGGCAAAACTCCGCTCCAAGGGCGGCGGCCCATTTTTACCACACAGAACCTGACCACTCGGAGCTGGCAAGTCTACAAACTGAGGAACCATTGGGGGTTCTGTATGAAGTGATGTCTGTGCAAGCCACGGACAACCGGCAGCATCACCGCCAAGTTGTGATTGTGGGAGGGAAAGAAGTGCAGGGGCTGTGGGACTCGGGAGCCACCTTGACCCTAGTGGCCCCCCATTTAATTCCAGATGCGGCCCACACTGGCGGATCAGTGGCGGTCCGGGTAGCAGGGGGAGCCATGTACCGGTTACCCACGGCCAAGGTGCATTTGAACTGGGGTGCTGGGGAGGGGGTTGTGGAAGTGGCCATAATGAAGAAATTACCGGCCGATGTTGTTTTGGGGAATGACTTGGGCCAGATGACTTCTGCTTTTCTACCCCAGGCCCCTTCACAAGAGGCGCATCCGGTAACCACCCGGCAACAGGCTCGCACCACGGCATCTCCCGCACACTCTGAGGCGCAGGTAAGACACCATGACCCCCCCTTGACAGACATGACTTGGGACACCCCGACCACTTTTGAAGCTGAGGTTCAGACTGACCCCACACTGCAGGTGTACCGAGATAGGGTAGACACGGACCAGGTGGGGCGGGAGGGAGAACGGTACGTGTGGGAAAAGAAGTTACTGTACCGGGTGGCAGAAAGGGCAATAGGCAATTCTGTGACGCTCCAAACCAAACAGCTGGTAGTGCCCCAGAAGTATAGGCAGGAGTTACTTAGAATAGCCCATGATATCCCTCTGTCTGGCCATTTAGGAATGACCCGGACCCGGTATCGCTTAACGCACGCTTTCTTTTGGCCCGGGATTTCTAAAGACGTGAGGCAATATTGTACCTCCTGTGATGTGTGCCAGAGGGTAGGCAAAAGGGGGGATCGCCACAAGGCAAAACTATGTCCCCTACCTATAATTGAGGAACCGTTCAGCCGTGTAGCAGTAGATATAGTAGGGCCCCTACCAAAACCCAGCCCCTCTGGGAAACGGTATATCCTGACCGTGGTGGATTACGCCACCCGGTACCCCGAGGCGATTGCCCTAACTAATATACACGCTGAGACCGTAGCCGAAGCCTTGATGAAGATATTCTCCCGAGTAGGGTTCCCACAGGAAATGGTCTCCGATAGGGGGACCCAATTCACAGCTGAGGTTACTCAGCAGTTATGGAGGATATTTGGCATTAAGCCGATCATTAACTCCGCATACCACCCGCAATCCAATGGATTATGTGAGAGATTCAACGGTACCCTAAAACAGATGCTCCGGACATTCGGAGAGACCCATAAGGACTGGGAACGATTCCTTCCCCATCTGTTGTTTGCGTACAGAGAGGTACCCCAAGAGTCTACGGGTTTCTCCCCATTTGAACTGTTGTTTGGGAGAAGGGTCCGGGGACCGTTGGATCTCATTAGAGAACATTGGGAGGGAGAGAGCAGCGCAGATGGGACCCCTATTGTACCATACGTGCTGGCGTTCCGGGATCGCCTGGAGGAATTGACCCAGGCAGTGCGCACCAACCTCCAGGCCGCCCAACAACGGCAGCGTCGTTGGTATGACAGAGGGGCCAGAGACCGTAGTTTTCAAGTGGGACAGAAGGTGCTAATCCTCAAACCTGTCCGCACCGATAAACTGCAGGCCGTCTGGCAGGGCCCATACCAGGTGGTAGAGCAGAGATGCGGCACCACCTATGTGATCGGCCCGTGCTCCGGAGTAGGGAAGAGACACATGCTCCATGTGAATATGCTCAAACCCTACCACGAGCGAACTGAGGACGTGGCAGCTATCTGCACGCCCGCCTCAGAAGATCAGGAGAACTTGCCTCTCCCAGATCTATTAGAGCAGGAGGAGCAGAAGGAACCCTCCCAGGGGGTTCAGCTGGGGGAGCGGCTAAGTCCTCAAGAGCGTACCCAGGTACAAGAATTGATAGCGGCCAAGAGTGCCACCTTTTCTAACTTACCTGGGTACACGCCCCTAGCCACTCACCGAGTAGAAACCCCGGGACAGCTTCCCATGCGACAAACCCCATATCGGATTCCTGAATCCGTGCGGGAACATATGAGGAAAGAGATTGAGGAGATGTTGCAGTTGGGGGTTATCGAACATTCAGATAGCCCCTGGGCATCGCCGGTAGTCCTGGTTCCCAAGAAAGATGGTACCACCCGGTTCTGCGTGGACTACCGGAGGTTGAACGACAAAACTGTGTCGGACGCCTACCCGATGCCTCGGATAGACGAACTGCTTGATAGGATGGCCAGGGGTCAGTATCTCACTACCATAGATTTGTGTAAGGGATACTGGCAAATTCCACTAGCCGAGGACGCCATCCCTAAGTCGGCGTTTGTCACCCCGTTTGGCTTGTACCAATTTCGAGTCATGCCATTCGGGATGAAGAACGCCCCCGCGACATTCCAGCGGATGGTGGATCGGCTACTGGACGGGTTCCAGGACTATGCGTGTGCATACCTGGACGATATTGCCATCTACAGTCAGACCTGGTCGGAGCACCTACAACACATAGGGGCGGTAATAGATCGGATCCGAGAGGCAGGGCTTACCTTGAAACCCAGCAAATGCCACATAGGGATGGCAGAGGTCCAGTACTTAGGACACCGGGTTGGTAGCGGGCAGCAGAAGCCTGAGCCCGCAAAGATTGAAGCTGTAGCCCAGTGGCCTACCCCTAGGACCAAAACCCAATTCCTTGCTTTCCTAGGTACCGCAGGGTATTACAGAAAATTTGTGCCAAATTACAGTGCTCTGGCCAAACCCCTGACTGATTTGACGAAGAAAAACCTGCCCAGGCAGGTCGTCTGGGCCCCAGAGTGTGAACAGGCATTCAACCAACTGAAGACGGCTCTGACCAATGCCCCTGTACTGGCTGCTCCTGATCCAACAAAACGTTTTCTTGTTCACACAGACGCCTCGATGTTTGGATTGGGAGCAGTACTGAGCCAGGTCGGAGCCGATGGCGGAGAACACCCCGTAGCATACTTGAGTCGGAAATTGTTACCCCGAGAGGTGAGCTACGCCGCCATAGAAAAAGAATGCCTGGCCGTGGTGTGGGCCCTGAAAAAGTTACAGCCATATCTCTATGGGCAACCCTTTTCTTTGCTCACAGATCACAACCCGTTGGTGTGGCTAAACCGTGTGGCTGGAGACAATGCCAGGCTGCTGCGCTGGAGTTTGGCGCTGCAGCCCTTTGACTTTACAATTCATTATCGCCCAGGGAAACAAAACGGTAACGCCGACGGGTTGTCCAGACAAACAGACCTTGAGAAATGATCTGTGAGCACTCCTCCGGACATCCCCAAGCCGATCCGTTGGGATCAGACTGTGTATGCCGGCTTGGTTCTGGGGGAGCATTGTGGCAAACCTAGCCACTTAGACTATAATTGGAGACTGTGCCTTTAAGGGTTGCCAATAGGTCTGGCGAGATATGCGCTTTACACTTATGTATATGCTAATGTATTTTCTGTATTGCCTGTACTGCTGTTTCCGCCGAATGCAAATGGCGGTTTTGTATGGGGATTTTCTTTCGTTTCACGAACGGCACTTTAGAAAGCCGTTCGTGAACCGAACGCGATACCCCCTAATAGCCCACACACTTAGAGGCGTGTGGCGCTAATTAACCGATTGAAACATTGTTGCAATCGGTTATTAGAGGCTCTCCTGGGTGGCCGTCGTTCGACTACCGACCATGCGGCGGTCGGCCATCTTGGATCCTTTGTTCCTCAGCGGGACCAAGTTGTCGAACGCATAGTATTACCAATAGCTATTCGACGGCACGAACCCCGCTGAGCCTCCAGGACGTTCGGGAGTTTCAGGATCATGTTCACTAGAAGTAATCGGTTCTTTTCGTATGTTTTAAAAGAAATGTGTTTTCTGTGCGGCGTTCGGTTATTTTAGCTGGGATCTGAGCGGCAATCTCACGAATGATGCGCTCAGACCCCAGCTATCTACCGAACGTCCGTTCGTGTAAATCCACCGTGTATTTAACCAGTTATGTATTTTTGTATAAATTGTCGGTTCTGCTGCACGAGGGGATAATCCCCTTAACGGTGCATTCTGGGAGGATGATCCCTCTCGTGCAGCGGTGCCTGATGGGAAAAATATGTTGTCGTGTAAGTCCCCCATGTAGTCCCCTCTGGGAGTGCCCCTGGGGAGGGACTCAGGAAACCCCTTGCATGGGGACTTGTATAAATTGTCCTGCCGATTAAAAGGATTTCAGTTGACTCCCAAAACTGTGTCTCGTCCGGTTATTGGGAGGTTGGGGATATTGCCTTGTTGTTTTCAGCACTTGACTGTGGATTCGTTTCTGAACCAGCGGAATTCGTGGATTTATTATTGGCGTTCCGCTACATTCAGTATTTAAAAAATCTTCGAACTTTTAATGTTACAAACTCCTGACTTGGTTTTTACTGTGACTATTGAAAATCCCCCAAACTTTCTCAAAATTCCATCATTCCGCTTCAACAAAGTAAAACATAACTGCCAGTATTTTGACCATCTTGCCCTTGTCTGCTCATGTCTTCTTCCTGCAAAGTCTGCATGGACATCCGATTGACCAACACTTTGTTTTCAATGTTCAAATACTTCACTACAAATCCCTCCAGAACCCAAGCATCAATGTATTCTTTGTTTTGCCTAAGCATAGACATCATCCTGCACCCTATCAGATATATTACAAATAGTGATGTCCCGAACGGTTCGCCGAACGGTTCGCCACGAACGGTTCACCGCGGACTCATCATTGAGTAAACTTTGACCCTGTACCTCACAGTCAGCAGACACATTCCAGCCAATCAGCAGCAGACCCTCCCTCCCAGACCCTCCCACCTCCTGGACAGCTCACTAAGAATGCAGCTTCACAATGAATGTAAAATGGATGCTGTCCAGGAGGTGGGAGGGTCTGGGAGGGAGGGTCTGCTGCTGATTGGCTGGAATGTTTCGGCTGACTGTGAGGTACAGGGTCAAAGTTTACTCAATGATGAGTCTGCGGCGAACCGTTCGTGGCGAACCGTTCGGGACATCACTAATGACAAATTGAGTTTCATTCTGCTTGGTTGTACGTTCTGTGTGCTATGTTCATTTTTATAATGTTTTTGTGCTCTCTTTATATACTGTAATTGAAAGGACAAGTTCAAGTTGGGGGAGGAAGCCTTGGAGGAAAGTGTCACCCATCAACATAGAGTGCAAAAAGTTAGGAGATGTCATCAGATACAGTCTGACTAGTAGAGAATTGTCTGAATGTCCCAGACAAGGATTAAGATCCCATAGGGTTCTAGGAAGGTTACCAGTTTGATCCTTCATTCATTCTTCACATAGCATGGTTAATGAGGACATGCAAATTTATGGTTCCTGGGCCCCTGTCTAACCTTTGGGCCATAGGCGGCTACTTAGAGTCACCTTACATTATCATACTGCAAGGGCCAGGAAACAGAAATATAGGAATGGCAATGCTACGAAACTGTTATAGAAAGCACTGGCTGTCGTATGATTATCTATGACAATGATAACAATTGCGCTCCAGATATTTGTGCTGGAACAACAAATCCAATCCATAGAGGCCTCACCTAACAACTTGCAGGATTTAAAGGACCACTCCACAACCCTAAAGCACTACAGCGGGGTGAAGTGCTTTATGGGTGAGGAGTATCCCAGTTTAACCCCATTTTATAGAAGTGCTGATTTCTATGAGAAATAAGCATTTTTATAAATTAACTAGGGAACACCTCCTGGCTGGCATGCTCTACTTCAGTACACTCACTCAGACCAGCTCCTCCAAAACTCAGAGCAGATGAGCGCGCATGCACGAGCTGTGTGTGCGTGCACATTTGCACCACTTCAAGGCTTATCAATGAGAAGGTTCTGATTGCTATTTCCCTGTGAAGTGACTGAAAGTCTCTTCCAGTAAAAAAAAGGGCAGGGCTTGCTAAGTTCATAAAATCTGCAGCCTTTGCAAGCTATTTTAACATATAACCCCAATATATACATGCATGAAAAAATAATACATGTATTCATTGGCGCTATACCTACTAAACAGTGTTTATTTATTTATTTGCCCATTTGGGCAGTGCAGTGTTCCTTTAAAAGATCTGCTTATGTCTTTGTGCCGGATACCACAGGACACGGTTAGAGGTCTTGTGGAGTCCATGCCTCGATGCATCAGAGCTGTTTTAGCAGCACGAGGGGGACTTACGTGATATTAGGCAGGTGGTTTTAATGTTGTGGCTGATCAGTGTCTATATGAGGATAGCACAGTTGGAAGAATTATCAAATTGTGCTGTGTTGCATATTTTTTTCTGCCTGTAAGGGTTATTCACTAAAGGGAAAATTGCAGGGACTTCAAAGTGGATTTTAAGTTTAAGGCAAATATAGCTGAAACAGAAAAATTCTCCCAGTCAGCTGTGCTTCAGTTTGGCTACTTTGACCGTAAATTTTAAATTCACTTAGAATTTACTGCAATTCTCACATTAGTACACAGCCCTGTAACCACCGAATATGCCTTTTTTGTTTTATTTTTGAAATTAATATAATTCACTGTATATTGCATTAAGTCTGAAGCAGGCTCATGCGTTGACCACTGCAGAAGTTACCAAGT
Organism: Pelobates cultripes; assembly: GCA_933207985.1. NCBI lineage: Eukaryota > Metazoa > Chordata > Amphibia > Anura > Pelobatidae > Pelobates > Pelobates cultripes. The sequence continues at coordinate 133,309,802 of OW240918.1, read as the reverse complement.
GGTTTCCTGTGGTTTAGAGCTTCGTCCGGTGGAGCTGGTTACTAAATTATATTTTATCTGCAACAGATGTTTCATAAACGTGCGGTGTAGAAGTTTTTTATGCAACTGTCAGAGCAACCTAAGAATAACGTGGTTCTGAAACCTTAAATCATATAGATCTAAAACCGTATGTTGGATTTTCCCTTAAGCTTCAGAGCGAAACGAAGAGCCCGTTGATGTCCTACAGACGAGCTGTGAATGTCACTGGCTGTATGTACGTTGACTTCCGTGACGTTGCATGACAAGAAGAAAGCAGCTGTTCCTTCTGAGAGCATGTTTAGGCTGAGCTGAAACTGTGCTATAGATAGATTCACATGTGCAACCACTGGTCGTCTGCCATGTTTATTCCACCATCCAGACGGAAAACGGTGAGTCTAATCTCCCTTGGTATTGATAGGACTGAAGCCCTAATAAGTAATGTCTCTCGTTCAGTGTCTTTGTTTTCAGATTTCTTTTTCTCTTGTCTGCACTTTTGTATCTGACTAGCAAAACTGCCCTTCATTCTCTTTGCCCCAACACCACATAAATATTGTTTGTAAGATTATTGAGATTGTACACAAGCTTCCTATTAATTTATGTAATCAGATAACATTTGAAAACATTTTCTGAGCAAAACACAAGCAATCTTCCAGATAGCAAACGTTTGAATGAAATAGTTTATATATGAACTAGACTAAACTCTTAGTTGGTGTGAGAACGTAGATTTTAAAGGACACTCCAGACACCTACAACACTTCGGTTTGCTGAAGTGCTTTATGTGTGAAGACTGTGCAGGATTCAATAGAAATTTACAAAACAAATTAACGTTGTTACACCTCCTTGGCTGTCACTCGCGCAGCTGAGCCTGTTACTTCCTGGTCTCCTGGTTGAGCTAAACTCAAGAGGCAGCAATAGTCCAGATCACCTGCCTTGCAGAGACCTCTCATTGAGCTCCAGTGGGAAGTCTCTGATTGGACAACCAGAGAATGTCTGGGCAGAGTAAGAAGGGAAGGACTTGCAAAGGGAACTGCAGTGCTTAGAATGTTTCGTTAATTCAGCTCATTCTCAAGCTGAATGAAGGGCAGCAGCTGAAATCCAAGACTGTAACCTAAACTAATGTTGTGCAGCTCTGGGACATCACTGCGTGCTCAAACATAATTTTTCCTTTACTGTCTTTCCAAGAATGCATGATCACCCATGCGCTACTTGCCATGGTACCACATTGAGCAACATCTGAACACATGATTGCTTTGCTTAGCTGGTGTGTCGTTACACCCACTGGTTTTATGAGAAAGTGTTAACATTATATCTGCACGCCTCCTTAGACAAATGAACGCTAATAATATTCAGAGACCACCCATTCCTCATGGACAGTCACCGTCCAAAATACCATCCTCTATAATTTCATACACATTCCCTCTCCCTTTGTACCCCAAGTCCTCTGCATTATTTTCCTCCTGAACCATGCACAGCTCACTCTAACTCCCACTTTCTCAGCCATGCGTATCATGATAACCTAGGCGTCTGATTTTTTTAAGACTGTTTTCTTTGGGCTGTTATTGAGTGACACTGTTGCTTCATGTGAACGTCAGCTAGTTGGATCATTCATCCTCCGCCCCCCATGTGGCCATTGTGTGAGCTGATAGAAAGGCTAGTGGTATCAGCATTTCTATTGCTTACATTTAGGACATTGCTCTAAATTGTGCTGATGTTGAGGGCACACCCACGCTATAATTACTAACATAAACAAGGCTTGAAGATTAACATTATCTAATCCTGCTTGGTGCCAAATGTTAAGAGGGAGCTCAATGACTGGACTGCCAGACGTCGCATACCACTGGCACCTTATATGCACTCTTCAGAGCTACCATTGGGTTAACTTTATTAATTGTTGGATACTGGCTGTTGCAGCGGCGCCGCCATCAGACATGGCTTGGGAACAACCGTCTGCTCCTGCCTCCTGCAATACTGCTGCATTACATCAAGGGTAATTCACAATTGTATCAGTTTGAAAGAAAGGATGCAAAGAAAAAGGAAATAAGAAAAAGACAGACAGATTGATTCTAAATGCCTTTATTTCAGACTCCTTTACCGCAAGGCTCCCATCTGCTTGCAGACGAGCAATTTTCCTGTGGTTAAAACTCAGTCAATGTGAACAGATAAAGGTGTTTTTTTTTTCTTATCGCAAACAAGCAATGAGCTGTGCTGAGTTGACAAACCCATTTGCAAAAATGTTGAGTTGGAAGAAAATTCACGTAATATGCAATTAGAGATCTGTGCCGTTCAAACTTTGAACTCAGCACATCCCAATATTTACTGATCAAACTCCCAAATCTTTACCAGAATACCCTGGGGCATATAAAAACAAGAAACAATTGAAAAAAAAATAGAAACTAGAAGCCCCTTTAGTAAATGTTTTTTGATAACATTAGACGACGTCTTGAAAGAACAACAGAGAAAGCTGTAATTATGGGAACTCACCAGTCACTCCGCAATCACGGCCACCAGGAAAACAGGGGTCACTTTTAAGGGAGGCTGAGTTTCTGTGTTCCCAAACGTCTGCACCCCATTGATCCATATTCTTACACCAGTGCAATTTGTGAGATCTGGCCAAAGAAATCTAATTGATCTTATCATCTCGCAAACTTTCACCCCTCTGTGAAAATCTTGTTAGCCAACTTACCCGATTAGCCCCCCCCCCCCCATAAATGAATAATGTCCTGTTAATGGAATGCTAAACCAGGATAAGGACAGGTGAGGCGATAATGACAAAAGATTTGCCCTCAAAAGGCACAACAAGCCACAAATCTTTGCTACATTAAACTAAATCGTAAATCAGGCAACGAGAATCAGGTAGCTAGCGGCTTTTTAAAGATGTGGCAAAAATAAAATTAATTGGACAATAAACTTATATGTGGAAATATCCCCTTTGTAATACTGTACAAACAAAAAAGGAATATTACAACATATATAAAAAGTGTCTGCTATGTTGAGAGTGTATAGCTGTGTTAATGTTCCGTTACGTCTAGTTGTATGATAATAACAATAAGGATTAGCATTTCTGTTTCGTATCCTTACTGTGCTGAAAATTTACAGAGTTTACAAATTTTAGGACAAATTATCTGAAATTAAAACTTAATGGGCATAGCGAAGTTTTCCAGTTTAATTTTTTTGTCTTAAAATTTGAAAATCACATGAAATGCGCTTGAAATTCTCTGCAATTCACACATTAGTGAATAACTCTGCATGTGCGTCTTATATTGTAGTCTGCCTGGTGTTTGTACATGTGAATGCACTGTCTATGCCTTGATTATGCCCAGGAAGTTTGAACAAAAGGCTCCATTCACAGAGCTTGTAAGAAGAGTGGGAGTGTACAGAAATAAATATTCAATGCATCCGCAAACCACATGGGGTTTATGTAACAGTACACCACTTAATTCTCTTTTTTTAACCTTTTCAATGTCAGAGGTGAAGCGAGATGTTGTAGGCAGGATTTGTGGTATTGATAGGGTTAAAGGTACTCTCCAGTGCCAGAAAACATATCCGTTTTCCTGGCACTGCAGGACCCTGCAGTGCCCATCTCCCTCCCACCCCCCATCCCAAGTTGCTGAGGGGGTTAAAACCCCTTCAGTGACTTACCTGAATCCAGCGCTGATGTCCCTCGGTGCTGGGTCAGGCTCAGCCCACGCTCCCCTGACCGGCAGGGGAGACCTAATGCACATGCGCGGCAATGGCTGCGCACGCACATTAGACCTCCCCATAGGAAAGAATTTTTGCTATGGGGATTCCGGTGACGCTGGAGGTCCTCATACATAGCGTGAGGACGTCCAGTGTCGTTTAAAACACTTTTCGTGTTCTGAGAACACGGAAGTCTCTCTAGTGGCTGTTTGATAGACAGCCACTAGAGGAGAACTTAACCCTGCCAGGTAATTATTGCAGTTTATAAAAACTGCAATAATTACACTTGCAGGGTTAAGGGTGGTGGGAGTTGACACCCAGACCACTCCAATGGGCAAAAGTGGTCTGGGTGCCTGGAGTGTCCATTTTAGGGTTGTAGAGTGTAATACAAAACTATAGTTTGCAAATTTAATGGCAAACTAACCAAACTGCAAATATAGGTCATTTGAAGAATATTCTTCAGTTTTACTTTTGTACCTTAAAATTTACAATTCGTTTGACAATCAGTTTTCCATAATTCACAGTTTTGTGAAAAATATCCACTGGCAGTATTTCTTTACCGCAATAAATTATACAATTAAAAAAGAAAGAGACATAACTTTAGGAATTTATGTACTTGTAAGTGAATAATAGTTCTTTTTGTAACCTGACAATTTTAGCCTTATTATTGCATACATTGGCTTTACATTCACCCTGTTTAGTGTACATGATCCTACTGTTACTGTGTCTAGGTTCAATTAAGATTCTAGATTCCTATATTTTGTAATCTGAATCTGTCAAACTGTATTCACTACAGGTAAAAGGAAATTCAATATAACTAAAGCTACCTTCTAAACTTGAACAGCTTCTATGATTGCATTTATTTATGATGCACGTACATACACTACAGGGCATTTTTTCACGTGTTCACTTAAATCAAAGTAAATAATAGGAAAAAAATATTCTTAAAGGCACACTGAAAATGTGTAAACAATATTTTTTGGTTTTTCTTTTGTTTTAGAGTGCAGACACGGGTTGTAACAATCCTTAATATTTCCAAAATGTGTGCCTTGTATACAACAGGTGTCCTAAATTTATTTACAAAAAATCATGGGACACTGGATTTAAAGCAGAGTTTTTTCGTTGCCGTATGTTACTCTGCCTTTAAGGCATGCTTAGAGGCAAAGGTTCCAACCGAAGGATACATTCCCACACACCAGTTATCCCTAAAGATTCCTGTATGATATGAGCTGTCACTTGCTGGCTTCCCCATATGTTGAGAGGTAATGTGTAGGCCTCCGGAGCTTGCCAGCACAGATGGGGGTGACTCAACTGTAGACAGATTTGGACGCAAGCCTCCGGAAGGAAGCATGAGAAAGAATAAGATTCTTTCTGGAGTTTGCTATGTGTTGTTGGCTGTGTATATTCCTCATAGCAGCTTCCTAGACAAGGCGTTGCGGACAGGAGGCTGGGAACCGTGCCAGGCTGGTCTCAGATTCCTGGTAGACTCCGGGCCTAATTGGGCATCTGGTTAATCTGACGGAAGCCAATGGGCAGTGGGGACCATTCATTACAGAATAGAGACAGAGGAAATGGCCCAGGTGGGAGCTACAAAGATCAGGACAAATAGCTTGTGTAAAAAATAAAAAAAAATAAAAAACATTCCAATTAAAAATCATTGACATCACACATTTATTCCCAGTGCCACAGTAGGATTTCTGATCTCCTCATCCCAAAGCAGTGGTCACCGTGAATTAACTAGTTTGCTTATTTTACTTGCTAGGAACCTTTAGAGCAAAATGTTATGTCTTATTTTGTGTATGACTAGACGAAGAATATGCGTGGGAGGTTTTCACTAAGCTGTTAACCCCCGGCACTTTATGCCCTATTTATGGACATTTTTCCAATATTTTCCACTGTTCAGCAAAAAAAATGTTTCCCTCGTACTAAATATAGCATTATAAGCTTTGTTATTAATGAATGGGTGGAAAGTTCTAGTTATTTCATTGGCCAAAGGGTAGTCATTCTTTTTCTGTGCTAGACAAAATTTGCATAGGCTGCAAAGGTTGAAAACTGCTAAGAGAGATTGATGGCACGTTTTTGCAGGCTGGTTTTCCCTAGTCTCTATTTTTGTATATTTTTGGTGCAATCATGCAGATTACTTCACTTTTGAAACTTAAACACCAGAATTGTTGGCAAAATCCCACAGAGCAGGATTGAATGGAACACTATAATGTCAGGAATAGAATCATGTATTCCTGACACTATAGTGCAGGCTTCCCCAAACTCCGGCCCTCCTGATGTTGCTGAACTACAACTCCCATGATTTTCAGCCTATCCATTTCATTCATAGAATCATGGGAGTTGTAGTTGGGCAACATCTGGAGGGCCGCAGTTTGGGGAAGCCTGCTATAGTGTTTAACTATTAAGGTTACCAGACCCCCTTTAATCGCATGGGTAAGGGGAGTTTGCTTTTCTTTTATCCCGCGCTGCACCGGTCTTGCCACAGTTGGCCTTGTCTGGTCCCACCTCCATGGCTGAGATCATCAGTCTTGACGACCTCAGCCAATCCAATACTTTCCCATAGGACACTATAGACACTAGAACTACTACATTAAGCTGTGGTGGTTCTGGTGACCCTAGTGTCCCTTTAAGCTCATATAGGTTTGGAAGATGCCGGAGAATAATGTAAAAGTTTCACTGTGACAAAACTGATAGAAATTCAGCAGGATATGAAAGGAAACGTGATCTGATAGTTGAAGATGTGGTAGGAACTAATTTAAGAACAGTCAATATAAAAAAATTGTAAATACTGCAACATATTTTAATAACGTTTTTAGATACTATACCAAAATCATCGAGGATACCTCAAAAACTATATATTTGTTTAAAAGCTGAAATGTGGGACAATGTTTTACATCAGTTTCAACAGCCTTCCTTTGTTCTTCCTACTGCAGCCCTAGGCCCTTGATCTCATGCACCATGTCACCAAGTAGATTATAACACCAACTAGATGATGTCACTTGCCAAAAAGGGTTTGAGAAGGACAGCACAGTGCCTGATCAATATTACAATTTCTAGTGGTTTTGCTAAGATATAGGCTAGCACAAGCTAATTTGTGTTATCCGAAGGAGGACATGTAAGGAAAGATTCTGTGGGTTAAAGGTCAATGGACATAACAACATTTCAGAACTTGACTTTGTTATATACAGGACTGAAAATGTTGCTTTGATAGATTTTGATTTTAAGGAAGGAGAGATTAAAAGGATTATTAACTAAACTTAACATTGTCTGGAATTCACCAGGAAAATGTTTATATTTCTAAAAAAAAAAAAATCCAACCCACCTTTATTACATGCTCAGCTATTTGTGCCTAGATTTTGCAATTTTCTGGTCATTCCCAGACAATTTGCAATTTAACGAATAACCCTGGAAAATCTGTTCTTTGTCCATTTACCGATTTACATATTCCATGCGTTTGGCTTATTTACTAAGCAAGGAATTAAAGGGACACTTCAAATACTTAAAGCACATCAGGTTTAGAGAGTGTCCTTTTTTTCATTTTACAAAAAAATGCAAATTTTAATAAAAATTTTCACTTCTATAAATTAACCTTGCTACACGCCCCTGGCTGTCAATCAGATAACCAGTCCTTTTACTTCCTGGTTTGGTTATCTCAGTGGAGCTAAACTCAAGAGGCAGCAATTGCCCAGAGCATCTGCCTTGCAAAGACTTCTCATTGAGCTGCATTGGGAGGTACGTGATTGGACAGGCACAAAAAGTCTGGGCGGGGTTAGAAGAGGAGGGCTTGCAAAGGCTGCAGACAAGAGATCTACAACTTTCACAAACTGTTTATAGATATATATCAGTGAAGAAAATACAATACTAATTGCATGCATGTTTTCTTTGGAGTTGTATCTACTACATAGTGTTGTTGTTTTTATGGGCAGGGCAGTGTCCCTTTAATAATTGACAAGGTACTTGCAGAATTTAGGCTAAAATTACCAAAATTTTAAAATTTGCAAGTGCAACTAAATTTCCAGCTAGTACGAAAAGTGTTGAGATTTTGCTTGGCTTTCCCCCATGATGCTGTGCATTGTGCCAATGAATTTTTATTATAAGTTCAAGATAACGTTCATTTGGCTTGAATCTTCACAAACTAGCTGTGTTTCTGTACTTATATGTGGAATTGACTACTTCCCTGCCATCAAAAGATCTCCCCGAGCATCCCTTTAAAAATTACTCCCTGGTGGTCCGTGGTGCAGCCACACTCCCTTGTAGTTCCTGCGCTCTGTGAGGGAGTTGGAACACAGGAGCCAGGTTTCCTAGCCTGCACTCTGACATCATCACAGAGGACTAGACCAGAAGGCCTGCGGCTGCTCTAGGAGCCCACCGGACCACCAGGTAGCCAACACAACCATCAGGGAATGTCTCTCTGTTCCCTTCCTGCCCAGGAGGTAAGCAGTATGTAATGTGAAAGAAAAGACAATTACAATGTGGGGAGACTCTTTTAACACAGCCTCCACATGTAATGTCCCTCCACACATACACACTAAGCCCCCATATATAATCACCCCCTCAGTCACCCTGCCACAGTCACTGACCCCCCAATCTTGTCACACTCACCACCCCACATCCTGTCACAATCACTCTCACTCACTATCACACTCACCACCCCACATCCTGTCACAATCACTCCCACTCACTATCACATTCACCACCCCACATCCTGACACAATCACTCCCACTCACTATCACACTCACCACCCCACATCCTGACACAATCACTCCCACTCACTATCACACTCACCACCCACATCCTGTCACAATCACTTCCACTCACTATCACACTCACCACCCACATCCTCTCACAATCACTCCCACTCACTATCACACTCACCACCCACATCCTGTCACAACAGCTCCCACTAACTATCACACTCACCACCCCACATCCTGACACAATCACACCCACTCACTATCACACTCACCACCCCACATCCTGACACAATCACTCCCACTCACTATCACACTCACCACCCACATCCTGTCACAATCACTCCCACTCACTATCACACTCACCCCACCCACATTCTCTCACAATCACTCCCACTCACTATCACACTCACCACCCCTCATCCTGTCACAATCACTCCCACTCACTATCACACGCACCACCCCTCATCCTGTCACAATCACTCCCACTAACTATCACACTCACTTCCAGTCTTCTTACACTCACCACCCTCATCCTGTCACAATCACTCCCACTAACTATCACACTCACTTCCAGCCCTCTTACACTCACCACCCCTCATCCTATCACAATAACTCCCACTAACTACCACACTCACCCCCAGCCCTATCACACTCACCACCACACAACCTGTCACAATCATTCCCACTCACTATCACACTCACCACCCCACATCCTGTCACAATCATTCCCACTCACTAACACCCTCACCCCCAGTTCTATCACACTCACCACCCCTCATCCTGTCACAATAACTCCCACTCACTATTACACTCACCCCTGAGGTTGGTCTACAATAAAGTTTGTAAATTTAAAGCCAAAACAACACAGTATGAAAAATTATCCAATTCTACCACTAAGGCATAAATGTTTCTATTCAACTGTCAAAATGCCTCCTAAATTGTGATGTAAAAATTGAGGCAGGGGGTTGGTAGGACTATGGGGGTGTCCCAGTGACTCCACTTTGGTTACTGGTGACAATTAAAACATGTGGCTCTGCCTTAAAAAACGGGCAGGCCATCCAGCGAAGGAGTGTGTCACCGTGGCAACAATGAACACCAGACTGACTGACAGTCTCCTTGGCGGACTAAACCTACTGTGGAATTTACAACATCACAGCCATGATTGACATCTAGGCAACCCGTCATCCTGTCATACTTTACAGATACTCTGTTGCTAGTTAGATCATATTGTCATGGGCATGCCCACCTGTTGGACCGCTCCCACTCTGAACTGCAAAACTGCCAAACATGGCCCATCGGAATCACTGAGCTATACAATTTTATTACATTTTCCCCTAAGCCCTCCCATTGCGACATTATTACATCTCAAACTTTGCTACATCAATTGATTTACCAATATAGATATCTGTTGGTCACCTCGCCCATCACTGTCAATGTGAATCATAGCACACGTTCAACGGTCCTACCTAGGCATACAAAGAAAAAAAACGTCCGCTTGACTACATTATCTGAAAATAAATTATTGCACAATTCCAGCTTGCGATAATCCTTTTAGCAGTGTACACAATGCATTTCTTTGCAGTACAACTTAACAATTGATCAGCGATAAGATAAAGCCAATTGCCCAATCTATTTTGTCCATTTCCTTTGTAAAAAAACAAAAAGAAACCACAGCCTTGTTTAATAATATTCTTTTCTGCCAAAAACTCAAACAAACTTCAGACTGCTAGTTAAATCTCCTGCATTTCAGATTTTTACATTTATATATATATACATTAAAAAAATGATATTGTATATAATTATATATAATAAAACGAGCAGATCATGTTATCATATCCAAGTGTATTAAATAAAACGTAATGCATGGTGTGACTGACAATTTGACGCAGTCCCAGCCTGTCCTAGATTATTGGGAGTTATATCTGTGGACAGCAGACATTTATTCAGTTCCGTTCTAGATATAAATGTTTACATGCGTGTGTGTCATGGAGCTTGGTTATACGGCAAAGCTGGTATATTCTCCCAAATCTGGAATGAACGTAACACATCGCACTAAATGTACACGAAGTAAACCAGAACTTAAAGTATGTTATTCCGAAGTTTTTTTTTTTTCTATCAGGCTGGAAATCTCTATGTCAGCTTAGCATTTCCCTCAGATTCCCAGGCCCCGCTGTTTGACTTTATCATATGACCGCTCGTACAAACTGCTGGCGACAAGGGTTGAGCATCCTGTCACTCTGTTCAGGAAACGTGAAGAAGTGAACAAACTTGATGGATCGTAGTTATGACTTTTATTACAGAGCTGCGTTTCTGAGAGAAAAAAAAAGAATCAGCTCTATTTCTGTCCATGTCCCAAGCGTTCATTCTATCTCTGAATTTATTCTAAAATCTGATTTTAGATCCGCATGTTCCAAAAGTGGAGCAATCACTATGGAAATCGAGTTTTAGTGCTGCTTGCTGCTTTTTTCGAATGTAGAATGGTGCCCCAGACTTTATAAATAAAGCACATGAAGTTTCTTTTGTTGGTGCAGCTCTGACGGGCCACTCATACCTCACAAAATCTCAAATGGACCAAAGTGGGGCACTTTAATAATAGGGGTGTAGGTGGGGGTTTGGCCAAGGGCAGTGTTCTGAGAAATTTTAGGTGACTTACTAATAACAATTTATGCAATTAAAATGTAATTTGGAAGAACAATGTATGTATCTTATTTACACAGACTGATTTATATCTTCCTGTAATATACATCTACCACATATTCTGGGGATGATCCACTAAATATTTAAAAATAAATTTCTACCCAACATGTAATGTAAAACTAAAGCTGGACTTCCTATAAAGGAATACACTACATTCCACAGGGATAATAATAATGACAAGTTACACCTTTATTTGTAAAATTCACTGTACAACTGGCACATACAGGGGGGAGTCCAATCAATAACGTGGTTCATGCATTAACAGCACTTAATCCGATTTATTAAATTTTTTACCAAACTATTTCACCTTTTATACCTGGGGTCTCAACAGGAGGTTCCTAGGGAGAACAAATAGGATTGTGACATCCCCGACGCCTTGATGTCTGTACCTGAACTGGTACTTTAATTAGCGGCCAGAGATCTTGGCATCGGGGCACAAAATACAACATTAGTTCCCGTGCCCACATCCCCACATAACTGGTGCCCCCATGAAGGCTGTATTCGAGCGCCCACTCTGTCAAAAAAGTGCCAGGAACGGATGTGGCTAGCCGATTCTAGATGGCAGTCACAATTTCAGCGGGTCGCGGCTAGCCTCCGATCCGTGACGAAGAGTTCCATGATGCTGGGTGGAAAGTCCCGGTCACTCAAAACAGCAGTGCTTTCTGTAATCTGTGGCAGCTCCTCCAAGTCCAGGGTACCATTGGATGCCTCACCCCCTTTCCTAACTCCCCTCCAAAAAGCGCTCTGTTATGTGGCGGGGAGCAATAGTGATTAGGCTGAGGCTGGGGTTGAGGTGAAGGGCTACCACTCCAGTACAATTCTGGGGTGAGCGACTGGTCTGTCACAAACATATTTTTTCTCATTTTTTTTTTCAATCAACTGGAATTTAAAAATTGGGAGTGTGATTTAGCTAGAAGGCTATGTAAAGTCAGCTGGCAGTTAATTAAACAAAAATAATAAAATACAAATAAAAAACCCTTCCAGAACTGTAAACATAAACAATACCTGGGAACACCGTACCCATCCTATGATTTCTGGATCTGTCTATTCATTCCTCTTCTCACTAGTGGAGTTATTCACTAAAGTGTGATTTAAGAAAAAAAGATTTTTTGAGAATTAGATTTTTGAGAATCTAAAAAACTGAACACATCTTTGACATGGATATTTTTTTTTCCATTTTGACCTAAAATTTTTACTTTTCCTTGATTTCCTAAAAAAAAATAACAATAAATGAAACTATAGTGAGACATTTTATGGCTAGGCTAGATCTATAGAAGACTTCCTCTCCCAAAGAACAGAGTTTTGATGCTGACATTTTATAGTGGTCTGAAAACCTAGATTTTCCAAACCAAACCTGGCAGGTTTACAGAAATCCCATTATTTCACACAAATGTATATTTTTTTGAACAATTAATTAAACAATTGAAATGAAAGCGTCTTTACCTTTACCATGTGTTGCTCTATCACACTGAAAATAAAAATATTAAGTGATGTATTTCAGAGCGGACACACAAATATTTCAAGAGGTATATTGCTAATATCGGTAGGGCAAAAAGGACACAAATTGTAAATCATATAAAGCAAATCCACTGGCAGCCTCCTGTAACATTCTTGCAGATTATGTGATCTGTTGGTTATTATATTAATAATTATGGAATGTCAGGGCATAGAGCTTTTAAAATATCTAGATAATTCGGTGTAACCTTGGTAAGGGAACTGATAGCAGATGGGGATTACTGTGGCGGACAGAGACAAGGCCAGATCTAAGCACACACTTCTCTACCAGTTTCAGACTCCCACTTTCAATCTCTGCCAGTGTCTCAGTGGACTGGTTACCAAAGCAAAGTAGTCTTAAAGGAACATTATAGTTAACAGAACAACTACAGCTTAATGTAGTTGTTCTGGTGTCTATACACTGTCCCTGCAGGCATTTTGCTGTAACCACTGCCTTTACAGTGAAAAGGCAGTGTTAACATTACTGCCTAGGGACACCTTCAGTGGCAGTCACTCAGAGGTACTTCCTATCTCAGTGCTGCACATTGTACATCACTGGCTTTCAGCTTCTCAACGCCTTGCATGGAGGTGGTGAACCTTCTCCAAGAGATAACTAATGCACATGCAGCATTTTGCCACGCATGCGCATTAGTCTCCAAATGCTTTCCTACAGGAAACTCGTGATGGCTGTGAAATAAGCACAGTGAATATATATCAGACGAGTTATATATATCATCACGAGTTACGACTGAGGGGAAACGTGCTTTGTTTATGGAGGATCCCGAAGTATAACAAGATCCTCCATACTCATCACTGTTGTACTCTCACACAAAGGCGAGAGTACAGCACTGACGTTGGTTTTTGGTAGATAAAGGGCCAGGAGCTGAAGAGGTGCCCATGGAAGAAGATGGTGGCTGCGAGGAGCATCTTCAGGTAAGTAAAACTCACTTTTCCCGGCACTCTCTGGCAATCGCACTACCAACAGCAAAGTCACCATCTGGGGTGTTTGCAAAATAGGCACCAACCGCAGAAGGTGACAGAGCCGGTTGAAGCCTTTTCATTAATAGAGAAAGGCTGAGCCTAGTGGGCTTATCTGCTCAAAGCAGACAACGATGACATTGATAATGGGGAAAAGTTAAAAATCAGTAGGGGTCATGGGCGCCTAAGCCTCATTGATTCACAATCACACATAAGAGCTGCTGTGGCTCGAATTCCTGAAAAACTTAATGATAGAACGGTGTCAGAACACTCAGTGCATCACAGTTTGCTGCACATAGGGCTGTGTAGCCGCAGACTGGTCAGTGTCCATGACAACCCCTGTCTACCACCAAAAGCGCCTTTTATAAGGGACATGAGCAACAAAACTGGATCATTTAGCAATGAAAGAAGGTTGCCTGGTCTGATGAGTCGTGTTTTCTTTTAGATCAGGTGGATGTCCAGGTGTGTGTGCATCATTTACCTGGGGAAGAGATAGCAGCAAGATGAACTATGTTAAGAATGTAGGCCGGCGGAGGCAGTGTTATGCTATGGGCAATGTTCTGCTGGGAAACCTTGTGTCCTGGCATTCATGTGGAAGTTATTTTGACACGCACCAACTATCTAGAGATTGTTGCAGACCACATACACCCATTCATAGCAATGGTGTTCCCTGATGGCAGTGACCTCTTTCAGCAGAATAATGCATCCTACCACACTTCAAAAATTGTTCAGTAATGGTTTGAGGAACATGACAAAGAGTTCAAGGTGTTGCCTTGGCCTTCGAGTTACTTAGATCTCAATTCAATTGGGTATCTGTGCGATCCAGGGAGGCCCCACTTTGCAGCTTGCAGCACATAAAGGATCTGCTGCTAACGTCTTGGTGCCAGATCTCACAGGACACGTTCAGAGGTCTTGTGGAGTTCGTGCCTCAATGCATCAGAGTTGTTTTGGTAGCACGAGCAGGACCTACACCATATTAGGCAGGTGGTTTTAATGTTCTGCTCTCAACAGGGGCGTACCTGGAGCATTTGGCACCCGGGGCGGATCCTATATTTGGCATCCCCCACCCCCCTCCTCTTAAAAATGTAAAAAAAAATGTTATGTCTTTATTTTATGTCTTTAGCACTGAGCAGTGTTTTTATTTTTATGTATTTAGCACCAAGCACTGTTTGTGTGTTTGAATGTAAGCATGTTTTTGTATGGAGTATGTGTGAGTGAATGTACGGGTGTGTTTGCACTTATTGGCATTTGAATGCAGGAGTGCATTTTTCTGTAGTGTGGTTTTTGAATATGGTGGTGTGTTTTTATGTAGGGTTGACATTAGGATGCAGGGTTGTATTTGTGTGTAGTGTAGGCGAAATGCTGAGATGTATGCACCTATACATACATACATACATATACACACACTGGCACACATACACAGACACATAGGTACACACACGCAGTTACATAGAAACAGTCATACACAGACAAACACTGGCACATACAAATAGATACAGATAAACACATATAGATAAAAACACACACACATACAGACACAGAGAGAGACACACAGGCACAGACACACATACAGGTAGAGATACACACATACAGACACATTGATACAAGCACAGACACACAAACAGATACACAGACACACACTGACACATACAGATACACATATACCAACACACATACAGATACACAGACACACATGTATAAGTGTGTGTCTGTGTGTGTTTGTATAGTGAATGCAGTTTGTGTGCTTGTATAGTGGATAATGGTGTGAGGGAAGGGGTGATGGTGGGGGGGTGAAGTGAGAGGGAGCTCAGGAGGGGGGGTGAGGATGAGAGTGAGGGGTGATTGTGAGAGGGGGGTGATGAAGAGAGAGGGGGTAATGCAGGGGGGACTAAAAAATTATCTGAAATCCCTGGTGGTCCAGTGGGGGCTGCCTGGTGGTCCGGTGTCCATCATTTCCGGTCTGCAGACCGGAAATGATGGCCACCGGACCACCAGGCAACCCCCACTGGACCACCAGGGATTTCAGGTAATTTTTTAGTCCCCCCTGCATCACCCCCCTCTCCTCATCACTCCCCCCCTCCTCATCACTCCCCCCTCACAATCACCCCTCCTCATCAGCCCCCTCTCACAATCACCCCCCCTCCCTCTCACAATCACCCCCCAATTCTCATCACCCCTCCTCATCACCCCTCTCCTACACAATCACCCTCCTCATCACCCCCTCCTCATCACCCCTCTCCTCATCACCCCCTCTCCTCATCACCCCGCCTCTCCTCATCACCCCCCCCCCCTCAACTACAGTTGAGTGTTTAGTGAATAATCTTTTTTCTTTAACCCATCAGGAAAAATTTCACAATTGTAATTTTTTATTTATTTTGAGTTTGTGAAACTTCCCATTGTAAAACAGAGATTGCATTAGTCGATTCATCAGGATACGTCATCGTATTTGCACTTTTTACCTTCCTTTTCTTCTGTTAATGTAACAAGTGTCTTACTCTTTTAGGAGTAGTTTACTAAAACAGGGTGTGGAAAGAATTGATAAAAGCACTACAAACTTGGGCCAAAACAGACAAAATCCTTAAACCCAACAATTTTATCAGGTTAGTTAATTTGATTTGCAATTTCCTAATGAATTGTCCACATTAATGCATAATATGAGCCTCTTGTCTGCTGTAAAATGTGAGAATTTTTACCCCAATATTTAACATTTAAGAGCTTTTTGAATAAACAGGTTGGTATCACAACCTTTTATGAGTGTCACATTTGAAAGAGCTTACAGTCTGGTACGGAGTGATACTCTGTATTACAGTCGGATACTGAGTGATACTCTGTATTACAGCCTGGTACGGAGTGTTACTCTGTATTACAGCCTGGTACGGAGTATTACTCAATATTACAGCCTGGTACTGAGTGTTACTCTGTATTACAGCCTGGTACAGAGTATTACTCAATATTACAGCCTGGTACGGAGTGTTACTCTATATTACAGCCTGGTACTGAGTGTTAGTCTGTATTACAGCCTGGTACGGAGTGTTACTCTATATTACAGCCTGGTACTGAGTGTTACTCTGTATTACAGCCTGGTACGGAGTATTACTCAATAGTACAGCCTGGTACTGAGTGTTACTCTGCATTACAGCATGGTAGTGAGTGTTAGTGAGTGTTACTCTGTATTACAGCCTGGTACAGAGTATTACTCAATATTACAGCCTGGTACTGAGTGTTACTCTATATTACAGCCTGGTAGTGGGTGTTAGTGATTGTTACTCTGTATTACAGCCTGGGCAGGGAGTTCCAGGTCAGTGTACTAAGTGATACATTGTATTAGAGCCTGCTAATAGCCAGTGTTTCAGTGTGACAGGGCTTGGTACCCTATTTAACTATGTTACAGAACCTGGCACTAAATGTTAATCTATGTTTGAGCCTTGTTATGAGTGTTACTATGTATATGTTTTCAACAGAGAAAAAGAGAAAGAATTTGAGGGTTACCAGTATAACAGAGATAGTCAGATACTGCATAGGGTAAAAAAACTACAATAGTTCAAACTAGACCTAGTAAACGTTACATTTTAACTATTGTAGTTTTTTACCCTATGCAGTATCTGACTATATCTATCTGTTATACTGGTAACCCTACTATTCTCTCTTTGTTTTTCTGTGTTGTAATCTTTTCATGGGGATTATTTCCCAAATTAGGATGTTACACATATATTGGCACCCGTTTCTTCTTGTTTTCTCTCATTTCAATATGTATATGTTTTACTTTGTAATAGACCTGTTATCTGGTTGTTACTCATTATTAGATCTTGTACCAAGTGTTACTCTGTATTAGAGCATGCAGGCACTGTGTGTGTTACTCTGTATTAGAGCATGCAGGCACTGTGTGTGTTACTCTGTATTAGAGCATGCAGGCACTGTGTGTGTTACTCTGTATTAGAGCATGCAGGCACTGTGTATTACTCTGTATTAGAGCATGCAGGCACTGGGTGTTACTCTGTATTAGAGCATGCGGGCACTGGTGTGTTACTCTGTATTAGAGCATGCAGGCACTGTGTGTTTACTCTGTATTAGAGCATGCAGGCACTGTGTGTTACTCTGTATTAGAGCATGCAGGCACTGTGTGTGTTACTCTGTATTAGAGCATGCAGGCACTGTGTGTTACTCTGTATTAGAGCATGCAGGCACTGTGTGTGTTACTCTGTATTAGAGCATGCAGGCACTGTGTATTACTCTGTGTTAGTGTGTATTAGAGCATGCAGGCACTGTGTGTGTGTACTCTGTATTAGAGCATGCAGGCACTGTGTGTTACTCTGTATTAGAGCATGCAGGCACTGTGTGTGTTACTCTGTATTAGAGCATGGCACTGTGCACTGTGTGTGTTACTCTGTATTAGAGCATGCAGGCACTGTGTGTGTTACTCTGTATTAGCATGCAGGCACTGTGTGTTACTCTGTATTAGAGCATGCAGGCACTGTGTGTATTACTCTGTATTAGAACATGCAGGCACTGGGTGTTACTCTGTATTAGAGCATGCAGGCACTGTGTGTGTTACTCTGTATTAGAGCATGCAGGCACTGTGTGTATTACTCTGTATTAGAGCATGCAGGCACTGTGTGTTACTCTGTATTAGAGCATGTAGGCACTGGGTGTTACTCTGTATTAGAGCATGCGGGCACTGGGTGTTACTCTGTATTAGAGCATGCGGGCACTGTGTGTATTACTCTGTATTAGAGCATGCGGGCACTGTGTGTATTACTCTGTATTAGAGCATGCGGGCACTGTGTGTTACTCTGTATTAGAGCATGCAGGCACTGGGTGTTACTCTGTATTAGAGCATGCAGGCACTGGGTGTTACTCTGTATTAGAGCATGCAGGCACTGGGTGTTACTCTGTATTAGAGCATGCAGGCACTGTGTGTATTACTCTGTATTAGAGCATGCAGGCACTGTGTGTTACTCTGTATAAGAGCATGCAGGCACTGTGTGTTACTCTGTATAAGAGCATGCAGGCACTGGGTGTTACTCTGTATTAGAGCATGCAGGCACTGGATGTTACTCTGTATTAGAGCAAGTAGGCACTGGGTGTTACTGTGTATTAGAGCATGCAGGCACTGGGTGTATTACTCTGTATTAGAGCATGCAGGCACTGTGTGTATTACTCTGTATTAGAGCATGCAGGCACTGTGTGTTACTCTGTATAAGAGCATGCAGGCACTGTGTGTTACTCTGTATAAGAGCATGCAGGCACTGGGTGTTACTCTGTATTAGAGCATGCAGGCACTGGGTGTTACTCTGTATTAGAGCATGCAGGCACTGGGTGTTACTCTGTATTAGAGCATGCAGGCACTGGGTGTTACTCTGTATAAGAGCATGCAGGCACTGGGTGTTACTCTGTATTAGAGCATGCAGGCACTGGGTGTTACTCTGTATTAGAGCATGCAGGCACTGGGTGTTACTCTGTATTAGAGCATGCAGGCACTGGATGTTACTCTGTATTAGAGCAAGTAGGCACTGGGTGTTACTCTGTATTAGAGGGACAAAGGTTTAAAAATAATATCAGGAAGTATTACTTTACTGAGAGGGTAGTGGATGCATGGAATAGCCTTCCAGCTGAAGTGGTAGAGGTTAACACAGTAAAGGAGTTTAAGCATGCGTGGGATAGGCATAAGGCTATCCTAACTATAAGATAAGGCCAGGGACTAATGAAAGTATTTAGAAAATTGGGCAGACTAAATGGGCCGAATGGTTCTCATCTACCTATGTTTCTATGTTTCTATAACCTAGTACAGTGTGTGGTTCTGTGATAGAAATCCCTCCTTTCTTGTGGATTAGGTTGTGATAGTGTGTCTCTCTCACACTCAGTACATACACAGCAGCCCTGCTCCTTCCTCTCACACACACACTCAGTGAGTGTTGCATACACAGCAGCCCTGCTCCCTCCTCACTCAGTGAGTGTTACATACACAGCAGCTCTGCTCCCTCCTCACTCTTACACTCAGTGAGTGTTACACACACAGCAGCCTTGCTCCCTCACTCTCACACAGCAGCCTGCTCCCTCCTCTCTCACACTCAGTGAGTGTTGCATACACAGCAGCCTTGCTCCCTCACTCTCACACAACAGCCCTGCTCCCTCCTCTCTCACACACACTCAGTGAGTGTTGCATACACAGCAGCCCTGCTCCCTCCTCACACTCAGTGAGTGTTGCATACACAGCAGCCCTGCTCCCTCCTCTCTCACACTCAGTGAGTGTTACATACACAGCAGCCCAGCTCCCTCCTCTCTCACACTCAGTGAGTGTTACATACACAGCAGCCCAGCTCCCTCCTCTCTCACACTCAGTGAGTATTACATACACAGCAGCCCAGCTCCCTCCTCTCTCACACTCAGTGAGTGTTACATACACAGCAGCCCAGCTCCCTCCTCTCTCACACTCAGTGAGTATTACATACACAGCAGCCCAGCTCCCTCCTCTCTCACACTCAGTGAGTGTTACATACACAGCAGCCCAGCTCCCTCCTCTCTCACACTCAGTGAGTATTACATACACAGCAGCCCAGCTCCCTCCTCTCTCACACTCAGTGAGTGTTACATACACAGCAGCCCAGCTCCCTCCTCTCTCACACTCAGTGAGTATTACATACACAGCAGCCCAGCTCCCTCCTCTCTCACTCTGACACTCAGTGAGTGTTACACAGCAGCCTTGCTCCCTCCTCTATCTCCTCCCCCCCTCCTCTCTCCTCCCTTTCTTCCAGTCTCTTGTTTCTCTCCCCCCAGCCTGGCTCCCATCTCCCTGCCCCTGCTCTTCCTCTCCATAGACACTCTATCCTCTGCCCCCAGCGGCCCTGATTTTTCCCTCTGCATTCTCCCCCTGCACTGGAAGGGGTGGGGAGACAGGACCCCTACTACAGACCATCACTGGGGTCCAACCCTGGCACAGACAAGCCCCTGCATTGAGAAGCCAGCCCAGTGGGGTGAGTGTTTCCTTTAACATGTTGTTGCTGATGTTTTAGGGTGGGGAGGGAGGGGTAGGAATCAGGCATGTACCCCCATCTATTCCCAAGTACAGGACTCCCTGCCCCCATACCCATCCTTCTAGAAGCACAGAGGCCTGTTGCATGGGAAGATGACTAAAGCAAGAGGCCTCTTCTGGGTGTGTGGTGTAACCCTTTCCTTGTCCTTTTTAATCATTTAACCCATTCACCGCTGAAACCAGGCACTGCACCCCTCTATTGCCCCCTGGGCATTGCAGAGCTGAAATCATGTTTCAATCTTCTGAATAAATATTTAAAGGTCTGCAGATCCTCCCCTCCCTCCCTCCCCCATCCCTCTCTCTCTTCCTAACTGTACACATTAGTTAGTGCTTGCAGATAGCTCCAAAAACAAACACTCCCCAGCCCTAAAATAATGGTAACCCCACAAAAACTCTCATTGTAGATGCAGTGTCCTGGGTGCATGGTATCCCCCTCTGCAAGCTGAAATGTGTGTGTTTTTATTATGGTTCGCATCACTTAAGTTTTATTTTGTTAGTAGATTAAGTGCCTTTTCATACCCTCTTTGTTTCTGGGGGAGGGCTGTTTCTGGGAGGAAGTCTGGGACAGAGAACAGTTATTGTGTGTGTGTGTGTGTGTGTGTGTCCCTTTTGTCAGAAGGAAAGCCTTTATCTTAAATGTTTATTTGTGAACACTATCTCTTTACATTCCCCAACCCCTCCCAGATTTCCCAAAAAACTAAAGATAAAATAAAGTGCATGTATGTAAATGCACATGTATGTAAATGCATGCATGTATGTATATGTATGTGCATGTGTGTATATGTATGTATGTGTACATTATACTATTCTTTTTCTGCAAACTTTGCATTGTAATTCTGATGACAGGTCTTAATATTTCATTGATTTTTCTTTCATTTTGGGGAGACATTTCACTGTTTGAACTATGCATTCCAATTCTTTCAGACTTGATGATTTACTGGTATAGACATTTCTTACACATTGCTTTGCTAAAAGCCTTGAAAAACCTGCTTCAATAATTTAAGACCTTTCCCCCCTCCCACCTTCCCAGTTTAAATATTTTAGGAGTGGCTTTTAAAAAAAAAAAAAAAGACTATCATGGTTATGTAATTCAGATACGTTATGATGTGTTTATTTTAATACATAATACTTTATATATAGGTTTTCCCACTAGCAGTAGCATTAATTACGAGATGCTGTGTGAGTAATGATGTTTGTAAATGGAGAGATCCCATATGAGTTCTGCTTATTCCTAGCAGGGTGTGAGGACTCCTTGTGTGCTGCAGTGATTGTCAAGCAGGGCTGTAAAAGCAAGAAAAGGCAATGATTTATAGCTGGGCAGGAATGCATCATGGGAGTTGTAGTCCCAGACCAGATCTGTACCAGTTGGTTATCAGTCTTTTGGCTGCCTGAGATCCCTTAGAGTTGTAGTCCCAGAACAGATGGTTACGAGCCTTCTGGCTGCCTTTGATTCCTGAAATAAGATCTTAGTTTTAATTTCGTTGTCACCTGGAAGCAAGGTGACAGATAAACTGATGACTGTTGTATTATCAGTAATGCAAAGTGATTAGTGCCCCAATAGCCGAATTGTAACAATTTTACAAATCAGTCATTAGTTTTCTTTTTAATTTTTCTTTTTTTTTTTTTTTTTTATTTAAAATTTAAACTTAGCTTTTATTCTGGAAATTTCACAGTGGATCCATGAGCATGATGAGGGCATTCTAAATTACGTGAACCCAGTAATAAAAAAAAACAAAAAACCCCATATAAAACGAAATAATAATTTAAAAAATTGTATACTTCCCACTAAATTTAAAATGCAATATCGGCCCGCTAGTCACAAAGTGTCTGTCATGTTCAGCTTTATGGAAGTTGTAACTTGTTAGCACGTAATCCTTAATTGAGTCACTTATATGAAATCATGGATTGCAGCGTTGACATTCCTGGTGAATGAACTCCTAAGTAGCAGTCATATCTGGTGAAAAGCGACCACTAACAGCAAGGAGACCTCTGGCCTTTATATATCGCCTGGTAATCCTCTGGTTAAACTGGTAGTAATTACAGATGTTTTGTGGTGATTCTTAAAAGGCTTAATGAAACTTCTAAATTTGTAATATTTTTTTTAAATTTTTTTTTTTACCAGCTATTCTCAAAGTTGGCTACATCGAAAGTCTGGAATTTTTTATATGGCACTTATAAAAGTCATTTACAAAATATTGCCTGCCAACTGTCTCTGAGATCCTGAATTTAGGTCAAGCTGTCAAGATGGCATTAAGTAGATATTTTAGGCAACTTTTTTTTTATTTTATTTTTTTATTCCCAAATTGGACCTTGAGAAGTCCACCTTGGGCACAGAATGTAGAGAAATTATGTTGCTACATTTTTCCCAGAATTCATAGCGCATTACCAGTGTCCATTACTAAGCGTACTGCGTAAATGAAGGGTGAAGTCTGGAACATGATGTCTCTCTCCCGTTCCCTCCCTCCCACATTTGGAGCAGAACTATTAAATGTCTAGTTACATAGAGAGTATTTACATGTATTTATGCCCATTTTCAAAAGGTAACACACTAATGGGTTTATTCACTGAACCGCGAATTGTAGCGACTCAAACTCCAATAGGTAAATGTTGTGTTCACAACACTAAACTGTGACTATACTAGAACTGGAGAATTTTTCCAGATTAGCTGTTTTGAGGATAAACCAGAACTCATCGTTATGATTATTTAAAATCGCAACAAACCTACAATGTATGACTTACAGGTATATGGGTGTTTCTTGACTTGTGCCTCTCTTATAGTTTAATTTATACTCCCGTTATACCGAGCCAACTTACCACTGAGCTTTTCATTGGACAGTAGCTGAAAAGCACGTTTTAATTAACAGTAACAAATATTCTGGTAGCCACTAAAATTTTGCTCAGTGTTGTCTTTTATTTTTTTATTTTTTTGCACTGCGCTTGTCTCTTGGTCATATGAACACTCATCAATAAGCGTATTAAGTGCATTTACATTTTTTTATTAAATCAATCTGGTACTATTGTACCGAAAATCCCAGCTTCCGACCAAAAAATAAATAAATCATATTTTGAGGACATTCTTTGCAGTTCAAAAGGTTGGCTGACTGTTTGCATTTGTAAAAGTTAGGTTTTTATGGGCCTAGGATTATGAATTGCAATATATATATATATATATATATATATATATATATATATATATATATATATATATTCTAGTCAATTGGCAATTTAAATCTTTTAATTTTATTTTTATTTACATTTTTTATTTTTGTTGTGCGGGTAAGTACAACGAAGCCTGTATTTCCACAACAGCATTAACAAGCACAGTCATAGTAAACATATTATAACATAATTATGGCATGCAAAGAATTAGCACATTTTTATGATCTTTAGCAACTCAAGATATCAGCATTGTGTTGAGAAAAATAAACAAGTTGCATACCAATACGTTTGGGAAAGAGATGCATGTTCGGTGTGAGGGAAGAGTATTCGTGTGAGCAAGTGCTTGTATGGTAAGACCTTCTCTTGTCGCAGTGAAGCGTGTGAGTAGACCAGCGGTGAGTGAGTGTGAGGTAAGCAATGAATAAATACGGTTGGTATTTAATCGATTAACTTAGTGATGCCCCTGGGGATCCCCTGATTAGTCAAGGAAGATTGCCTTGCTTCCAAGGCCTAGTAGGTAGTGGTGTGTGAATTGAATCCTTTTATAACAATAAATTTGCTGTGATATAAAATAAACTCTTATGAGTGTTCAACATGAGTACATAAGGGTAAGAAGCAATGGGCACTTTGCCGGTTGTGTCGTCCAAGCCTGGTTCTCGGATCAGCCGATGCCATGCGGGGGCAGAGTGTAGTCCCACTGTACAGATCTTTGTTTCAGTCTCATTGGCCCAAGAGTATGGGGGCGTAGAGTCCTTGTGCAGTGAGGATGTAGGCTTGGGGGGTATGCTGAGTCCTCATTGTGATTCCCAGTGCTTGGTGTGCCCCATGGCCTGGTCGTGGGCTGCTGTGGATCTGAGAGGGTTTACCTTATGCTGTCACCATGTTGGGCCTCTCACCCCGCCATCTCCCCAATCTGTTTGGACGAGCCAAGCCCCTCCGTGGCTCATGCCGGGTCTCAGCTTGCAGGTGAGGTGGTCTTGGGTGCTCCCGGGGCCCTTGAAGGCCGATTTTGGCCTGCTGCTGCGTTCTGTGAGGCTTCATGAGTCTGACCTCAAGATGGCCCCTCGCCAGTGCCGGCCTTTCGTGGGTGTGGAGTTCTGGGGGGTTTTCTGCGTCCCTCCGTTTGACCACCCGTGGTGGGCTCTGTGGCAGGTCGTCTGGTTCCGGAGGTCTCATGCAAGCCTCTAACTTCTCCCAAAAGGAGCTGAAGATTCTGTCTAGTCCGAGCTCCATTTCCAGCCTTTTACTGCATGGGTCGGCCTCGTTGATACTAGGCTCGGAACTCCGTGATAGTGTTGCGTTCTCACCGCTTTGCAGGGGGAACGTGTGCAGATAGACCGGGATAACTCCCGCCGGTCCAGAGAGGGGAGAATGAGGGCTCAGATTCTGATTCCCGGC
The DNA here is from genome assembly GCA_933207985.1 of Pelobates cultripes. NCBI lineage: Eukaryota > Metazoa > Chordata > Amphibia > Anura > Pelobatidae > Pelobates > Pelobates cultripes. Next base: position 133,284,652 of record OW240918.1, on the reverse strand, counting down.
TTTTCGCAGCAGCAGGAGAGCGGCCGTCTCTCCCGTTCCAGCCATGCTTGTAGGCCTCACAAGAGTTTCGGGAGAGTAGTGCTTGAAATGTCACTTGGGTGGTGTCATCTTGTTCACCACGGTGTCACCTCTCTCTTGGTGGCCTTTATGTGTCGTGTACTTTCCGTTTTGTTAGCAAAAATCTGCTTTATCTGCCCCTTAGTGTCCTCTCAGCTCTGCGGTTATGCCCCACCCCATCGTCTTTTTATTTATTTGTTAATAAGTGTATTGTTAGGAAGCCAGGTGATAATTGGCTACTGTTTATAATATGAATGTGTAAAGAATGCTCACATCCTTTTGTAGCAATAGGGTGTTTTATTTCAATACATTTCATACAATGCCTTTTCCTGAGTGAGTACAATGCAGTTTAAAGCATGCAAATCTTCCTATTCCCTAACCGTTTTGTACTATTAGAACTTGAAGATTTTATACAGATTTTCCCTTGTTGGAATCCTAAGTGCCACTCTGAATATTGAACAGTGCTACAATTGCATTAACGAACATAGAGACCTCACTTAAATTTATTTTATTACTGCCAGAAAACTTTGACATGAAGAGTAGGTCACTCATTCATAGATTTATTATTTTTGTATTTAATTTTTTTTCACAGCCAAATAATCTTAACATAATTGCAAGGTAATTCATAAAATACCAAAATTCAGTGAATTCGTTTAAAATGGTAAAATTTGAGCTGAAATATGCAACTTGCCTAATTTAGCCTCAATTTTTTTTTTTTCTTATTTATTTCCCGAAAAGTTTGTGTTTAGTGAGTAACCCTCTTGGTGTAATTTTCTCTCTTTTTGTGTGTCTGTGTGTGTGTGTTTCTAGCGCCTTTTTAAATAAATGTTGATATAGCCTGCAAAAGACAGACAAAACAGAGAACAACAAAAATGGTTTATTCATAGTACCATGATGACTTGCCTATCTATATTTTGTATACAATAAACATACTTCCTGTGTTCTATGGCCTGTGGCTATATTGGCAGGAAATCTAAGGAATGCCGATTAGGTGTGTGTTCATTGTCATATATGTATTGAATTCTGGGTGTGTAGTTATAGAAACGCGATCTCTAAGGGGTGCTGTGTTTATGGCAATTGTATAACAAATACTGCCTAATGATATTCTGTGCGCAGGATACTTGCGTGCTCTGGAAAAAGATGTGCGTTTATACATGCCTTTAAATATAATAAACATAGTACTGAGGCTTAAAGTATTTTTTTCCACTCAGTATGCTGTGGGTCAAATTGCAAAATTCCCCATATCATTTAAAGGGACACTGTAGTCACCTGAACAACTTTAGCTTAATGAAGCAGTTTTGGTGTATAGAACATGCCCCTGCAGCCTCACTGCTCAATCCTCTGCCATTTAGGCGTTAAATCCCTTTGTTTATGAACCCTAGTCACACCTCCCTGCATGTGACTTGCACAGCCTTCCATAAACACTTCCTGTAAAGAGAGCCCTATTTAGGCTTTCTTTATTGCAAGTTCTGTTTAATTAAGATTTTCTTATCCCCTGCTATGTTAATAGCTTGCTAGACCCTGCAAGAGCCTCCTGTATGTGATTAAAGTTCAATTTAGAGATTGAGATACAATTATTTAAGGTAAATTACATCTGTTTGAAAGTGAAACCAGTTTGTTTTTTCATGCAGGCTCTGTCAATCATAGCCAGGGGAGGTGTGGCTAGGGCTGCATAAACAGAAACAAAGTGATTTAACTCCTAAATGACCATGAATTGAGCAGTGAAATTGCAGGGGAATGATCTATACTGGGGTAGGCAACCTTTTAACAGCACTGTGCCGATATAGGATTGTGAAATTTTTAAATTGAAGTGTGTTTGCAGCCATATTCTGCTTGTGTTATTTTTACTGTAATTGCTTTGTATCGTTGTATTTGTGCGTATTTGCGCTATTATATTGTATATGTTCATGAGTAGTTTATGGTATTGTGTATGATATGTGGGCTGTGTATGGGGGCTGCTTGTGGAATTGTGTGTGTGGATGGATATGTCACATTGTGTGTTTGGTAGTGTGTGGGGGCTGTTTGGGGTATTGCATGTGAGAGGCTGCATGTGGGGTTTTGTGCATGTATGTGGATTGTTAGTGGTGTTGCGTTTAAGTGGATTGTGTGTATGTTTGTGTGTGGGCTGTCCGTATTATTTGTATGAGGGGAGGGTTATTCTGCATTTCTGTGTATATCTAGCAGTGTGGGTGGCTTCCCTGGGTTCCAGTGGGGACCAAGCCGGACAGATACAGGTCAAGGACAGGAGCTGCAACAGCAACTGCGAGCTGCTTTACTACTGTGTGGATTCCCATTCACAAGTGCTGGAATGAAGTGCTCTGAGATCACTTCCTCTACGTGCTGCAATGCATAAATTGAGGATTGTCCTTCACCACCTCTTCGTATAAGCAGATATCTGAAGTTTTACTGGGACTCCTGATAGGCCGGAGCCTGTTTGGCTCTAGCAGCCTTGAGTGCCGTGCATGGCACTAGTGCCGTAGGTTGCCTACCCCTGATCTATACACTAAAACTGCTTTATTTAGCTAAAGTAATTTAGGTGACTATAGTGTTCCTTTAATATATCTAAATGAGTGTGTGTCTGTGTGTACGTATCTATACATATATTAGCTTGCAGTGTTTAGATAATCAATAAACACCAATGCAGGTTTTCAGCTTACATTATAGAAATAGTAATGAGCAATTTTCTCTGTTCTTTGCATGTTGGGTTCTATCTGGATGATCTTCTAGCCAGAGAGTTTATTGGGTCCTGCCAAAACACCTGGAGACGATGGCAAATAACTATTTTCTTGAAATCTCTTCAGCTCAAGCCTTTTTAGAGTTTTGGAAATCTCTTGCCAATGTAAATGGACAAGGGCGGCTCTAAATGTTAAGGGCCCTTGCTTTAAAATGATTTAAAGGAACACTCCAAGTACCATAACCACTACACTACAGCGGAGTGCCCTGGTGCCCTCTTATTAAAAGTAATTAAATTGTTTTAGATTGGTTTGACTTCTTATTTGGAGTCTACCTTACCCCACAACCACTACTTCTTTTGGAGTGCCGGAAGCTCTCTGTTGGAGCCAAGCCTGGAAGTGCAGGACTTAGTGCTTTAGTTGAGCTTAGGAGAGCACACAATCCTAGCTTCCAGCTCTTGCTCTCCATTGAACGTAGTGCAGGTGGGTCCCAGGTAAGAATTAAAACTATTCTAACACTGCTGGACTACCTATAGTGCAAGGGCACCTAGGCAGCCATGGCACCATAACCACCACAGTGTTGGTTATGGATCTTGGAGTGTTCCTTTAAGAAAGCTTATCTCTAAAATGAGTGATGGACTCACAAATAATCCATTCCATCTGTTTCCTAAATACATTATGGCAGGTCTGTGTCATATTTGTTTTGGTCTCTTCTTCCATTCTTGGCTCTACGTCGTAAACGGTCTGTTTATAGGATAGTGCATCCTTTGTGAATGTATGCTTAGTAGGTGCCATGTAGGTGAGTGATGGCATTTGTGTTTCCTGCGGGTGAAGTTTAAATGCCCTGCAGTATGTGATATCAAGCTCCTAGAACGAGCAAATAAACTTCATTTCCTCATAGTTTGTCTACTGGAACCCTGAGAAAATGTAGGTATGGAACAGAATTTGAAATGCAGTTTTGTTTTTGTTTTTTGTTCGTTTTTTTAAATGTTTGTTTTTTTTTCTCCCTCTCCCTCTCTCCCTCTCCCTCTCCCTCTCCCTCTCCCTCTCCCTCTCCCCTCTCCTCTCCCTCTCCCTCTCCCTCCCTCCCGCAGCAGAATAAAGAAAATGCTCATATAGTGCAATAAAACTCTCATACTCCACTATAGTCATTGTTTAAACATTTTGGTCTAAATTTTTATTTTTTGGCAAATCGGCACCTCTTCATAGAGATGCATTGAATCAATGCATCTCTATGAGGAAAATTCAGCATCCCCATGCAGAGTGTGGAGACATTGAACGGCACTGCTGCCTACTGTGCAGCACTGAGCCAGGAAGCACCTCCAGTGGCCACTTGGAGGTGTCCCTTAGGGCAATGTAAAAACTGCCTTTTCTCTGAAAAGGCAGTGTTTGCATGAAGATGCCTGAAGGCAATGATTATACTCACCAGAAAAAACTACATTGAGCTGTAGTTGTTCTGGTGACTATAGTGTCCCCTTAAGTTATGTTGCCAGGAGGTCCTTGGGTGCACTCTTGCCTTAAGGGATTATCTTGAATGGTTTAACCCCATAGGCTGCCTCCAGCAGAGATCTCAAGGTCCCCTAGTTGTCATCTGGCTTCTGAATTATAGGAAGCACAAAGGGACACTATAGTCACCAGAGCCACTAGAGCTTAATGTAGTGGGTCTGGTGTCTATAGCCTGTCCCTGCAAACTTTTAACTGCGAACATCGCTTTTTCAGGGAAAAGGCAGTATTTACATTGCTTCTTAGTAACACTTCCACACTAGTGCTTCCTCCTGTGTCAGTGTTGCACAGTGTGCAGCACTGGCTTTCAGTGTCTCCCTGCTCTACGTGGAGGTGCTGAACGTTCCCCATAGTGATGCTTTGATTCAATGCATTTTTATGAGGAGATGCCAATTGATGCAGTACCATATATTTCTGCGCATGCACAATAGCCTCCTAATGCTTTTCTATGGGAAAGCATTGGATTGACTTAGACAATCAATCTTGATGATCTCAGCTATGGAGGTGGGGCCACGCTGGGCCAGCCGTGGTGAGACCGGTGTGGGGAAAAAGGTAAGTATACTGTTTTCCCCTGCAGTCTAAGGGGAGTTGGGACCCTAAATAGTTAAACACTATAGTGCAAGGAATGCATGCTTGTATCTCTGACACTATAGCCTTCATCTAACTTATGTATTCATTACAAAGGAATACATACTGAGGATATATATATATATATATATATATATATATATATATATATATAAAATGTGTGTATGTATATGTAATCCTTATACAGTTTGTAGACCCAGAAAGGTCACAATACTTCTGTGCCATTTGCTTGCCTGACCTATTTCTGGTACGTTCTCTGTGCTGTACCTACAGTTTCTTGTCCTTGTGTGCTAAGATGTCATGGTTAACTAAGTGAACGGAACTTTGCTGGTAGGGTTGCTGCTTTTTAATAGACGCCGACGTACTGTTGCTTGGCAATCGTGCAATGACGTCATGGAAACCAGAAATGGAATTTAGTGTGATTAAATTGCTCATGCACATTAATAAAATCTTGGAGGAAAACAGTTTAGTGTCTGGCTGCTAAAAGCATACAGAGAAATGCCAGCTGTATACATGTACAGATGTTTCTAGGAGTTATCCTGTGTCTACAGAAAGAAAATCCTGATATTGTTTTATTTTTTAAACAAAACAAAAAAAATCTTATGTTAAGCTGTATGATAAATAAATTGTGTTAAAATTTGTCTCTATGCCATCACATTGAAGTAAAACATTAGTCATATGAGGAAAAACATTTACAAATATTGAGTCAAGCTCAAACACAGAAATAGAGAATTTCTCGGTAGCTTGCTCTTCGGTAAATCACTCAGGTCTCAAAATAGTTTTTGCTCACGTATGCCATTACAAGTTCTCATACTCTATTTTTGGTGCAATGCATTAACTAGGCTCTCTCTCCTCAAGTTTGAAAGGTAATCCAGATGTGGAGCCCATGCTCACTGTGCCTAGAGGGATATCCGCTACATCTCACTGACGAGCCCCAAAGAAGGCCAAAACTATCGTCCGAGGTTGCTGTATCTCTCGTGCAGAGAGAACTCGCTGACAATTCTGTTCTGGACTGCCCTTACGGGTGGGATAAGACTGCTATGCCCTGGAGCTGATTCTCACTGTAATGGCACAAGTAAACACAAACTATTTTGAGACCTGAGCAGGGATTTAACGAAGGGCAAGCTAGTGAGTTTCTCTAAGCTTATTTTCCGTTCTCATATTCTCTCTTTTAGTTGAAACTCAAACATCACTACCCATGATTTCTAATGTTGTGATGCACACTGCTGTATGTACCTCTATCACGTAACTGGGAGCTTCCAACTTGGCTGCCATCTATGTCATTGATTTTAAATGTTTGCCAGTTCAAGAAGACTGGAAGCAGTGAGGCTGCATGGTGGGCCCTTGATGTATGTCAAACCGTACTAAAACAGATTGCCAGATTATGTTGGTACAACCCATTGTAAATTTTTCTTTTTTTTCTTTCTTTCCTGGGGTTCATGGAGCGACTCTCCCTGCCTCCACTACTAATGCTGGAGAGCTTATCTGCAGTTCTTCTAAGCTAACCCCTGTAGGAGTTGGTTGAGCAGAGCTAACGGAAACGCCTGCTTAGGAACTTTCCGCACTTTTACTGCAAAGCCCCCACCACGGCAGGAGGTCAAACAGTTTAACCCCCCTGCCCTCTCCCCTCACCTGTGTTTATGTTTAAAAATAAAAAATTCCAATGATAAGAAGACTGGTTTGAGTAAGAAATACGTTATTCAGTTCAGTTTGATTTTTTTTATTTTTTTTTGAGAATGTTTGTACCTCTTCTATTTGCCCAGACTTCCTTTATTTTTATATTGCCTGAACATGAAGGTAGAAATATGTTGGGGAACTTCAACTTTTATTGTTATCTAAAGTCGTAATGTAGTACCATATGCTCATGCTATATAATAATGTGTGCTAACATAATTATTTCATCATTCTTCATAAAAGGCAATGTGACCTGTCTGTTTCTGAGAACCCCTTACTCAGGAACTCAGCCTCACCATGAAACTCACTATCCTTACTCAGCCTCGCCATGAAACTCACTATCCTTACTCAGCCTCGCTATGAAACTCACTATCCTTACTCGGCCTCGCCATGAAACTCACTATCCTTACTCAGCCTCGCCATGAAACTCACTATCCTTACTCAGCCTCGCCATGAAACTCACTATCCTTACTCAGAGACTCAGCCTCGCTATGAAACTCACTATCCTTACTCAGCCTCGCCATGAAACTCACTAGCCTTACTCAGAGACTCAGCCTCGCTATGAAACTCACTATCCTTACTCAGCCTCGCCATGAAACTCACTATCCTTGCTCAGAGACTCAGCCTCACTATGAAACTCACTATCCTTACTCGGCCTCGCCATGAAACTCACTAGCCTTACTCAGAGACTCAGCCTTGCTATGAAACTCACTATCCTTGCTCAGAGACTCTGCTTCGCTATGAAACTCACTATCCTTGCCCAGGCAGCGAGGATTCTGAGACGGGAGAGGAATAATGTCTGTATGCATCAGACTTCTAGACTAGCTGTATTGACATATGCAAATTGACAAAATGGATGGTTTGCTTAGGAAACACAAATTTCAGACAGGAAGATGCTAGCTGGGTTATTTCCTAAAGAGAAAATTATTGGGAATTCAAAGAGAATAATAAATGTAATGGACACTGTAGGCACCCCGACTACTTCATCGCAGTGAAGTGGTTTTGGTGCCTTGTCCCCTTGTTTATAACCCTGCAAGTTAAAACATTGCCAATCTGCAGAACAATGTTTTTTTCTTGCAATGTTTTAATTGTGAGGTTTAAATGCCTCTAGTGGCTGTCACTCAAACTCTATTTCAGCGTGGCATTTTGTTGCACAGTTGCACTAGCCTCCCAATGCTTTGCATTCATCATGCTATAGTGTTCCTTTAATACAGGGTTGGGGAACCTTCTGTCCTCCAGATGTTGCTAGCATTATACGAGATGTAGTCCAAAACATATGGAGGGCTAAAAATTCCCCACCCATGCTTTAAGGTCTACATGGCCATATTGAGATAAATTAGCTGTCATGCTTCTAATTCAGCAGCTTGGCCTTAAATTTTAAATTCACTTTGAAATACTGACAATTCTAACTAAAGTTAAAAACTCTGTGAGTCTTCTCTCTTACAAAACTGTGCGAGCGAGAGCATATGAAAATATTGATCATGTGTATTGGAATTCTATTATGTGTGATTTTTTTTTTTTTTGTGTTTACAATAATATATAATTTAATGATTGGTAGTGGTTATTGTGTTTGGAGTGTTGTGTAAAGAAAGTTATTTGCTAAAGGCAACTTGCATGCAATTGTTGCTATTGTACCTCAATTTGCATATTTAATTCTAAGCATTAGCTAATCTTAGTGGGGAATGTAGTTCATGCACCTTCGTGGTGACAAGATTTGCCATCACCGTGCTATATCATCTCCTATTGTAATATCCTGTGCTGTGCTGTGCTGCATGCCATTTAAATGCACACATCCCACCTCCTCCCCCCTTCCCCATCAGGATGAATCTTGTCTGCATGGACAGAGCCCAAGTGAGCGTGTGTGGCGGGTGCAGGAACCTGTTTGGGCTTGCTTTATGACCTAACAGGATGCAGACCTGTGCAATTATGTCCTTATAAAGACCGAGATGTGGTGTCTCATTGGGAATAAACACTTTCAAAGTCAGGTTCGCGGACTTTAATAATTTATTGCAGGCCCCAATCCTTAATAACCCTGCTACTTACAGGAGTTTTACACTATAACGTCCTATTCTACGATAGAACGTACTACTCTGCTGAGCATTCCACACTGGGATCTTGTAAATATATGAGTATCTCAACATACAAACCTTTAGCCAGATATTGTGTACCGATGCAAAGGGTAAAAAAAACTATTTTTTGGTATTATTTGATAAAAGCATTAAAAAAATATATATATATTTTAAATCCTTTTTATGCTATGAGTTCTGTACAATTTTATATGTGCTGCTTTTAATGCCTCTGCTGTCGCTCTATATCCAGTTTTGACTGCAAATGGATTTAAATGCAGAATAGTCAATGAATGTCCCTATTGTACTCCCTTTCAGTATTACACCCCACTCTTTCTGTATTCTAGAATGGCAGAGAGAGCATTTTCTATCTCCGGTATATCACAATATGCTCTTGTGTTTCTTCCTGTTTGGGTTACATAAGGACCATTCCATAAGCAGACTTTATAGGATCATGCATTGTCTTGCTGTTTAGATGCCAGTATTTAAACAGGATCTGTCACCTAAACAGCTTATTTTGCAGACCTCCCTTATTGACTCTGTAACCAAGGTGTGTGTGCATTGATTGGACACTAACTGTTCCATTCCAGTATCCCATTTTCTTTTCACAATAATTAATTACCCCCTTAAGGACCAATGTTTGTGCTAGTCCTTCTGTTTCAAGACATGTCTGGCACATCACTAGCCTTAAAAATTTTAAACAGACACTCTAGGCCAGGGTTAGACAACCTTTGTCACTCCAGATCTTGTGGACTACATCCCCCATAATGCTCTTATACCCATAATGCTGGCAAAGCATCATGGGAGGTGTAGTCCAAAACATCTGGAGTGCCGAAGATTGCCTAGGCCTGCTCTAGGAAATGTAACAATCATACCTTAATGCAGTGTTTCTTAGCTACATATACTGTCCGAGCAGCCTTAATAATGTAAACTTTGCCTTTTCTTTGAAAAGACAGTGTTTACACTGATGCCTAATGCCAACTCTAGGGGCTTTTACTCTGATAGCCACTATAGGTGCTTCAATGGAGTCACTGTATGCTTCCACTAGAGAGGAATTGACTCAGTGCATCTCTATGTGGAGATGCTGATCGATGCAGTGTGGTGATGTGTTGCGCATGCATACTAGTCTCCAGATGCTTCTCTATCTAGAAGTATTGGATTGACTGAGATCTTTAGGATGCACCATTGTGCCAGGGAAGTAAAGTTGAGTAAAACTTATTTCTTTTAAAGGATCACTATAGGGTCAAGAACACAAACTTGTATTCCTGACCCTATAGGGTTAAAACCACCATCTAGTCCCCCTGGTCCACTCATACCTCCATAAATATAGTACAAATCTTACTGTATTCAAGCCTGAAACTGTAGCTCTACCTGCTGTTAGATTTAGAACAACAACAGTCTGTTGACCTCAGCAGAAGTGGTAGCCTGATCCAATCACAGTGCTTCCCCGTAGGATTGGCTGAGACTGATAAGGAGGCAGATCAGAGGCAGAGCCAGCATGATTCAAATACAGCGCTGGCCAATCAGCATCTCCTCATAGAGATTAATTGAATCAATTAATCTCTATGAGGAAAGATCAGTGTCTGCATGCAGAGGGAGGAGACACTGAATGTTTGGAGGCATTTTAGGCAGCCATGACCCGTGAAGGATCTCTAAACGCCATATGAGGAGTGGCCAGTGAAGTTATCACTAGGCTGTAATGTAAACACTGCATTTTCTCTGAAAAGACAGTGTTTATAGCAAAAAGCCTGAAGGTAATTATTATACTCACCAGAACAAATTCAATAGACTGTAGTTGTTCTGGTGACTATAGTGTCCCTTTAATTTATTCTGGAGATGCCCAATAATTCAAATAGGAAGGGTAACACTGTAACTTTAGGAATACATGTATGCATTGGTAACGCTATAGTATTCCTTTGGAGAATGTGTTTCTCATACCTCTCTCCTGTACCTTAAACTTACCAAGTCTCCAAATAAGGATTTAATTAGACAAGAGACAACTCCGTAATCGAGAAATGTAATTGGACAACTGGTGCTGTTTTGGAGCAACGTGCTAAAGTTTACATAGTTACATAGTTACATAGCTGAAAAGAGACTTGCGTCCATCAAGTTCAGCCTTCCTCAGAAATGTTGTTGCTGTTGATCCAAAAGAAGGCAAAAAACCTGGTCTGAAGCACTTCCAATTTTGCCACAAACTAGGAAAAAATTCCTTCTTGACCCCAAAATAGCAGTCAGATGTCTCCTTGGATCAATCAAGATGCGTTCTGTTGGTCTCCAGGGTAATTCCTATGTATTTCTCAGTTTTCCCCAGCAGAACACAAGTTTTTGTCTTGATGAATCTTCCCCTATGTCCCTTGTAAATGCTAAGCTTTATCCCATGATGCTGTGTGTGTTTGCATGCACGCAGCCAAGGAGGGAAGAACATAGTCACTGGATGCCAAGGCTACGCCTTGCATTCAGTGCAAATTGGGGGGAAAATAAGTGTGTGTTTATTTTTGGAAGGGGTGGATGGCAACCCAGCAATCCTTTAGAATGCTACCTTACCATCTATCTGTCATAACTTCATTGTTTACATCACTAGTTCTCTAAATGAACGAGCTATCCAGAAAACAAGGACATGTGCACACTTTCTTTGTAACCAATGTATATGCTTGTCTATCATTGCACAAACGTACACTTGCACTGGGAGGGTGATTTCGGATTTTTTGGCTGATGTGTAGAACGTTCAACCCCTGCAGACATCTACCGGTGCCAAATGGCACACATGACTCTTACACAGGAAGCAAGTGCTGGGTCGTGAAAACCGGCTGGGCCCGGTACTTTATAACATTTATCTTAAACTTTCTCTTTTTGTTCCTGGAACGATTTTAAAAGGGAAAGTCCTATTTGCAAGAAAAATCCACATGAAAAGGATGTTGCATTTTTCTACATATGCAAAAAAATTGCTTCTAAATGTCCTTTCTAGGGAACTCCTGTACTATGTTCATGGCATCATATAAGAACTATGTGGGCTTTCCCTTGCCTTCTGTTCAGTGTGATGGTTCTTGAAAATGTGCCGGGTGATTATGAGGTCACTTGGGGTGAAGGAAGAAGGTTGGAGTAGGTCATAGGCCACTTTTAACACTTTAAGGTGTTGGCAATAAAAGACGAATGTTTAGCCTGACAGTATTGATGCATTACTTTTTGCTACGTAATTAAATTAATTCCTTGGCAGTCAGGACGTTGGAACGGTAGGACTCCGAAGCAGCGCGTCCTTTATAGATCTCCTCGCTGTCTGAGTGGGCAATGGCTTGCAAAGCTTTATCCAGATTCCCCGTAGCAGCGAGAAATTGAACTTGGGTTTCCTGAGCTGGATATAGATCTCCGACCTATTGTCTGCAATCTGCAGGCAACCTCCTGTTTTACACATTACCCAGGCGCATTCCAAAACTCGCCGTGCTGCGGGGTACAGTGTTTGTTTCACTGGCTCCTAGCCAAAGATCAGAGAAAGGGGTAAAAAAAAACAAAAAACAATGGGAAATGTTTTTTTTTCCCCTCTGCCATGTTTTCTATTCTGTTCTGTTTTCCCAATTCGGATGAGGAAATCATTTATTTTTTTTATTTAAAGAAACTGCCATAGTGTAGGTTTACGCAATCTGCAAGACTAATTTCATATTATCCATACATTGTTCTATCTAAGTTGAATTGGTTACTAGGCATGTAGATAGAAGGTTGCAGTTTAACTTGTATCACACATAGAAATCGTTCGGCTCATATATTCGTGTCATACTTCAGTTACTCGTTTCGAGTGCATTTTAACACATTGAGACTTTGAACATAATGTTGCATCCTGTATACGTTGGTTCTAAAAGAACTATGGCAATGGTATTTTGCTGCTGGTGCCAATCTTGGCTTGTCTGTTGGGTCACTGTGGATTGCCAAGTGCTCAGATTGGTCACTTCGCGCATCCCTTTGTAACGGGGCAAATTAATTTCCGCTCTATGACAAAATCGCTGTCTTCACCTGGCTATGATTTAACAGTATGGATATCCATGAGAGATCTGAAGAAATAGCTATAGGCCTAATGAATGTACCAGCATAACAACTGCAAAGAGCTGTCGTGGTTAAAGCTGTTACAGTGTCCCTTTAATGTACATGATTGTTAAAAAAAAAAAAAAAAAAAAAAAAGCTTAAGTGGATCTGTCACTTTCGAGGTATTTGCATTATTTTTTCATCCAAAGGTGATCTAGATAAATTTACCATCAGCATCTTCTTTGTGGAGGTAGTTTATGGTTTCTGGTTTTTCATTTGCCAGGGGTTGCGTCAGTGCTGTACTCCGTACAACAGAGAGGGCTATGGAGGATTCCTGTTAGACCGCGGTAACCTCCACAGTTAACATCTCGCAGTGAGCAAGACCATGCCTGAATCCCAAAGTCGTCACTTGTGGGCTGCTGGAATTGGACACAAGTTGGCAACTCTAGCTCTCAATCCTTACAATAAGACAATGTAGGGTTATTTACTAAAGGGAGAATCCAAAGTGAATTTCAAATTTAAGGCCAAAGTATCCAAACTTAAAGCATAGCTCACTTTTTCCAGTTTGGAATTTTTTTACCTTAACTTTGAAATTCACCCTGAATGCCCACGTTGGGGAATAATGTTTGTCTTATGATATCTTTGGATTGTCTTGTCATATTCCAATGCAGCCGTTTCACAATTAAATATTGAGATGTGATACATAATTTGCATTTATGTAGTGCACTTATCCAGGGAACTTTGTACAACGTGTGTGTATTATTTGATACTCTGTTACTTCGCTATGTAATCAATGCATTAAGACTTTGAATATAAAAATCAAGTAAAATCTTATAGGCTCATATCTGCTATTTAGGCACAGATAGTTTGTGTCAAGGTGAGAAGTGCATTGGAATTTTGGACGAAGTCTCGAGGTCTGCATAGTTTGACGTAGTGGGACTGGTTAGCATAAGGTCAGGCATGGTAGGCAAGGAAACATTCTTTTAAGAGGTTGTTTTGGGGATGTTGAGATGGTCTATCTACTGGACTGGATGCCAGAGTTTTATTTTCACAGAATATACACACCTGTAGGAAGAAGTGGGTAAGAATCTGAATTTACCAGGAAATCTAATGACCGATAAGCGATGAGAAGTGGGGAGGTATAAGCTGGTGGAATGCTTTGTAGTGTTAGTAAGGAATGTGAAAACTGAGGTTCTTTGATGGGTGGGAGGCTATTGTCTTTGCAGCATGCAGGTGACACGAGGAGATGATGAGGATGGGTTTAGAATGATACAGGCAAAATAATGTTTTTCAATGGTATTATGCAAGACAATGAAAGTCAAGGGGGGAGTGAGATACCCTCCTTTTGAAGATGGAGTTGAGAAGGAATTTAACAATGGACAAAATAAGGTATGTTTTGTTTAATTCTTTTTAGAATATATATTGAAGTGGTGTAAATGGTCACTGGTAGTCGTTGAGTTCATGCATTTGTCATAGTGTGCAGATTGTGAAATCATGGCTGAATGCTGAAATGAGGAAGGAAATGGTAAAAATTTGAAGGGGAGATAATGCGTGGTTTTCACACACAGTGAACTCAGAATTTTAGCAAATTAAATCTGATCGGCATAACCAATTCTAAAATAGCTGGTTTGAAAATAATATCCACCTCCATAAAAGTCATGTATTTTTTTTAAATGTTTGCGTCACTTTTGCCAATCTCTACAGTTAGGGGTTTAGTGGATGAATATTCTGAGTATATTGTTGGGGGGAAAAAGATAAAGCACAAAACTGGATAAATCTGGAAACAAAGGGGTCTTGAAGCTGTGAATAGATCTAAGGTCAGACAGAAGGTCTGTATAAAGGATAATATAAATGACTGAACATTCTATTCCTTATCAAATGATCTTAGAGACAGCTTTGTAGGTCAATGGTGTTTTTTGTTGTTGTGGTTTTTTTTTTAAAGAATTTTTTTGAAATGTAAATAAATATATATTACATTTTTTTTAAAATACTCTAGATTACAGTTTGGATCTCACATTCAATCTTGGAGTTCTGTATTTTCATTTGCAAACCACGTGACGGTCTCACAGGGTGTGAAGTTAAATAAATTCATATGTACAATGGTGGCAAAGACATGGGTGAAAAAACAGAAGTAAAGTCTCCCATGCTCTGGAGACCTTCACAAAATTAGTTTTTGCTACACTTTGATACCTGTCCAGTACATTGCATCTTTTAACCCCTTAAGGACACATGACATGTGTGACATGTCATGATTCCCTTTTATTCCAGAAGTTTGGTCCTTAAGGGGTTAAGCAGGTGTTGGATCCCATTGGATATTGAGGTAACAAGGCTGATTTGATGTGACAATCCACCTGGGTACTACAAATGGGACATGAACATTGTTCAGAGATTTTTAATTTTCAGTTCAAACTTTTTTTGTCTTTTGCTATATAGATATAGTTATATTAATGCATTAAATCTTAAAATGCCCACGTGCCATTAGACTGTGCTTTTTAGAGTTTTCTTTGCTTTGTACTCTGTGGGCAAACATAGTAAACTTTCCTGAGCAGGACAACTTGAGGAAATCTAGATTATCCAGGAGCACTCATGGATTTAATTTCCAGATGCCTAATACATTTACCAGACTCCTTTCTTACCCCACCTTATAACAGAAGTCGAAGACGCACACTGATCTTTTCACTCCTTGTTGCACAAGGTCCATTGTATTTTTAGCCTGTCACCCCCTTTCCCCCTCCCCCTCGTAGCCTTTATTTCCTTTTAATATGTTAATGGAGAAAGCCATCTCAGCTGAAACAATCGTTTCAAAGACCAACAAAATCTACAATTGTAATAAGGAACACTCTAACGTTAACAATATATTTAAGGTTAGTGTTCTTTCTTTTAGAGTAGATTACTGGGAACTCCATTAAAAACAAAAACAATGTTTTAAAAAGCCATAGACTGCCCTTTAATCAAGCCCTGAGACAGGGGCGGATCCAGAACCAAATCTCGGGAGGGGCACTTAAGTGGGCTAGAGCGGGGTGAAACAGGCTGCAGCGGAGGAATAGGGGACTCTTGTTTAGGGGATAGAGGCTGTACACATATGCGGCCACACACAGTGATATGGAAACACAATAACAGATACAGACACATAACTGACACAGACACATGCACTGGCACACCCACAGATACAAACCTACACAGGCACACACACACTGGCACACAAACACACTGGCACATAGATACACACATACCTACACATGCACACTGGCGAAACCGCACACACACATCCCTACACATACACAGAATGACACACATACACAGATACAAGGTAATAGAATATACAGGCATAACTCCAGGTACTGAAGGTGTATTTATTGGAGGGTAGAACAACGTTTCAGCCCTTGGGGGCCTTAATCATGTTTAAGTCCCTCTAGGGCTGAAAAGTTGCACTTTTATGTGGTGTTCTACCCTCCAATAAATACACCTTCAGTACCTGGTGTGTTGCCTGTATATTCTATTACCTTGTATTGTTGGACGGATTAGCAGAGTCTGTCTAATCCAGAGCACCTTTTGAGGCTGTGGGCCAGAGTGAAAAGCGGAACCTGAGTGCAGTGGATGACGTTGTCTGTGGTACACACACAGATACATACTCACAGATACACATTAACACTCTCACAGATTCACACACTGACACTCTGATACACACAGATGTCCACATACCTAAACATACGCACTGGCACACAGACGCACACGTACACACTGACACACACAGATGTCCACATACCTAAGCATACACACTGACACACACAGATGTCCACATACCTAAACATACACACTGACACACACACAGATGTCCACATACCTAAACATACACACTGACACACACAGATGTCCACATACCTAAACATACACACTGACACACACAGATGTCCACATACCTAAACATACACACTGGCACACACAGATGTCCACATACCTAAACATACACACTGGCACACACAATGTCCACATACCTAAACATACACACTGGCACACACAGATGTCCACATACCTAAACATACACACTGGCACACACAAATGTCCACATACCTAAACATACACACTGACACACACACAAATTGCAGCTTCCATAATGTTAAGCACCCTCCCCTCTGCTTAAATACCTTTTTCTTTGCAGGGAGGTGACTTCCTGAGGCTGGCTGAGCCTGATGGGAGTCTGAAGCTGCAGAGCTCTCTCTCTCTCTCCTCCCTCCTCCTTCTCTCCCAGCTGCATCCTGCATGTTCTCAGCCCGCGCGGTCTGTATGCTGGGAGGAAGAAACAGTCACTTCCTCCCAGCACTCCCTGCAACTTTAAAGGGGCCAGGTCTGCCAAAGGGCTGCAGCACCCAACCAAGCCCCTAATGAGGTGGCTCAACTGACGGGAGCTGCACTATTTTCTCGGGGCAACGGGGCAATTGGACCCCCCCTGGATCCGCCACTGCCCTGAGACCGTCTCCTCTCTGTAACCCAATCTGCCCATGATGTGAACATCAAATTCGATGATTTTTGTTCCAGCCAAATGATTCTCATATAGAAGTGTTGAGACCTACGATGCAGCACGGCAAGCGTTTTGATTTATCAGCCTAATGCTTCTAATAGAGGGACTTTGAATCCAGTGCTTCTCAATGAAACGGATTAGTTGCATTCAGCACCATGGTGGTGATACTGAATGTGAAAACTAAAAAATCGGTGGTCTTACAAACGAAGACCTTCTTGGCTGCCTTTGTGACTGCTCTAGAGGCATCTTTTAGGCCACTTGGAAACATTGCCATTTCTTAGAAAGTACAGAGAAAGAGGTAAGTTTAATCCCTTCCTCCCCCTAGAGCCCAGCGGGAGGGGGACCCTGAGGGTGGGAGCATTAACGAGTGTTTTCCTGGCACTATAGTGGTCCTTTAACCCCTTAAGGACCAAACTTCTGAAATAAAAGGGAATCATGACATGTCACACATGTCATGTGTCCTTAAGGGGTTAAGCGTTAAAGGACCACTATAGGCACCCAGACCACTTCACCTTAATGAAGTGGTCTGGGTGCCTGGTCCAGCTAGGGTTAACCCTTCTATGTTTACACTGAGGTTTAATCTAGCCTCTAAAGCCTCTAGTGGCTGTCTCATTGACAGCCGCTAGAGGCGCTTGCGTGCTTCTCACTGGGAAAATCACAGTGAGAAGATGCCAGTGTCCATAGGAAAGCATTGTAAATGCTTTCCTATGAACTGGCTGAATGCGCGCGCGGCTCGTGCCGCGCATGCGCATTCAGCCAATGACGTTGCTAGGAAGAAGGAGAGGAGGAGGAAAACTCCCCTGCCCGGCGCTGGAGAAAGGTAAGATTTTAACCTCTTCCTCTCTCCAGAGCCCGGCGGGAGGGGGACCCTCAGGGCAATATAGTGCCAGGAAAACGAGTATGTTTTCCTGGCACTATAGTGGTCCTTTAAATTCAATACTTTTCTATGAGCTGCATTTGGTCACATGACTGAGTTTGACTAGCTCAGTGTAGAAAATGCCTACTATAGGTGTGTTTAACCCCTTAAGGACCGAGGACGGTTCAGGACCGTCATCGGCATTTTTGCGTTGCCAACCGATGACGGTCCTGAACCGTCCTAACGGTCAGAGCTACTTACCTGATCGCCCTCGTTCCCCCGGCGGCGATCAGCGTGGCTCCGGTTGTGGGGAGACTGCCTGCAGCCCAGGCAGTCTCCCCACGGCAGATTAGGACCCCTGTGGCCATGTGATCGCTTAACAGAGCGATCACATGGTCACAATAGGTGTCCATGTGTCTGCCTGCAGGGGGACTGTCTGTGCTGACAGGCAGTCTCCCTGCATGTGTAAAATCAAAAAAAAAAATAAAGTTAATGTTAATAAAAAATAAATAAATAATTATATATGTGTATATATGATATATAACATATATTATATCTATATAATATATGTCTCTATATCATATATATATAATGTCATACTAAGTGTATTTTTATATTAATATGTACTTATATTAATATAAAAATACACTTATAATTAAATTACACACGTATATATATATAATATATATAATAACTATATATATTGTATATATATATTATTATAAAATATAAATAATAAGTAATTTAAATTAAATAATTTTTTTTTAAATAATAATAAAAAATTTAAAAAAAATTATATAGCTATATGAAATTTTATTCTAACTGTATTTTAAAATTAATATATATATATTTATATCAAAATACACTTAGAATGAATTTGTATATATATCTATGTATATAAAAATAAATAAAAATAATAAGAAATATACATACGTCCATATACAAAATTACATAAATAATTATATAAATATACACGTAGACTTCAAATATATAAATATGCATATATATTTAAATTCTACGTGCGTATTTATGTAATATTTTTACATAATTCAGTAATTTTATTGATTGCAATTTGAGGGACCTGCCTGCCAACCCAGGCCGAAATTCCAGAGAATTTAATTTGCTAGCACTGTATTTTACCCTGTAACGTTCTACGACACCCTAAAACCTGTACATGGGGGGTACTGTTTTACTCGGGAGACTTCGCTGAACACAAATATTAGTGATTCAAAACAGTAAAACATATCACAGCGATGATATTGTCAGTGAAAGTTACTTTTTTTGCATTTTTCACACACAAACAGCACTTTTACTGATGATATAATTGTTGTGATACGTTTTCCAGTTTTTAAACACTAATATTTGTGTTCAGCGATGTCTCCCGAGTAAAACAGTACCCCCCATGTACAGGTTTTATAGCATTTGTGAAAGTTACAAGGTCAAATATATGGGTCAAATATTTTTACATTGAAAATGGCCAGGTTGGTTACGTTGCCTTTGAGAGCGTATGGTAGCCCAGGAATGAGAATTACCCCATGATGGCATACCATTTGCAAAAGAAGACAACCCAAGGTATTGCAAATGGGGTATGTCCAGTCTTTTTTAGTAACCACTTGGTCACAAACACTGGCCAAAATTAGCGTTCAATTTAGTTTTTTTACTTTTTTCACACACAAACAAATATGAATGCTTACTTTGGCCAGTGTTTTCGACTAAGTGGCTACTAAAAAAGACTGGACATACCCCATATTGAATACCCTGGGTTGTCTACTTTAAAAAAAATATGTACATGTGGGGTATTATTCAGAGATTTATGACAGATAATAGTGTTACAATGTCACTATTGATAAATTTTAAAAATGTATGTTTTGAAACCGCAATATCCTACTTGTACCTATAGCCCTATAACATGCAAAAAAAAGCAAAAAAGCACGTAAACACTAGGTATTTTTAAACTCAGGACAAAATTTTGAATCTATTTAGCAGTTTTTTTCATTCGCTTTTGTAGATGAGTAAAAGATTTTTCAAGTAAAAGTCAAAAAACATGTATTTTTTCAATTTTTCATCATATTTTTTTATTTTTTTTAAATTAAAATACATGAGATTATATAAATAATGGTATGTAAAGAAAGCCCCTTTTGTCCTGAAAAAAACAATATATAATTTGTATGGGAACAGTAAATGAGAAAGCAGAAAATTACAGCCAAACACAAACACCACAAAAGTGTAAAAATATGCCTGGTCGCAAATGTACAACATCGCAAAAACAGTCCAGTCCTTAAGGGGTTAATTCTGCAATGCAGACTCTACAAAAAACAAAACCTACACCGCCACTGAACCCAGACCACACCATAGAGATGAAGTGATCTGGGAGCCAAGTGTCCTTTAAAACACACTGTTGTAGTCTGCTACAAATTGTATGGAGAAGAGACTTCATTGTATTCTGCAATTAAGTTTATAGGAATTCTGCTTTGGAGTGTTGACTTTCTTTCTTCATACCTTTTTATTAAATAGATTAAGAAAAAGAAAAAAAATTCTTAGAATCTAAAACAATGTGATTGTCTGGTTCAGCTTCACTTTGTATTAAGGCACTATTCTGGGCTTTTAAAGCGTCACTGAAATCCCCCCGCCCCTCCCATTGCAAAATGGGTATTTCATAAAGATAACCTCTTAATTCAATACTCATATGGACTGTGTTATGTCCCTGAAGTTCCGACCCAGTCAAAAGATTTATTGAGATAAAATAGGGACTTTTTCCTCTGCTTGACACAGAGCAAAGCTGAAACCATCAAGAAGTGTCAATCCCCCAGCCACCAGTAACGGGTGCAGAGAATTGTCCCTGTTAATAGGAGGTCTTGCGGGATCTTTCATAGACCTAAATGCTGTACTATTGAACATGTGTGAGAGTACAGCAGTGACGTCAGTGCCTGGTGCTGAAGCTCCAAGAGTAGATGAGGACTGCCAGGAAGACAATGGTGGCCCCTATGAGGGACAGGTTCAAGTAAGTAGAACTCAGCCTTGGCCTGCCTCCTCCGGCCACTGGACCCTCCAGCAGCGAATTCACCATCGGGAACCTTTGTAAATTTTGCAAGTCCCCAGACAGTGACCGTTCCGCTTTAAAATGTATTTCTTTTATCTAATACAGTTGAGTCGTTTTTATTTTCTATTATGCATCTGTTTTAATAATAAGTGATGCGGTCACCATAGTGTGAAACTGCCATATATACACATTGATTTATTAAGAAACAAGGGGTTAATCTTTAGTTATGGTTTTGCGGCATCTTGTTTATTTTCCATTTGGTTAACCCCTTAAGGACCAAACTTCTGGAATAAAAGGGAATCATAACATGTCACACATTTCATGTGTCCTTAAGGGGTTAAAAGTCTCCCTAAAATAATACACTGATGTTTCTGCAAAGACTCAGAATTTGACCTACCAAGTATAGCCTCCCACAACATTAACTTCTGGTACTTGCTGTGATTTGTTAGGTTATCTTGTCTTTCTTTCGGCCAAGCTTGTTTTTACTATTCTCTCATTTTGTCAACGTTAACATGCTGTGTCTATTTTTCTGAATGTAAAGTCCCTGCCACCATAGTTTCAGAGCTGGCCTGCAGTTGGCATTTTTGCATTTGTTGATTACTCGTTTTCCTGTCTGCGTTGCGCTCCAAATTTGATTTACTCATTAAAAAAATATATAATGAAACTGTTGTTATAAAAGCTTATCAGACTGTTCTTCTCGTTCCAGCTTGTGGAGTTCCATGATGCATGAGGGCTGAGGAGATGATTTTAATCGGAGTAAGTTTACCTACGTCTTGTTCTGCTTCAGACGTCAGAAAACCCAGTGGATATAAGCAAAGGGATTTTTATATTATTTTAACTCATGAATATCTTTATCCTGGATTATAGCTGACATATATACATATATATATATACTTTTAAAAAGTTCTTATTTTATTTAAAAAAAAAAAAAAAAAGGAAATTGCAATTTTCTGTTTTAGCAGGGATTAAAATTTTATACAAAAATGACAACCTCATCTATAAGGAGACAAATGAAAAACATTGTAAATAATTACTCTGAGGCTGAAATAAAAGTTCGGGAAGCCACCTCCAATGACCCATGGGGTCCCTCCAGTTCCCTCATGACGGAAATAGCTGATTTGACTTACAACGTAGTGGCTTTTTCAGAAATCATGAGCATGATATGGAAAAGGTTGAATGACCATGGGAAAAACTGGAGACATGTTTATAAAGCATTGACTTTATTGGATTATCTCATCAAAACCGGGTCGGAGAGAGTGTCCCACCAGTGCAAAGAGAATATTTTCGCTATACAAACACTGAAAGATTTCCAGTATATTGACCGGGATGGGAAAGACCAGGGAATCAATGTGCGGGAGAAATCAAAACAGTTGGTGTGTCTCTTGAAAGATGATGAGCGATTAAAGGGCGAGAGAGCTCAAGCCCTCAAAACAAAAGAGAGAATGGCTCAGGTTGCAACCGGGGTTGGCAGCAACAACCCTATCTCTTTTGGTCGTGGATCTAGCCAACCCAACTTATCTACTAGTTACTCCGAGCAGGATTATGGGAAATCTGGAGGCTCTCCAGCATCTTACCATGGATGTGAGTATCAATGCAACATTTATTTTTTGCCATTTGTCTCATAGGGTAGAAATTTTTTTTCTTTTCTTTATATTTTGCACATATATAGTCTTGACTAGTAACCGCTATGCATATGAAACCCATACCTAACAGTCTCGATATTAGCAAAAAAATGTTTAGGTATGATAATTACTTGTCTGTGGATAAGGAGCGTTTTCTCTTAACAACCAATAACAACAATGAATGTTTTGACCATGTGATGTCCCAACCGCACTTGGTTGATATTTTAAAGATATGCAGATGTTTTTAGGACTGTTATGTCACCCATCCTTCTTCCCCCAATCATTCTTCGGATGCAGCTGCGCTAATAACTGAGATAGTTAACCTTTCCAAAAACGTAATTCTTCCAAAATCTCAAGCTTAAAGAAAAAAAAAAATGTTGGCTTGTCTCAAAATATGTTTGACACTTTTAGACAACTGCAATAAAAACACACATTTGTAAAAAGATATAAGACTTTGCATAGCTGTGCCAAGTTTTAAGAGATTTGTTTTGGGTACAACATTGGAATTTAACAGGAGAAGTGTTAAAATTCACATGTTTCTTCCTTCCTTTGTCATTATCACCTTTGGTCTAGCCAATTTGGTTGCTTTTTCGAAAGGTAGAATAAAATGTTTTAAAATGACCTCTAGTTTCTGCCTGAATTTGTTTGTTTAAACTAAAAATACGCCTTTTATAATATTCCCCCCTCCCCGCTGTGCATTTTATATTAATTCCTTGCACTTGCTGCAAAATGTAAATTTGCAGCTTCTGCAGTGTACCCTTATTTTTCTATTCTCATTGGTTATGCTTTACGGACACAGCCAAGATTTCCAGGAAACATAATTCACATGTCAGCTTTTCTGCTATAGGAAATGAACAGCTGGTGGAGACACTAAGCACTAGGTGACCCCGTTATCGATTTGTCACATTACTGGCTTTTTCCCAGCATCGCTTTAATAAGCCTCTTCTCCTAATCATGTGCTCAATCATGTATACTTTCTGTCAATAGACTTTACTGCTCTGTTATCTTAGGTCATGTTTCAGTTATATACAGTAATATAGTAAAATGTGTTTTTTATTAAAAAGGCGCTTCACCATTTTTTTTACAAACATTTCAAAATTATAATACAAAAAATGGGGGTCAGAACACCCATCCAAATGTTCATATTCAAACAAGACAATTTTCGTAAACAAAAATAATTGCTCAATCGGCTCAACAATATTTCAGAATATATACAAAGTTACGGGTGTAGTAGTCAATATATGACACAATTATAAAGTTAAATGTCAGAATTAGTCAATTGATTAAATTATAGGGGATTTGAACGTTTTATATTATCTTCCCAAACATTCCAATAAATTCCTAATTGGTCACTAATACAAGATGGTTTATTATCCAATATCGGGTACAAAACTTCTCTAAGGGATAGTATTTTGTCTGTTTTCCAATACCTCGGAATAGACAATGTGCAAATACAGTAATCTAGCTAATCAAGTAAATTGTATCTCCTATTCAATTGCATGTTGCACATCCACAAAATACTATGGCCTGGTCAAACAGGCTCTATGCCAAGAGGTCTGTGTGTTCTCCCTCCATCCCCCCACCCTCCTCTTCCGCACACAATAAACAGACCTACTCTTCATTAGCGGAGATGAGAAGCCTGTAAATTTAATTTTGGATAAGTAGTTGATTGTACCATGGCACTCTCTCTCAAGGATGAGCCCGCTCCTATTGTGATCACTCCAATTCGCCAACACATGTGACTGGCGATAGATCCAAATCTTCTTGTAAAATGCCCACCTAATTATGGATAGGGGACAACTTGGTGATCAGCTGTTGCACAACTGCAGGGGTCTGCTGTAGCCCAGACCTACTGTAACTAAGAATCTCAAGATCCTCTCACATTGTGAGAATTGACATCCTTTGCCACCCAATAGATAGTGAAATCTTTATGTATACAATGTTTATATAACTGTCTGTCTCTATACCCCAAAAAATGTGCATTATGATTTTTTTTTTTTTAATAATTAGTAAATTTAAATATATGCAAAAATACATAAATTAAAAAAAGATGTTTTAGTGGGGAAGGGAGACTCTTTAATTTCTGAAAAGATTGTGTAATCTAGAATTTGCCCATTCATTTAGAAATCTAAATTATTTGGGGGACATTGAGGTAAAACTTTTTTTTTTTTAAATCTTGATTTATTTGAAACCGTTTTATAACGGGTTTTTTTTCACCTGCAAGATGCACGTTATGCATTCATGTTCTGTTAGTAAAAGATGCAAAATTGAAGGCAAGAAAGATAATCAGCATAATTAAACATTTCTAAAATTCTCAATAATTATTGTTTGTGGTTCTGCTTCATTTTTTTATTTTAATGCAAACGTGTGTTAAAATTACTTTCTTTGCATTATGTCTGCAGTACACCGGGTAATAGTATATTACTGTTAACCTTTTGGCTGCCTGAATCTTAGCTTGCTCCTGGCTTTGCTTCCACTGTTCCACTGCTACATGACAGTGTTGGAGTCGAGTTGGCGTACAGTGCCCCAAGTGCATGTCTGGCATTGGCTGTAAAAGCAGAGTTAGAGGCTGCAGTCTCACGTCCTACAGTCTTGACACAAAGACACCGCGTCCCCAAAAAAATGGCATGGTTGATGTGTGAAGGTTATTCTGGGATTGTACGTGACTATTTATAAACAGGCAGTGTGTGTGGGAGGAATGTTAGTTGGCAGTGTATATATTAAAGGGACATTCTAGCATCTCATTGTACAGCACTACGGAATATGTTGGGGCTTTATAAATCATAATAATAATCCGCTGCAGCTTAATGTAGTAATGTAGTTATTCTGGTGTCTACATTGAAGAGCCTGCAGGGACATGCTATAAACCCTGTCTTCTCAGAGGAAAGACAGTGTTTACATTGCTGGCTGGCAGCACCTCTACAGGCAGTCCCTCAGATTGCCACTAGAGGTGCTTTCTTTCATACTATTCAGCACTGGCATTGAGTGTGTCTACACTCTGCATGGAGGAGTTAAATGTAGTGCTGTATTTTGGCGCACATGTGCTATAGAATCTCAATGATTTCCTATGGGAAAACATTGGATTGGCTGAGATAATCAGGATTGATGATCTCAGTCATTGAGGTCAGGTTTATGTGTAGGTTTCGTTTTTTGGGGGTGGAGATGTTTTTTTTTTTTTTTTTTGTGTGTGTTTACTGCTTTACCATTGATTATTAACTTTTCATTGTTTATGGAGAAAGGAATGTGAGCTGCTATGATTTAAGGGTTTGTTCAAATAGATGCACATCTACATAACAAACTAATCTTTCATTCCTAAATCAGAACAGAATGATAAAAAAAAGTACAGAAATCCCTAAAGGTTAAAATTTCCAAGATGCTCCTCTTTAAAAATAAAATCTAGTTTTGAATACCCTCTTACATTTTGTCCTCGTAAATCCTTATGGGCTTTCAATTTGGAAAGCAGATGGAGATAATATATAAAAAAAACATACAAATATGCCCTCCTTTCACTGTCCCTCATTTAAAGGAAATCCCCAGGAAATGGCTGTCATTTTCATTAATGTTGCTCTGCCTACCCCTTAAACCACTATGAGTTACAGGCTTATGTGTTTGAACGTGTTATACTATCAATGCAGAATAGATTGGAAGCAGCTACATGGCTGGAAAAACATGAATACAGTTACTTTCACAAGCTAAATGCTGATCGGTTTCTTCTACTATCAACTTGTGTAGGTAGCTTCATTTATTTTTGTTTTGTATCTCTGTATGTCCGTATGTCGTAATGTGTGTGCATTTGTGTCTACATCTGTGCTGGTTTAAGTTTGTATCTGTGTAAAAATGTGTGTGGTGGAACCGGGGCTCTGTCTGTTTTAGTTCCATTAATGGTCAGGGATCCTGATTCACTGTTAGACTACTTGAAAAAAATGGTTTAACACTGAAAGGAGGGGCAGTGCCAGTGGACTCCAAACACTATCCAATTCAGTGACATGAAATGGTAATAGTCTTTGTATATTGGATTTTTGTAATATTGTGTCCTATTGTAACAATGCAATGTTTTGTGTACCCAGGACAAATCTGAATGTATCCATCCTGGTAAAGTATTTTTATAAATAAATAAATAGTCCCCCTTTAAATATATTTAAGTTACTCCTAAAACATTTCAAATTAAGCCATTGAGGGTGAACCTCCGATTACACAAAATACAGACAATATATCGAGGCACGAAAAGATTTCTAATTGAAAAGTATAAATAATTCTGATGCTTGGAGTGAAGTTGCATTTAAAGAAGAAAACGAGCATTCGGTGTTTTTATGGTTGCTAAGACTTTATCCATATACCATTTTTGTAGCTTCCCAAAAATTCCGACAAACCTTTTCTCTAACCTACATAGGAGGGACAGCTATAGAGATCTGTATTGCTCTGTGTGGCCACAGTTTTGACAATCATTGTCAATTCTGGCAAATGAAAAGTCCATTTAATTAAAAAAATAAAATAAATAATAATTTAGTTTTTAGCCTTTAAGAGGGCATTGTGTTGCACAGCTTGGTGTAACCTTGTAAAATGGTTCTCTCTTGTTTTCTTTTTTGAATACTCTACTACCCCTCTCAGCCTTCCTGTTGGCCAGCAAGACCTTTACCGATTATTTTAATTGCTGCCATATACTGACTATACAATGTATCTCTGTAGGGGGTACTTCTTATTAGAACCAGGAATTCCTTTGCTGCCAGAAAAACTGCAAGATAAGATTTGAATAGGTCTTCCTATCAGCTTAAGAGATAAGAGTGCTAAAATGCAAACTCTATACAAGGAACACACAAAGAAGCACTTTCAAATAACACTATAGCATTAGGAATTCAGAGTGTATTCCTAACGCTGTTGTGCCCTAGTCACAGTTTCAGTGACTGGCTGCCCATTGCCTAGTTTAAAAAGCCAGTTTACTTGCCTTTTCTTACTCACAGCGATGGTCTCCGGCATGCAGATCCACCTCATTGGCTGCGATTATCATTGAAAGGTGGCAGAAGCGGGATGTTGCCCAGTGAGGATCTCTGAGCACAGCCAACCTAGCTCTTGTGTGTGGAGTGTGCTCTTTTAAAAAAAAAATAATAACAATTTTGCAAAAAGCGCAGACCCTTTTGTAAATTAACCTTGTTACACCCCCTGATTGTCAATCAGACAACCGGTCCTGTTACTTCCTGGTTGTTTAGGTCAGTGGACCTAAACTCAAAAGCCAGCAATTGCTTTTATGTTGTATATGGGCGGTGGAGTGTCCCTCTAAACTCAAATCTCCAAGTTTTAAGTTAGTCCAGTCTGGCTAATTTTAACCCTATCTTTCATACCTTCAGCTGCTCTAGGGCACCCTGTAAACCTCTATCTAACCATAACTTTGCAGGCCTTGCTGAGTGCCCTGTACATTCAGGTTCCTAAGATTCCTGATAAAACTGAACTGTACAAGGAACCAACTTGAGCATTACACGGCCATCCTACCACCTATCACAGTATGAGGTGTAGAAACCTGCCTTCTAACTCTGCCTCCTACAGGCAGAATCCTTGCTAGTGTCTGCACTCTTTTCTCACCTCTCTCGAGCAGTAGGCAGATCCTGGCATGTCACTTTTAGGTATAGCACAAGAAGGAGACGGAACTCTCTCCAAAGTTGTAACTGAAAAGTTCATAGTTCTCTGTCCAGAACCTGTATTACACGCTAAATATGTTGTGGGGGGAGTTTACTGGAAAGCACAGTTGAAACGTCTATATTGCTTATATAGGTCTTAAGTTTTACCTGTTGAATTCTCACTGAGACTCTCCAGTAATATATATTTCTCTCTGGAAACCGTAACGGGCACCTGTGCTGGGAGAGTGTTCCCCAGGAGTCTGGTGAAAACTCAAACCACTTACATAAACACTGGAAAGGAACTACCCCTAGTGTGCATATTTTATTTGGCGTCTCTCTTAAATAAGCAAAAATCGGTGCTGCAGTATTGCTCTATTTTCCCAAATTTCTCCAGGACAGGCTCACGAGTGAAGTCCATTGACATAAAATAAATTTTTTATTGCTGGCATTAATCCTCGCACACTGAAAACAGACACCAAGGATCATTGGTAAAAAATGAATTATTAGAATAAATTTCCCTATTTGTGTGTTTTGGGGTTTTTTTTTTTGTTTTTTTCCCCCAAGTAGTTCTAATTTCAGAGTATGTTTTGTTTATTAATCAAAATATAATTATTATTTTTTTTTATAAAAATGAATAAAACAAGATTATTTTATGTAAGTAAGCTAAATATACATTAGCCCGTAATTGTGTGATGGCTTTTGGCAAAATGCTTATTCCACTCTTCTTGGGGGTTGTGTTTTTTATTATTTTTTTTTATTTATTTTTTTACACATATCGGGGTTTTAGAGTTCTTGTTCCTCTTCAAATTTTGACCATCTATATATATTTGTTTAATGCACTATATGTACCAGGTCTGTCCAGAAAAACACCAGCCATTGTTAATATAACAAGAACAGTTTGCGCAACATCGTTGTAACCTGGCAGCCAAGGAGAGTGGACTGGAATGCGCATGCGTGAACAATGACAACTTCACTGTACTAGTCAGTGGGGGCGCTTGATGCCTTTGAGTGAGCATATGTGCTGGCCATCACATTCTAACTGAGCGAGTAGAGCAACGAATCTGCATCAAATTTTGCGTTAAGCTTGCTCATTCCTCCGCGGAAACTATTCGGATGATTCAAAAGACTTTCGGGGGCGATGCAATGAGTGCGGCTCAAATAAGTGTGGCACAAATACTTTAAAGATGGTCGAGTATCTGTTGAAAACTGTGGCACCCTGCGAATTCTGGCTTTTCCCAAAACTAAAATCACCTTTGAAGAGAAGAGGTTTCAGACCGTTGATGACAATCCGGTAAATAAGACGATGCAGCTGATGGCGATTCCAACAAAATGATTTTGCAGAGTATTTGGAACAGTGGAAGAGGCACTGGAAGAACTGTGTGACGTCCCAAGGTGCCTACTTTGAAGGGGACTGAGGCGTCATTTTCCTATGTACAATGTTTCTTGTATCTACTTCAATAAATGTCTCTATTTTTCAAATTACATGGATGGATACTTTCCGGAGAGACCTTGTATATCCCCTCCAATTCCTGATCCAGTATGAGATTATTCTGGGGGATCATAGTTTCCCACAATCCTCTCTCTCACGGGTTTATGGAATAAGTAGTTTAGTTTATCCCCCAAGAGGAGTCCCAGTCAATATATAGAATACTTGGAACTGCATTATAAACTGGTAGCTGCCATACCGCATTTGTTGTCAGTTTACATACAGCTAGGTTCACTATTTAGCAAAATAGGCTGAGCTTGGCGATCAAGTAAGCTGTAGACCGAACATGTGCAATCCACGGCTTGGCTCTATGGGAGGGACTTATGTCTTATTGTATAAACAGCACTGCTGCAAGAAGCTATAGCAGTAATCAGAGTGGGCTCAGGGTGCCATATGTACCGTGCAATTTGCAAGAAAGCAAAGTACTTATGGTTCTTACTGACCCTTAAACTCAGTTTTTTTTAAATTAAGTTGAGGGTCCTGCTCAAACGAGTTTACATTCTAGATGTGCGCAGTACCAAGTACAACGCAGGTAAGTGGATCTCATCCTAGCGATATAGCTACTGTAGCTGGTTTCAGAAATCTGTTTGGTTTCAACAGAGCAGTGTTGGCCTGCTAGGTGCAAGACTGACTTCACGCATGCTCGGAAAGAAGGTTGGGTAGGGACAGATGGTGCGTGAGAGTCCTACTTTAGTGATTAGCAGAATTTAAAAGTGATTTTCTCTGTGCTGAAAGCTTGGGAGGGTGGGGGGAATCTCAAACACCTAGATTAACCTTATGGAGCTCCATCCTAGATTGTGTGATAAATATCCACATAAAACAGATTTTGTAATATTGTTTGAAAGCTATTTTAAAATAAAATGACATTTCAAATTTACGAACCAGTAGACACGTTGAGGAATTAATGTTTAAAACTGGTGCATCTGTGTTTTCTACAAAACCCTTCATTTAGCTCTTGCAATGTACTTGTTTTGCAAATGGACCTTGGTGTTCGTAAAGTTATGCCTTATTGGGGATTATTCACTAAATGCTGATAAGATATTTTTTTTCCCGAGTTCTGCAGTTTTTATTTACATGTTGCACATTGATTTTTGGTCCACCATCTCGAGATTAATCCCTTTTATATTTGTCTCTATAAATTTGTATGTAAAGTCTTTGAAGATATGTTTGCAACTCTGTTTTCTGGGGGTTTTTATGTTTGTATGCGCTTCAGATTTATTCTCATATTTGAAATATGATCAGTGTTTGTGCAAATTCCGGTACTTTAACACCTCTATTGGTATTCTTGAAAATGTATCACTATCACCTTTCTAGATCCCTCTGCACCTTTCATTATCTTAACACAATATCCACAATGTCCCTAGGCAGTGGAAAATCCCAGTGCTTACCAGTGTTCCGTGGAAGTTTTTTTTTTTTTTTTTGAGTTGTCTGGTGCTGAAAAAAAAATCACAAGATCACTTTTCACACACTGGATTATGTATATGGGTGTCCTAAAGATTCCATTATTAATTACGCTTGCAAGGACCTCTTATGAAAACATGCTTGGAGATTGGTGACCACTAGAGCCGATATTGCCAAAATCTTACTTCAAGCGCCTAGTCTCAGGTGTCAGACCAGGAAAAATAGCTGCGTACTAGTCTATTTACATAGAGTTATGCACTAAATTGGGAATTTTAGGGAAATAAATATTTGTGACCAAGTTTCGACATTCCCCATGTACGTTCCCAGATAATAGAGTAACCCAGGAACTGTGCCCTTCATAAACCTAATCTTATACCAGTCGGCATTTCAAATCGATAAAAAGGGACTAATTTTAAGGGTGTGAGTGGGGAAAAGCAGGTAGAAATTTTGTGACTTTTTAATAACAATTTAAAAATGTAATTTAGAACAAGAACAATGAATGGTTTCTAAACACATTTAGTGTAGTTTAAAGACACATGACTGGGAGTATTATTGCTGTGGAGCTCTGTTATACACACAAACACATACAATATGGAGCTCCTAGAAAAGCGGGTCGAAGGGGTTTATCCTCAAAATAGGGACTGCACCTCCTATATAGGGACACTTGGGATGTATGTCATCTATACTTCGCCACCACCTGCCTTTTAAGAAACAAAAAAAAATAATGGTACAGGAAACACAAGTTGATCTCTCTGGAATTTCTGG
Organism: Pelobates cultripes; assembly: GCA_933207985.1. NCBI lineage: Eukaryota > Metazoa > Chordata > Amphibia > Anura > Pelobatidae > Pelobates > Pelobates cultripes. Next base: position 133,252,783 of record OW240918.1, on the reverse strand, counting down.
GTTGTAGCTCTGCTAACTGGACACCACATCCCATCAGTGTGTGTTTCTTACTAAGGAATTCTGAGAATGAGGCCCTAATGACCTCTTTCTGTGTCCCATAAATCAGCCTGTTTCCTCCTTGTACACAAGCAGGGCTGTGTGCAGTGCTTAGCGGCCCTCTTCCCATAGCATGGTGAACTGACTGTATCACAGGCACTTGCTGCAGCGGATAGGTGTGTGTGTGTGTGTGTGTGTGTGTGTGTGTGTGTAGCAAGGCTGAAATTGGACAATCTAGCTCAGTGAACTTGTTCCCACAGCCACTAAATTTACGATTAGAGATGGTTGCTCTTTTTGACAATAAGGGAAAGCTAAAGTGACTGTAATTTCACTAAAGAAAAGAGGAACACAACATAGTGCAATATTGTACACAATAACCACTCTGTGAACAATTTACAATTCATAATGATCCTACATATAGGAGACCGCAGGGACACTTATATTACATGTTACTCAAAAAAAGTGATATACACCATTAAGTTTACAATTGAGCGTCAATAAGACACTAACTGCACTTTCTTATGGTTCATTTTTTTGTTTAAATCGTCACTCTATATGAGAAACGTTTTGTGTGTATGTGTATGTATATATATATACAGACTATTTTCCTCCCTTAAACAACATGGCGGCCACAGACTCACCCATATATGGACACAGGAAATACGATCACATGATGTGATGACGAAAGCGGAAGTGATGAAAGCGGAACACGGTTGCGATCAATCTGAAATTATGGATATCCTTACAGATATAAAAGAAGAGCATGAACACATACCGATTGACAAAGCCCATCGGCGAAACGCGTCTCGGACGTCCAGCAGGATCAAAGATTCACTTACTGTTTTTATACAGCTATTTTATTTTATACTTAGTGTTTTTTATATTGTTACATAAATTTTATTTCTTCCAACTCCTCCTTGTGGACGTAAGCAGTGTTCCTGATACTCCCTTATAGGGTTTTGTGCCCCCTTATTGGCACATACACCATTACACCCAGAGCCAGGTCTGTAGGCTCTTAATCAGGTGAGCAATTCTGTGTATTTTACCACGAATTGCAATGTACCTACATACTACACCATATTCGGTCTCCCTTTATATTTAAAGGAACAGCACGACTTCATCGTTGTAGGTCCCGTGTTGCCTTTCAAAACACGTACGCCTGAGTGATCTGAGCCTGTCCTGTTGAGGCTCAGTACCATGTGATTGGTCCATATATTTCTATTATCACTCCACTATTTTTTGAACGTACCACACAATTGCATTTTTTTTTATCTCATCCCCACCTCTAGGCTATTGCATACATATCCAAGAGAGAGGGGGAGGCGAGTTATTTTATTCGTACCCTTTAGCGTTCCACCTATTGGCTGGTGTTGGTCTCCTACCACACAGCCTATCAGTTATAAGTTACACCCTTGTGTTAAGCTGTGAGAGAATTACACACTGGTGGTAGCTGCACATATTTTTTCCACCCTTGGTTAAGCGCCTGGATACACAGTACTATCTCGTACTATTAACAATTAACAATTGGCCACTCACTATTTTTCCAGTATAAATGAAGCCTTCATATAATCCTTGTCAGGAAGTTATTCTCCTTCGTTTGCCACTCCAATATCACATACTTTGGGACAAAAAGGAATAAAGTGCAAAGTGTGAAACAAAGACCAAGTAAAGTGCAAAAATTAGTCTTTATTACTTGCACATAGTGTCTATTTTCTATAAAACCTGTGTCTTACCTGCACTCATGTTGCTTTAACCCCTGTATCACAACTCAACTTTGACTTCTATGTGTCGTCTTGCTCAGAAATGCTTTAGATTTGAGAAAGGGACGTTCTCTCAAAAGCTTATCATTAAAAAATTCTGTTAATCCAAGATACAAATTGTATCCGTTTTTTTACATTTACTTACACATAGGTAAGAAACTGCAAATAAAAGGTCCTACGCATTTCGCCACTCAGGGACAAATGCTGTATACACAATCAAATGAAGAAAAAAGTCTCCCTCCCTAACCCAGTCCTTATAAATCCCTCCTGATTGCTCCAGCATCATTTTCATAGGTTTCATATGTTTTCTTCCTTTACTTCTGTGTTCCGCCTCATCACGTTTTGCAAGCCGGTGTGTTGAAACTTCCTACTTCCTCAAACCATGATGTTAACATCATCGTGTGGTCCATGCAATGACGTATGTGTTTCAGCTTGGTTTCCCTTGCGTTCGATTGCAAGGGAAATCTCAATTTAATGGTGGCCCTAAAGAGTTGATCAAATATGGTGTTCCTCTTTTCTTTAGTGGAACTACCCTCATATACTACATATTTGCATTTGGAAAAATTGTAGGAGATCTGCTGGGTAGTCTCTTCTACTTAAGGAAATTTTAAACCTTTTTTTGGACAGTTTGCACTATATTAAGGGGTTTGTGTTGATTTATACATTTCTCGGCAAAGCTAAAATGGACAATTGGTAATTTGCATTGACGTCAAGTGCACATATTGACTCTCTAAATGTGCCAATGTTATAATCTCACCGTAGTTCCGTGCCAAGTCACAGTTCGTGTCAATCACAGCAGCATGTTTGTATGTGAAGGATATTTGTCTTTAACACTGGAGAAACCTTTAGAATATATTTCTGTAGGATGTACATAAAAAAAGGCACGTTGGATGGTAATACCTTTAACAGACCACAGACAAGCTGATTAGAATACAGACAGACAATTCTAAAAATGTAAAAAGGCTGTTCCCCTATTGCTGCTCTTAAACTCTATATTTGTAAAGAAATGATATTGTAATGCAATCTGGTTAAGTTGTTTGTTGCTAGAGCTCTTTATTTATCTAACAATTCTGATATAGCGCTCTTATTCTCAACTCGACTGATGGATGAGGCCTAAAGTAGTGTTCTTTAGAGCTTGCACCAACACAAATAATCTATTTATGCCACAAGTAAACATTCCCAGGGCTTTGTGGCTAGCCTGGAGCTCTTGCAGGATTCAGTAATAGTGGCGAGAGAGAAGAAATATATGGTTTATCCGGTACCGTTAAACTATACAAATTGAAACTCTTGGGGTGGGGGAGGTGAAACCGTGGTAGCACATATTGGGTTAAAACATAATTTAGACTTTTCGGTGATAAAATTAAAGTGACAAACAATATAAAACATACAGCAGAGGGGACAGTGAACTGGACTCTGGACATTTTTCTGGAATTTTGCAGCGTGAATAAATACTGTGTTTTGCTACAATGTTTTTTGTTAGTGTGCAGCCTGTAGTCAGTCCAGTGAACAGTCTTCACTGTGGGAATGTATGGGATTGCACCATACAAATATGCTGTTCACACAGAGGAGTTGTCTGCTTTGAGCCGAACTGTGGAATAGAAGGAGCATCGAAGGGATCATACAAAGTGGTCCTTGCATTTTACCATCTTTGCCAACCTAACCTACTAATGCTGTTTGCATTATCTGATGCTACTAAAAAATGTCTAGTTGTAGCTCTGCTATCTGATTACATGATGATAATTTTTTTAATTAATTTTAATTCTTGTTTTACAGCCACATCCCCGAGAGTCTCATCAGAGCTGGAGCAAGCTAGGCCCCAGACCAGCGGGGAGGAAGAACTGCAGTTACAGCTTGCTCTGGCTATGAGCAGGGAGGTTGCTGAGCAGGTGAGCCAAGTTCCTAATGCAAGTAGGGGGTGAATTCCGAGGCAGTGTGGTCATGTATAATGTATCCAGATTATGGAATCCTTAAAGGGACTCTCCAGGCAGCCCTTTTTACTCACCTGGTTCCGGCGCTGGGAGCCTCGTGAAGCCGCGCCCCCTATTTCGTCAAAATGACGAAATAGGCGGGCGCGAGCAGGGAGCAATCAGACGCTTCCATTCCATTTTCTCTGAAAATACAGTTTTTACATTAGATTGCCTGCAGGGAGCTATAGATCTCACCTGAACAACTACATTAAGCTGTAGTTGTTCAGGAGACTATAGTGTCCCTTTAACTAGATAACTGGGGGCACATTCTATTGCCACACACTAGCAGTGATATAGGTCTTTGTATAAATATGTATTGTTTTTATTATATGGTTAAGATAAACCAGATTGATTAAGATTTTAAAGGGCATCATTTTAGTTTGAAAGGGCCAGGACCCACATCTAGTTATTACTGGCAAGGCCTAAAATGTGAGTCTAAAAATTGTCATTCTTGGTTATGACCGCATGGACCCTGGCTGTTTTTTTTTTTTTTTTTTTAAATTTATTTAACAAAACCCATGACTAAATGGGTGCATTCTGTAAGCTGCATCTACATTGTTTTTATCTGTTTGGGAGCGGATGACCCTAGAACCTCTCTCGGTCAGTTTATCTCTTTCATTATCTGTTTTTTGGAATCACAGAGCCTCACTTTCCAACCCCCAATTTCTCTCTTACTGCAGGAGGAACGTATCCGGCGAGGTGATGACTTACGGTTACAGATGGCCCTGGAAGAGAGTCGGAAAGACACCATTAAAGTTCCCAAAAAGAAGGCAGTGAGTGTTTTTCTACATTCATTTGCCCCTTCTATTATCTACGTGTATAATTGTATGTCGTACAGCAGTAGTGGACAGGAAACATAGTCGTGCAGATTGTATTGCTTTGGAGATGCTAAAAAAAACTGAAAACAAAACTGGTTACTGACATGATTTTTAAAAAATGCCTCTACTGGTCCTATTTCCTAAATCTGACATGTGTATAGAAGCATCTCCATAAAAAAAGATGGCTTCCACCTTTTAATTCCTTCCACCTGCCCCACCCAAAGAACAAAACCTGCTATCGGCAACCCGCAGACTTCCAACCTATTGCTTTGCAAAAAACTAATCTGCAAAACTTAATGGGAATGGTTTATTGAGAGCAGGGGAGTTGCAGGGGGCTAATAGAGGGAGGGGAAGAACATATGGTCAGTAAAATGATGAGTAAATCATTTGGGTTTATTGTGATTTAATCTACCATTCTGGCATAATCACCAGTCTTACATTGGGTTTGTGCCTTTTTATTTATTTTTTAGTGGTCTTGTTTTGCTTGTACTTTTTCTCCCTCTTTTTTGATCACATACAAAGTCATACACACTCCTTTATTTATTCCCTCATTAGCAACAACCAACGTCGTTGCTGGACTTAATGGACGCACTACCATCTGCGGCTGCTGCACAAAAATCAGAGCCTTGGGTGGCGCCCGCAGGTGCAACAGCAGGGGCAGCAGCCGCTACAGTAACCAAGAATCCGCCTGACCCATGGGGAGCACCAGCCTCCTCTCCAATCGCTTTGGTGGACCCCTGGCAATCATTTGGTAAGATTCTGGTCTGGAGTGGGAGGATGCATAGAGAGATTAAGTGGGAAACTTACCAAAGTGTGTCCTAGGCAGTTTTTGTTCTGTGTGAAATGTCAACAGATGGCAGACTAAACATTTCCGAGCACCTTGATAAACCTTCCCATCAAAATACAGCACTAGAACAGCAGTTACATGTACAGCATCCACAGGGAACATTTACCAAAGTGTTTTGAAATATGATGGTTACATTCTGTCATCATTTGATCATATTTATTAAAATATGTTCTAAACATGATGGTTTTATTCATAGTAAATTTTGTCAGTTTTTGTGGAAATTTCCATTTCAAAATAAAACTGTGGAAATAAAAGTGTTTTCTGTTGTAAATGGCAGCAGAAAGATTGATAAATCACTAACCCAGGAAGCACCTCTGGCCATCTGACTGTCTCTAGAGATATTACTAAGCACCAATGTAAACACTGTCTTTTCTCTGAAAAGTCTGCAGGGACATGCTTTATACGCCGGAACCACTACATCAAACTGTATTGGTTGTGGTGACTATCGTGTCACTTTATTTACGTTGCCCTGTTGGATATATCAGACTGCTGATGTGTGACATCCATTCTATAAATCCATGTTATTTTATTTCTATTTTCTTGATTTGTATATTATTTAGCAGGAAGAAAGGCAGCTGCTCCCAATGACCCTTGGGGAAACAACCCCACCTCATCTATACAGTCTCTTCCAAAAAACACAGACCCTTGGGCTCCTTCCCAGTCAGCAGCTGCAGCCAATGCTACCGCAGACCCCTGGGGACCCACACAGGCTATTAAGAGCAGCACATCAAATACAGGTAAGATTGCAATGTCCTTCACCCTTTAATGCTGCAATATGGTGTGTGGCCAGAGGAGGAGCTGTGATTAAACCTGTGGGTTTTGTTTTTACTTTAAAAAATATATATATATATATTTTAGTTTTAGTAAAAATTTAAAATGCCACATTTGTTGTGATGAACCCATTTTTTTTTAAAACCTTGATATCTAATTTTAGTTATGCTGGTAAATATCTGCCAGGATGAGGCATCTCAATTCTAGTTTGCAACTTGTTGAGCAGAAGTTATGTTATATTAATAGAGGACTTCTTTTTATTTTTATTCTTTTTTTTCAGCACGAGAGGGTTTTTGTTTTAGTTTTCTCGGCAGGTGTGTCTCATTACGAATGTTGCACCGTAACTGATGTGTAACCTAACCTGATCAGCACTATTTGTATGTGGGTGGACATGCTTTAAAAAAAAACAAACAAAAAAAAATACCTTGATATTAAAACAGTAGCCTAAAACTCATGCTGAATTTGTGTGAGCAACTCAACACTACAAATGCACTCACATAATAATTGTTGACAGGAGAATTATCTGCAAGAATAACCCAATGAATGTTCTTACACTCCATTCCTATGATCACTTATTGTGCCTGCCAACTAATTCAGAATGTAAATGTAACTTTATTTAATCTCCTACATTTTGGAATACTATGATATGGAACATCTAGATATCACTCTAATCCTTTCTTTATTTTCGGAACAAATACCCTTTACATACCATCTCTGAAAGACTCCCAGGATCCTATATAGTAATATGCAAATTAGCTCACATCCTCATTACTCTTTTAAGCATCCTAAGCAGAAACCTGCACTGTTTAAATGTAGTTTCCGGATCAAAATATTGCTATGTATCAGAACCGTGTGCTCGGTCACAGCCAGCTGGTTTGACTTAACAGGTCTCCCTAATGTGGCTATGGCTTTTAACTTTGAATAAATAACTAGAAATGACATTTAACATAGCCTTCTTGTCTGTTATTTTGTAATGTTCCAGTTCCGCATTAACAATATCCATTTCCTCCAGATATGGACGGCATTGATCTAGATAACTGGCACTCTCCGCTCATCCCTGCTGACGTAATATGAATGTAATTGATATTGTTAATGCAGAAGTGGAAATTGGTTTAACCACAACTGATGATCCGTAGGCCGGAGAACGTGCTCTCAGGTTTACTAAGTTCCACTTCCCATTAGCTATTTCAATTTCATCTGCATTCGGAGGACATGGATAGCTCGAGCATGTCAGTGCTTGTTGTTTTATCCCATACCAAGTACTCTCTCTCTCTCTCTCTCTCTCTCTCTCTTTATTATTTTTTTTTCTCTCAATATTCTGCCCTTTCTTGATTGTTTTATTGCTTTTGAAAGGATAATCTAGGCATCCAACCAATTTATCTCAATGATATGGTCTGGGTGCTGTGCCTGTAGTTTTAAACCTGCAACTAAAAAAATTGCTGTTTTTGCAGAAACGCGCAAATATTTCATTGCAGGGTTAAGATGACTCTAGTCGTCACACTGACCGCAACTAGTGGTGCTACCGCCCCAGTCAACCAAGTGATCGAATTTGGTTGTTGCAGCACGGATAGGATATCCCCTACACAAGGAGTAAGCAACCTTCTCCAGATGTTGTGGACTACACTTGCCATGATACTTTTACTTTGAGCAGTATATGTGGAACTGCACTCACTCCCACAAATCTGAGCAGGGGTGCTTGCTGAGCCGGAATCAAACACCAGATTTCCAAACATTAGTAAAGTAATAGAGGTCCAGGCACTCCTTGGTTCAAGACAGGCACCTTATTAGGAACCACAACAGCAACGTTTCGACCCCAAAAGCTTGACAAAGACCTTTTGGGGTCGAAATGTTGCTGTTGTGGTTCCTAATAAAGTGCCTGTCTTGAACCAAGGAGTGCCTGGACCTCTATTACTTTAATAATACTTTTACTGTCATAATGCTGGCAAACCATCAAAGAAGATATAGTCCACAACTGGAATGCTGAAGGTTGCCTACCCCTGATCTACACTGATGATTATATTGGCCGCGTGCAGTGAGGACTGAAAGGTATTCAAACCTGCACACCGCAGTGGGGACACCATATTAGGTATCAGGACACTATAGCGTTTGGTATTCATGTTTGCATTCCTAATGCTACAGGGTTCCTTTAAGTAGTGTCTCGCCCTCCCCTACTTGACTTACTTGTCTAGTTTCCTCATCTTTCCATTACCGTGAGAGGCGGTGCTGGGTTTATTTATTTAGAATTCTCTCTTTTTCGCAAGTAATTTTCAGGAGAAGGCAGGTATTATCACTCTGGTGGCCTTGTTTTATTGGGGTTGGGAGACCCATTTTAACCCTTAACTACTGTACATTGTTTTAATTTCTTTTGGTTAAGTGTATTTTATATTTTATGCGCCTTCTGCTAGTGCATACTGGAAGGCATGATTTGTGTCTGCTTGTTTTTCATTTAAAATTGTTTAAAAATAAATAAATCGTGACTCTTCCTCCAATATACTGAAAGGCTTGAATACATGCCCTAATTTTGTCCTGTATATTGTAAATACATTCAAAACTTTTTTTCCCCCCTCTCAGTTACTTTTGTAAATATTTTGTTCATCCATTGTGCTATAAAGCAAAATATGTTGGTGCGTTATAAATAATAATAATTTCTTGCCCTACAGGAGGGACTTCTTTCGATCCCTTCAGTAACTTAAATGGTTCGAAGGACGACTTCTCAGAATTCGACAGCCTTCGGTCCTCCTCCAAAGTATCAGGTACTTAATGCAAGGTTGTCCCTGACCTTTAATCGAGACCTTGACAGAAAGAAAAAAAACAAAACAAAAAAAACAATATTTTATCAGCAAGTGCCCCTAGAGCCGGTTAGAATTTATCTGTTGAACATGTGCATCTGGTGCTTAGTTTGGTGATGTGCCAAGCAGAGCATTCAGAACATTCCAGCAACAGTCTGGATGCTGTGAAAATTCTCCATTTGTTCTGCCTGGAAATCACGCAGTGAAATATGATGTATCCCAGGTGCCTATGGGGGTAGGTTAGCCTGTGTGTTCAACATCTGGCGGCAAGAGACCGGGGGTGTCCTTGGCACCAGATAAACAGTAGTCCTGCATGCGGCAGGAAGAGCTTGTTAGCTGGAGGTCAGGGGTCCCACATGTGCTGTCTTAATCCCTCCTACAGTTCTTGGTCTTTTAGAGATGAAACTGAAAGTTTGTTGTTTTTTGTTTGTTTTTTCTCCCCTAAATTTTAAACATCTCTTGGAGCATACGGACAGAAAATGAACAAACGTATTGAATTTAATATGTAGCAGCTGCACCAGCACCTGTCTAATCAATGATCATGTTAATTTTCAATTATGGACAATTTTTTTTTTTTTTTCACTCTTTCAAGTAAATATTGAGACAAACTGTTTTGTGAGTTGTTAGGTTTTTTTTTGTGTGTGTTTAAACAAAATAATTTAGTAGCTATCTGATTGTTTAGAATAGAAACACGGGGTGTTTTTTGAAACAAAATGGAGTCTTATGTTCCTTAAATTGCAAGAATTCCCAGTCTGAGACGTTCCTGGGAACAGTTGTTATGATTTATAAAGTATCATTGGACAAACTGTATACACACGGTGGAAACTTGGTGACCAATTTTTAAATGCAGCAAATGACAGTAGCTTAGAAGGGGCACCTTGAGCTACGTAACAAATATGGCGTGCTGCAGCGTGTCTGTCTGTCTATCTATCTTTGTGTGTGTCTGTGTGAGCAGTATTAAACAAAACTTCCCACAAACAAACTCCACATTGAATTAAATAAATTAAAAAAAAAAAAAAAAAAAAGCTCAGAGAATGTCCACTTCCGGCACAGCAGCTCTGAAAAATCATGTATCCACAATTTTTCCATAATGCCTTTATGCAAATATGTATTTTTGCATAAAGGCATTCTGGGAGATTGGTGGAAACTTAATGTAATTTATATGACATCAACTTACTCTCCCATGATCCTCTGTACATGTTTTTCTCATTTAGGTAAGTCTGACAAAATTAAAGTTACAAAAGTAAAATCGGAACCATGATAACAAATCCGATGTACTAGAATTTAGCAAATCATGGGGAAATAAAGAACTTTCTTTGTCAGACGCGACCGATCCTTGTTAAACTGATCTGTTGCAGTTCAGGGCCGTGCCATTTTGTTGGAACAGATCACTTTAAGGCTTGGACATAATCCTATACTAGATTGTTCAGATTTGCTGAGAATGTTGCTTGACTGGCTGCCTCCTTGTATTCCGGAATGTTAGGTATGTTATCTCAAATAAGAAGGTGAGGAGTCTGATGAGCTGGCGTAGGCTTTACAGTCTCTATCCCTTTTTTAGCATAGACATTTTTATTTTTTAAGCATAAAAAAAAAAAACATTACTCAGTATAGCGTAAAAATAAAGGAGTGTTGTATTGTTTTCTGGAACGGTTCAGCAAAATTTAGGTTTGTTTAAGTTTTTCTTTTGTTTATTGTAAAAGCTTGTAGAACTAAGTGTCTAAGAGCATAAATGGCTAAATTGATAAAAATGAATGTGTAGACCAAAATAGTCAAACTGCAAATAGAGCTGATTTTTAAAAAAAATTTTCAAGTTCTGCTGCTTTGGCCTAACATTGTAAATGTATTTACTGACTTTGACAATTTACACGTAAGTCAATAACGCCTTCTGAGACACCTCCAAACCCTGTGTTTTGTGGGGAATATGAAAAAAAAAATTGGCAGGGAGATTGCTCTCTTTAGCAATCCAGTCCCATGTAATTGCACAGAAACCAGAATTGTTTTCCTGACAAGCTATATAATAAGATTTGTATTCTGTCTGATAGTTGTTGGAGATTTATTCTTACTCAGGAGGTGCTAATTCATTAAAGGAACACTCCACTGGTTTTCAGTGTTTAGTAGATATACTCCCAACGAAAATATGGATTTTTTTTGGGGGGGGGGGAGTGGTATATGAATGAATAGCTTGCAAAAGCTGCAGATCTCTTGTCTGCAGCCTTTGCAAGCCTTCCTCTCTTAGCCCAGATTTTCAGTTAGGGCCGGCAGATTGACCATTCAGAGACATGTCCTTGTGAAGCCTCTGTGGTTGAACTGCGAGTACGTACTTGTGTGTCTTTCCATTTATATACTTCTCAATGAGCTGCAGTAGAACTCCTTAAGAAGTATTAGGCATGCTTGAGCCTAGAATACCTGTGCCACATATCACGAACGGAAGCAAAAGAAAACCTTCTCAGCTTTCTGACAGTGTGGAGGTGTTGCAGCGCCTACTTATAAAAGTGCCAATTTCTACTACAATCGTCTTTTTTATAATTTAAAAAAAATAAAATAAAAATCTAAGAATCCGGATTCAAGATGCACTCCAGCAAGCTTCATCCTTTAACTGTGTTTGGCCCTAAAAATGTAAAAATGTTTGAAGTTCTGAATGACTCCTGCATGTTGAGCTTCACGTTTCGTAATTCCTTATCATGTTTCAAAAGAATTCTTGAGATTTGTTGTTTATATATTTTGCTTGTGTTTGCAGCCGATTCCATTTCCACGTTACCGTCCTTGCGTAGTGGAACTACGAGCCCAGATCTGTTTGACTCTCAGTCTTTGAATATGAGCAACAGCAAGCAGACAATCGCTCGGAAAACGCCAGAGTCTTTCCTGGGGCCCAACGCAGCTTTGGTGAATCTGGACACGCTCGTAACCATGCCCCCGCAACCTCCTCCTACATTCAACCCATTTTTAGCTGCAGGTAAACATCCTTTACTTCTGAATTTTGCAGATGACAAAAGCCCACTTCCTAGGTGCTAATTAACGAACTAATCACAAAATTCTACTTTCTTAACGGTTTTTTCAAGGTAAAATTAAGCTACATTTTTCTGTTACAAAAAAAAAAAAGCCCTATTAATTATTTAATAAAATTAAAAAGAGTTTTTTTAACTAAATATTAAATTGTAATGAATTGAAAACCAAACTGTAAAATGAAGTGTAAAATAAACAAGCTGTGACTATATCCTGGCCTGGTTTGGTTGATACCCGTTGTACAGCGCTGCAGAATGTATTGGCGCTATATAAATAATAATAATCATATAGAGTTGATGCAGACTCAATTTGAAAACGTGAGCCCAAGGCAAGAAGTAACCTCACCTTAAGCCTTTGCTACACCTAGCAAGCAGAACACTATCCTTAAGATTTTGTATCTTGTCTTCTAATGTTTATCTCTATTAACCCTTTCAGCAGCAGGGGAGAGGCGCAATACACTCTGCAGGCACTAACATAGGGTTAAACTAGTATGAGATTGGTCTCTGGTTCTCGCTCTAAGCTATGTTTCTGCATTGCGGCCCAGGCTCTAGTGGAGTCCACTTTCTCAAAGCATTTTGTATTGTGCTATGGCATCAAGCCAGAGGCTCTTTAAAAGCCTTTTTTTCTTTTCCCCCTGTGCGTTTCCTGTCTGTCTGAAAATCGGAAATGACCTGTTTACATTTGAAATTCCTTAAATACCTTGGCGGCAACACCCAACCCCTGCCCCTCACAGCTACATAATCCAGCCTCCCACTAGTAGGAGGGGGGGTCCCCTCTCTTCCCCAGCTTTGAGATCGGATTGCTACCAGCACGCCTATCTGTTTTCCATTACTGGTCTTTTATTCTTTCCATTTTTCTTGTAATTCCTTGTAATTTGCCTTACAGTATAGTCCACACAGAAAACACTATTCTTTCAGCCTAGGCCCAATCAGTTACCTTGAAACTTTACCAAAAGTATTAAATTGTTTTGTAGAGTGTGGTTAGCTGTGGTATGTACAGTGTTTCACATCTTCATTTCATTTTACTAGCCATATCATTTACGGTTGAACTTGTGCTCTAATATTTGTTATATTGTAAAAAAAAAATGTAGTTAATAAAAATACCAATAATTGATATTAACACTCTTATTAAGGGCTTACGTTTTGAAAATTATTTTTCTTTATTATTATTATATATATATATATATATATATATATTTTATTTATTTTTTTTAATTTTACTACATATCCTTCATAACTACTGCTGGGTAAAGGATTAGCACGATCTCAACACCCGTTTATCAGAAACTAGCTGCCTAGTCCTGCTTGTTATTAAGCCTTTTGAATAGTCTTTAATTTTCGTATTTCCTCATTGTGATGTGATTTGCAGGTTTTATAATAAAATTGTATCTCAACCCTGTCCATCTCCCCTTTTCATCTCTCTGTTACATAACAACAAATGTATTCAGTGCATGATGGGTTCTAATGTATGCTTACTTGTTAATTATTCCGATTGGGTTTATAATCCGATTGTGAGCAAGCATAGCATAGAATTTGGAAATGTGTCACTTTACAGGCTTCTACTTGTCATAATCCGCATGATAGTTTAGGTTAATGACTTCATTCATTACAGGATCCAAGCAGCAAGCACTGTGATAGCTTCTAAAGAGGAATAGTCACATTTCTGTTTCTTTTATGCAGAGTCCAGTTCTTCTTGATTGTAGGCGGTCAGAGCTCCGTTACGTGTGTCCATTTAATGTAACATATTATTCGAATAGCCATACAATGGATATGAACTTGATGAACTGGGTATATTATAGCATAATTGTGAATAATTTTTAAGTATTGCAATATAACCTTTATGCATGTCAGTGTTGCTTTCCCATGAAAACTCCTCTTCAAAAAGTCATCCAACAGGAGTTCGGCCATTCTCCGACTATTTTAGCAGTTTGGCATCATTTGTGGCTTTGCTGGTATCTACAACCCAACTGATCTGTGGAATGAGTTGGTGGTTAAATTTCTTACACATTGTAACCATGTATATTGAATGTCTAGCAATGCCTTTTCAGTGAAGTGAAACTGTTAATCCAAAAAAAGCTGAAAAAGATACATATCGTGAATTTAACCAATTTTAAATGAATTACTCTCATGCAGGAGTCCCTTCAACAACAACGGCAGCTCCGCTTGTCAACCCTTTTCAAGTGAACCAACCACAGGCGCTCACTCTAAACCAGTTACGATCCAGTCCATTGATGGGAGTAAGCCAGTCCTTTAGCACCGTGTCAACGCTACCACCTGCCGCTCCGACTGGACTAGCCGTAAACATGCCCATGGCAGCAACTTTGCCCCACCACAGCACCACCATCCCTCCATCGGCAGCACAGGCAATGAATGCCACCAACCCTTTTCTGCTATGAATGTTTGGAGTACCAGAGTGGAAATGTTGCCAGCAGCAGCCAAGGATGGTGTCCAAGGAATAACACTACATAATGCAAATACACTGCTTAGCTGTCATTTGGTTTTGTTTTTTAACCTCTACTCCTATTGAGTAAGAATTGCTGCTCCTTTCTTCAGGAATAGGGGGCAAAGGATTGGTCAGGCCTTGGAGCTGAAGAAACTGTCCACTTAGGAGTGAGAACTGAACACCCCTCACCAAAGTTAGAAAACCCATCTTTTTGTGTCCTTACAATGTTACAGCTTGTTGTGGGGTGGGGTGGGATGAAGTCCGTTCAGACACAACTCGGACCATGCCATGTCTGAAAATATAATGTTCACCTCGAGCGAGATATGGTTCACCTTTTAAACATTTTTTTTCTGGGAAATAAAATGTTTCACCTGTTGCTTTGGAAACAAAAATAGCTTGTGGAATTTCAATAATTGTGTCTTTTGGGGAAATCCAAAGATGGAGGAGAAATGGCTTAAAAAATGCTAATTTCTTACACAGATTGTCCGAGGAATCCATAGTGAGGAATATCACATCATTAAATTCCTTATCTTCAATAACCATATACGGTTGTTTACTCTGTAAAATAATATACATTAACTCAACAATACTATGTTTGTGGCTTTGTAGAAGATTCTGAAGGTAAAATTGCAACAATGGTTTGTGTGTTCGATACCTATTACATTGATTTATCCTACTGGCACTAAACTGCAAACTTCCAATCCAGTTTTAATTCAAGGGCCGTAGAACAATTTATTATTTATGGTCTTTTTTCCGTCAATGTTCCTGGCCTAACTTGTTCATGGTTCAATATAGATTTGTATAGCTTATGCACATAATGTTAATGAGAACCTAACCTAGTGCAAGTATCCTGCTATAGACTGTCACGTGAACCAGTCTACAAGTTATTTTTAATGGTAGGTCTACCGAAACGAGGGATAGCCACCTCCACCATTCTTGGGTGTGAAGTGTTAACTTGTAACAGGCTTATTATGAAATACAACACGTTGATGGGACCTCATCTAACTGCTCATTTATCGTGTTAGCCTTACTGTTCAAGCAAACTGATATAGCATTTTGAAAAACCTGTTCTATAGGTTTTGAGTCCTCTTCAACACCTCCTGATACATTTCTCTGTATATGGAAGTATTAGCACAATTTTTTCCATTGGAACCATGTTTAATTGGCATTTTAGACAGTTCAAAGAAAATTACTGGTAATGTGTCAGTTGCTACTAAACTGTAATCTATATTATCCTCAGACAGATAAATCTAATCTACAGTTGTACATGTCATAGGATGTTAAAGGTGTGTAGAAAGAAAACACACTGTTCCTTGTAAACCGGGCAACACTGAGTTTAAATCTAGACCACTTTAATAATTAATAATTAAAGAATGTATAGCGGTTAGGATTATTTTAATTCTACATTCTGCCATTTTAACGTTTATCCTGCAGTATACCGTAGCATATGCCAAAATATTATTCTGGTTTCTTGTAATTAAAATTTTTAAAATAACGTCCCTGTATATATAGATAAGAAGCAGATTAAATTAATACATATATATCTATATAAATAGCTCCTCATCCCTTCACTATATTTATTTAAATTCTAGACTTATGTTCATTAGTCAGAGAGTTAAAGGAACACTATAGGGTCAGGAACACAAATGTGTATTCCTGATCTTGTAATGTTAAAAACAATATATAACCCCCATGAACCTCCCTTGCCCCCCTTAGGAATAGTAAAATCGTAACTTTTTTTCAGTGCTACGCGGGTCAGCCGACTTCACCCCTCATAGTCCACCTTGGCTAACATCATCAGGATTGATGATCTCAGCCAATCACAATACTTTCCCATAGGATTGTTTACGACAAGAGGCGTGGCGACGGGTGAATCCAAATGCCATCCTGGCCAATCAGCATCTTTTCTTAGAGATTAATTGAATAAATGCATCTCTATGGGAAAAGTTCAGCGTCTCCATGCAGAGCGTGGATATGCTGAATATCAGTGCTGCACACTGTGCAGCACTGACTCAGGAAGCACCACTAGTGGCTGTCTGAGGAGTGGCCACTTCCTAGGTGGTAATGTAAACACTGTCTTTTCTCTGAAAAGGCAGTGATTACCAGCAAAAAGCCTGCAGGTACTGACTATACTCACCAGAACAACTACATTAAGCCGTAGTTGTTCTGGTGACTACAGCTTTCCTTTAATAAAAATATGCGACATTTAGGCACAATTGGCAAGATAAGGAAAAACTCTTTTAGCCTAAAATGTTGCTTCCTTGTAGCCAATAAACTAAAGTATTAGGTGAATAACCCCACTCCCTCTTTACACACACACACACACACAGTATTGGCAGCTCAAATGCCAAAGTTATGCAATACTCCTTCACTGTCATGATATTACGCTACAGTTAAACAGCATCAAAATGGCATCTATGTTCTTTCAAATATGTGGAATATGGGCAAGTCATGCTGATGGCATCTGTTCTGAGATTCCCTGGCTTTTGAGCTACTTATCTGTCAGGTGTCTACTCTTTTGGGAATAGTAGTTGCTGTCCTGATAGAACCAATGAAAGACCTCCCATCATTTAAATGCTGTGAGTAATGGCATGTTGAACTGGACTCGCCTAAAAATAAGTAGCTCTTGCCTCCGCTGTGTCCAGACATGAACTCACCTGAAACTTTTACGTACCATTCACCTGAACCAAGCGGCATTCCTTGCAACTTGAACCTTATTAAGTGCATTGTTACATTTATAGAAAGCCAGAACTGTTGGCTGAACTTGGTAGGAGTTTGGTGCTGAATTCAGCCGAATATTTGAGCATCTCCTAATATCCACAGGGAGTACACTTAAGAGTTTTCGAGTGAGTTTTCTGGCAAATTCAGGTGAGCTGTGCATAACTTGTCTTGTGTTTTCCCTGTCTAAATTAGCAGTTAATAGTTTGGACAGTGCTCAAAGGTAAAATTATTTCAATTCTTCTTTATTTTGAGTCTTTACATATTTATAAAACTATCTTCTCCAAATGTATGCAGAAATTTTATGGCGGCCCACTGTAAATAGAAAGGGAAATAATAATTGCTGTGAAAGTTAAGTTCATTTACTTTAAAGCTGTCAAGTTGAGGAAAATTCCCCAATTCCAGTTTCACTATTTGGGCCTTAAATTTGGAAATCACCTCTAATTCCTGACAATTCTCACTTAAGTGAATAACCCTGCCAGTTGTTCTTTAGAAATTTTCTTGAATACCTTCCTAACGACAATTTTCCAACAACGGTATCTGTTCCATATGGAAGAAAATCACTCCCCCCACGCTCACCCACCGTAGTATTTGTAAGCTATATTTCTAAACAGTAGAGTGCAAGAGCAGTGATATGAAGTTATCATTTTTTAATGCTCCAAACATAACTTTATTTAAACATATCCATACAAATTTAACTTTGATTTAAACGTTCTCCATTCTGTGTCCTGAATAAAACGCAAAATATATTTTGTTAATGCCTTCTTTTTGTGTGATCGAGGAGATCTATATGCTGTTGATCTGCTCTGGAAACCCAAGCTCTAGTGAAAATTTATTAAGAATCTGAGCTTTCAATAGGCTGTTTTACATACTGATCTAAAAAAAAATGTATTGGACTCCTTTTTAAAGATACATTTCAGTTGTTCATATTCTATCACAAATTAAAGATTAGGTGATATAAAGTTTAATCTGGTTAATATTTTCTTCAGACAGAAATGGGAGGTCTTTTGTCACATGACACAAGGTAAGGGAACTGATAGGTTGAAAGTTTTGGGGGTTGGTTGCCATTGTATTATATAACTTTTCATGGATTCAAAATATTTTTTTATACCTAAATAAAATTTGCAGAAGGGATAACATTAATTATTTTTTTTTGTTTCTTCAATCAAAGTTTTGACAAAATCTAGGCATTTCATTACATGACTGTCCTAAAGTCTGCAATGAGAAGGTAAAGAGCATATGCCAGAATTAGGTAATGTAGGCATCGATTTACTAAGCTTTCCAAATTATTATGCACCTAAACCACCTCATCTCAATAAAGTAGTCTGGGTGCCATGTCCAACCGGTTTTAACCCTGCAAGTGAAATCGTTGTCGTTGTGCAGAATGCAGGATTTAAATGTCTATACTGGCTGTCACTCAGACAGCCATTTGAGATGCTTCCAAAAAGCAGAGTAAAATTCTATATCTACCAGATGTTCTTAGAAAGACCATCTGATTGGTGCAGCACAGTGGATACCCGCGCATGCACAATAACCTCCCAAAGCTGTGGAATTTCTGAGATCATCAATCTCGATGATCTCCGTCAAGAACGTGGGGCTAATAGGTGGAGCCTCTGCCCTTCTGTCCTTCTGTGTAACCCCCTAAAGGTAAGCCTGCCTTGGGGAGCTCTGGGCACCATAACAACTTAATTTCAATAAACTTGTTATGGTATTTAAACTGGTCCCTTAAATTGAGGCCATAATCCACATACAAGTCAGCCGGGTTCATCTGAGCTTAAGCAGGACTTTTTAGGCACATGCTAAATGACATTAATATATTTGGGCTTCATTCAGCAGAAATCCATAGTATCATTAAGTTTCTTGATATGTTATTTAACTTTACAATATGCTCTAGTCACAAGTTTATATTGCCAAAAATATTCATTTTCTCTTTGGGATCTCTTTTGTCTTTGTAATTTTTAACATGAACTTTAAATATCAAACACAATATAACACTGAGTAAAAACGTAACAGTCCTGCAAGTGGCTTTCAGAGCCCTGGATTGTGATTTTTTGAAAGTTATGTTGTGAATAGCGCAACTGGTATAGATGGATAAACCATGCGTATCGCGTCGTGACAAGATATTTAAAACAAGTATAGACTGTTTTCTCACGTCTCTGCATGTTTGTACATTCTATGTTCTAAAACGTCATAACTTCATTTTCACTGTATTTACAAAATCCCAGATTCACTTTCTATTCTTATGAGTTTAGGAATTTTCTATAAGTAAATCAAACATTCGGCAAATGTAATACAAAATGATCTGACACTGCTTTGCACCAGTAAATAAGACATTAAAAATTACCTATAGCTTGTTAACTGTTTGTCATGTGATGCTCTGCTGCTTTGTCTTCTTCTCTACTGCAGAGTGTGCCCTGGCTATGCCAAGACTGAACTTGATTATGATGTAATTTGCTAAATCTTTAATATATATGTAAAATAAAATGGAGCCGCACACAAAGGTTAACAGAAGTTATAAGTTATTCTTAATGCTCTATTCAATGGTGTAATTTCCAGAGAAGTGTCAGTTTCTCTGTTTGAAGAATGTATCCATTTGGATATTTGTATAGACTCTGATTAAACCACCTCTTCAGGTAGAGAATTCCGCATCCTTATTGTTCTAACTGTAAAAACACACTTTCCTTTGCCTTAGATTAAATCTCCTTTCTTCCAGTCTAAATGCGTGACCTTGTGTCTTATGTATAGTCCTCTTTAAGACTATTGTTCTTACAGTATCTTGTAGTGGCTGATATTAATACCAGCTGGCATGTTGCTATGCTGCACTAATCAGCATCTTATGAGTTAATGCATCTGCTTAGGGGAACACATCCAGGAAGTCCCCCTAAAACCATAAAATTAAAGCGTCTCTCTCTCACCTTATGGGCATAAGGTGATGGCTCCTCTTGCTGGCCTCTGGGTGCAGCGCAGGTGAGTTATACTTCCCGGATGCTGTCCCCTGTGTGGGCCACGAGGAGCCCATGTCAGTGCTATATGTGTGTAAGTACAACACTAATGTCGATGAAGGATCCTGCAAAACCGCAGGACCCTCCATAGATATCTTGCGACGAGCGAGATAATGCCTTATTCACACAGCCATCTCTAGCATTGAAAAATGACCAAATGTGACGACGGCAGCTCAGCCTTTCTCCACGTTTTCTCATCTTGAGAATTTACCATAAGACAAAGAAGTACAAAGAGCACAGAAGTGGGCAGATTAGGATAATGGGAGTTGTAGTCTCTCCAGCCCCAAAAAATATTGCTGGACTTTCAGACACAATCCTTTATTTTTGAAGTCTGCCATCACTGCTGTCTATAGGATGTAATAAATGACACCATGTTCCTTGGCCTGATCTGCTAGTACTTGATGTCGTTACCGGGCGCCTGCTGATGGATTGTCAGACCCGATGGCAATTAAGCGTCACGTGGTGTAATTGATGATGGTTTGGAAAGGGCCTCGAGGAACAATCCTGCAATAATTTGCTCCAATTATGTCAAATTAACCACGCACAGACCATGTTAAAGGCGTCAGCCTCCCCGTATACATCCCGTATACCTGCCTTTTTAGATAATCGCTGTTCTGTTTGTGTCTTTAAGGTTTGTTGTTGTTTTTTTCTTTATCTGCACTGTGTGGCTTTTTAAATTGAATTGATCTCAAAATCAGATACTGCCTTTCTACAAAAACAATAGTAATGTGCACACATTCTGTGTAGGTTACACCCACATACCCTGTGCTGAAGCAGGACGATAATGCAGAACATGCAATCCAATAAGGGCTAATGTCCATTCTCAATCTGTTGTGGACTTCATTTCCCATGATGCTTAGCCACAATTTTATAGAATGACAAATGTGATCATGTGGAATTTCCTGGTTTATGTGGGGTTTTATTTCTAGTTTTTATTTATTTTTCATGAGATGGTTTGTTTTCTTTTAAATATGTTTTAACTATGTAGAGTATAGCATTGGAGACAGTCAATGGCGGCGTGCAGCCCGCTCCCATCCTCCCATCCCGCTCCCTTTTCTGACCTCCCTCCCCTGCAGGTTGGACTCCGCAATGGAATGGAGGTAACTTGTTGCATTTTATAAAGTCACTGCTCTATGGTTGGAGTAACCCTTTAAAGCAGCAGCCGTGTGCTGTGAATGGAAACTATATACAGTTGGGAGACTAATCTAAAACTGGCATACCACAATGCAGAGTTTTCAAACTGCGCAGGAATCCTTTATATTAGATTTGATATATTGTTTATAAAATGTGTTTTTTAACATGCAGTGTGCACATATAGAATGCCAGTACTCTGGGGCTGACTTAGTTATTAGGCACTGTTAACACAGACTAAGGGACAGAACACAATTTTTCTTGATAGTTGCAGAGGCTAGATATACACAAAGCTGCACCACTGACAATCCACATACACACACGCAAACTCTCACGTACACACACACACCACCAAACACACAGTGTGACATTTCATCCAGACACACAATTCCACAAGCAGCCCCCATACACAGCCCACATTCATAGGTCTCATAAACAATACCACAAACTACTCATAAACATATACAATATAGCAGCCCACATACACACACAGAACATTACAAAGCAACTGCAGCACTCAGTGTCTGCCTATGCTAGCGCCTTTCTATGTATGTGTGATAGTGTGTGTGTGTATCTCTGTATGAATGCTAGTGTTTGCCCGAGTACTAGTGCAGTGATGGCAAACAGGTCGCCGGAGGGAGGGTGCGCTCCGCCGGCGCATCCATAAGGCGGCACAAGTGGCAGCCTTAGGGTGCACCGGCCCGGCAGGCGAAAAACCAGAGTGACCGGCAGGAGGTGAGCGCACTCTGTCTAGCGTGGCTGAGCGTGCCGCAGTACAGGAACTTATGTTTCCTGTACCTGGGCGGACGGAAATGAAGTGCTCACAGAGAGAGCACTTCCTCTCCGGCCGGGTACAGGAAACTGAGCTCTGCGGTGCGCTCGGCCACGCTACAAGGTAGGAGATCAAGGACAAGTGGGGGGGAGGGGGGGTAATGAAAATTGAAGGGCGAATAAAACTGAGGGAGAGATGGGAGGGGGGAAGAAAACTGAGGGAGGTATGAGGGGAGAATGAGTGTGGGATGGGGGAAAGAAAACTAAGGGAGGGATGGGGGGAAAGAAAACAGTGGGGGGGAGGGGGGACGACATACACACAGCACCCCTGCCCTACACATATCACCCCACAGAAACACACACACACACACACCACCCCACACACACACATCACCCCACCCACACACACACACACACATCACCCTACACACAAACACATCACCCCACACACAAACACATCACCCCACACACAAACACATACACTGTACCCCTCAATGCAGTGTGTGTACACTCAGCAGTCTGTGTGTGTGTACACTCAGCAGTCTGTGTGTGTGTGTGTGTGTGTGTGTACTCAGCAGTCTGTGTGTGTATTTAGCATTCTGTGTGTGTGTGTACTCAGCAGTCTGTGTGTGTATTTTGTAGTCTGTGTGTGTGTGTACTCAGCAGTCTGTGTGTGTATTTAGGAGTCTGTGTGTGTGTGTGTGTCTGTACTCAGCAGTCTGTGTGTGTACTCAGCAGTCTGTGTGTGTATTTAGCAGTCTGTGTGTACTCAGCAGTCTGTGTGTGTGTGTACTCAGCAGTATGTGTGTGTGCGTACTCAGCAGTCTGTGTGTGTATTTAGCAGTCTCTGTGTGTGTGTGTACTCATCAGTCTGTGTGTGTATTTAGCAGTGTGTGTGTGTGTACGTGTACTCAGCAGTGTGTGTGTGTACTCAGCAGTCTGTGTGTGTGTATTTAGGAGTGTGTGTGTACTCAGCAGTCTCTGTGTGTGTGTGTGTGTGTGTGTGTGTTCTCATCAGTCTGTGTGTGTGTATTTAGCAGTGTGTGTGTGTACGTGTACTCAGCAGTGTGTGTGTACTCAGCAGTCTCTGTGTGTGTATTTAGGAGTGTGTGTGTGTGTGTGTGTACTCAGCAGTCTCTGTGTATGTACTCAGCAGTCTGTGTGTGTGTCTGTTCTCAGCAGTCTGTGTGTGTATTTAGCAGTTTGTGTGTGTGTGTGTACTCAGCAGTCTGTGTGTGTGTACTCAGCAGTCTGTGTGTGTGTATTTAGGAGTGTGTGTATGTACTCAGCAGTCTGTGTGTGTATTTAGCAGTTTGTGTGTGTGTATTATGCAGTGTGTGTGTGTGTGTGTGTACATGTACTCAGCAGTGTGTGTGTACTCAGCAGTCTGTGTGTGTGTGTACTCAGCAGTCTGTGTGTGTGTGTGTGTATTTAGCAGTCTGTGTGTGTGTGTCTGTGTGTATTTAGCAGTCTGTGTGTGTGTGTGTACTCGGCAGTCTGTGTGTGTATTCAGCAGACTGTGTACTCAGCAGTCTGTGTGTGTATTCAGCAGTCTGCTAAGTACACAGACAGACTGCTAAATACACATACAGACAGACGGCCGAGCACACACACAAACTGCTTAATACACACACAGAGATGTTAATTAGTTCGGACAAGTGTATGAGTTGTTTTTTCTACACTTAAACCTCATTAAGGTTTAATTGCCGTTTTGGCACTTTGACGGGAAAAAAAATGGCATGTATTACGGTTTGGGCACTCGGGCTCAAAAAGGTTCGCTATCACTGTACTAGTGTGTGTAAATAAATTGGAAAGTGGCAAGTTATATGTGAGTGGTCAAGGGAATAAGCAATAGAGAGGAAGAGATGTGTATAGTGAGCCAGAGGTGGACTAGATGTGTAATAGGAGGGCATGAGTTGAGTGGAGGAGAAAGGGGTGTGTAATAGAGAGAAGGAGGTATTATATTGAAATAGGAGGAGGTTGAGATGTGGAAAATGGTGCAGGAGGAAGGCGTGTGTAATAGAGAGAAGGGGGTATTATAGTGAAATAGGAGGAGGGTGAGATGTGGAAAATGGTGCAGGAGGAAGGCGTGTGTAATAGAGAGGAGGGGGTATTATAGTGAAATAGGAGGAGGTTGAGATGTGTATAATGGTGCAGGAGAAAGGGGTGTGTAATAGAGAGAAGGGGGTATTATAGTGAAATAGGAGGAGGTTGAGATGTGTATAAGGGTGCAGGAGGAAGGGGTGTGTAATAGAGAGAAGGGGGTATTATAGTGAAATAGGAGGAGGTTGAGATATGTCTAATGGTGCAGGAGGAAGGGGTGTGTAATAGAGAGAAGGGGGTATTATAGTGAAATAGGAGGAGGTTGAGATGTGTATAATGGTGCAGGAAGAAGGGGTGTGTAATAAAGAGAAGGAGGTATTATAGTGAAATAGGAGGAGGTTGAGATATGTCTAATGGTGCAGGAGGAAGGGGTGTGTAATAGAGAGAAGGGGGTATTATAGTAAAATAGGAGGAGGTTGAGATGTGTATAAGGGTG